>CM053565.1:7679971-7733909 GCA_028646485.1 Cryptoprocta ferox
TGGGTGGCTCAGTCAGTGAATCACCTGGCTCTTGATTTAGGCTCATGTCATGATCTCACAATTTGTGGGATCAAGCCTGACATTGGACTTTGTGCTTTCAATAAAAAGCCTGCTTAGGATTCTTTCTCTGCCTCTCTCTGTGCTCCTCCCCGGCTTGCATGTGCTTGGTTTGTATTTTTCAAGGTTGCTTTGGTTACTCAGAGTCTTTCGTGATTCCATACAAATTTTTGGATTGTTCTCGTCCTGTGGAAAATGCTGCTGGCATTTTGATAGGGATTGCATAAAATCTGTAGATGTTTTAGGTAATAGGGAAGCATTGCTTTTTCTTGAGCAACGACTCAGCACAGGGTTTGGGGCCCCCTTTAGGGACATGGCTGACTTCTGGAAGCAGCCAGGCTAAAGTATGGGCAAGGCTCTTAACACTGTGTTTGGGCTGTGTGGGACCTCACAGTTGTCAGTAACTTGCCCAAAGAAGGCCATGATGCTAGCGGGTAGCAGAGTGAGGCAGTTGAGCTTAAGCAGCGTGATGGAGCTCAGAAACATGTCCCATGCTTCCTCTGAGGTCATGTTTCTAGCATCAGCCCTTTCTTGCTCCCAGAGCGTACACCGCTGCCTTCCTTCCCTGTCTTCATAAAGATCAGCTCAACCTGTTGCTTCCATACTTCAGGGTCAGAAATCCTACCTAATACAAGTTCCCCGAACTCCCACTTTCTCCTTTTCTACAACCCCAGCCTGGCGAAAGAACCGAAGTGCCCTTGGCCCTGGGGAATCCTTCTTCTCCTTACCTCCATCTTTACCCCGACATCCTTCATCTCCCAAGTATTCATGTCTAAGTTGGGAGAAGGTCTGAGCAGCGCATTTGAGGGACCCACTGGCAACAGGATATCCTTACCTGGCCATGTTTTATCAACCTTAGAAAAAGGCCCCCATCTCTTAGTACCAACTGGCCTCTCCTGCCCTAACACGAAAATCAGCCGAGGTTCCTGGGGAAAGGGGACAACAGGAAAATAAGAATCCCGCAGTTAAAACCAGGCCATTTATCTCACTAACAGTACATTTTGTAACCATGTATAAAAAGCTGTTTTCAATTACACACACACACACACACACACACACACACACACACACAGGACTTCATCAGGGCTCACCCAGCAAGTTCTCAAATCACCAAAAAGAGAGGGAGGCCAATTTGGCACTTTCTGGATCCTGTCTTTTATAGGGGTTGAGGTGTGAATGTAAAATGTCTGATTATTTTCCAATATCTGCTTAAAGTGTCAAGCAGGAATTACATTCCCAACCTTCGTAGGGTCAGGTCTGTATCTGAAGCCCAGGGGGAGCTTGGAACATCAGGTGCTAGAACTCTCCAGAGCCGCCTTTAAGGAGGTAGGATTGGGTCAATGCCTAGTCCCATAGCCCCGTTCTAGGGGGAAAGAAGGCTAGAAGGGGTGCATGGGGACATGGGGCATGGGAGGCACAGGGGCACGTATTTGCAGATGCCATTCCACGTTGATTTTTATAACCCGGTGAAGTTGGCATTGTTGTCCTCACTTCAAGGTTAAGAAAAGTGAAGCTCCCGATAAGTCAGATTTCTCAGCCACAGGAAGGACTTTCTTAACGTCACGTGGCTTCCAGTCACCATTCACGGCTCTCCTGAAAAGTCCCTTCCTTGGAGGGTCTTCTCTGACCAGCTGAAGGAGTCCATAGTGCTTCTTTACTTTCCAGGTCATTCTCTCTGAGTGCTCAGCGGATGGTTAGCGAATGAATGAGGGTGAGTGCAAAAACCGGAATTAGGTCTGTTTAGCCGGAGACCGTGTCCAGAAGCCCTCAGCTTTTCCCGGGTACCATATCCAAGGGTCCATGAGGAAGGGAATTTCAGACCTTTAGATGGAAACTAAAGATGGGCTGCTGTCAGCCCATTAAAAATCAATGCCTCCTTTCCAAGGATCAGGGAACCTGGCACATTATTTTCATTTCTTTGCAAGAGACCCGGGGAAGAAATCCCATCATTGCGCGAGAGGGAGTTTGAGGTCAGACTCTGGGTATGTCATGGGAGTGGATCCCACACCCAGAGCTCCCTTACTGACCTCGTTCAGAAAGCTTAGCTCAGTCTCACAGGCTGATTCAGAGAAGGGGAGTGAGAACTCTCTTCTCCCTGCCAGATTCTATTCCAGACTTTTCCCCCGCCCCCCAGGAACTGGTAAAACCCCCAGCTGGTGATCATCTCTCCTGCCCCAGGCCTCCCCTGACAGTTTACCCCCGTCCCACACCGCTGGCTTCCTGGGTTGCACTGTAATTGTTCATCTGTACGCCTCATCGACCCTGCTGTCCTGTGACCTTCTCATTGACAACGGAGGCTCTTAATCGTTTGTGCACCTGCCACAAACCTAAAACGGAGCCTGCAGGTGCTGAACGCAAGAATGCGTGAATGAATAAATGCAAATGGGACCCGGGGCAGAGATGAACTTTTAAAGAGAATTGAGGAGGGTTGGGGCTGAGGATTTACTCTTTGCCAAATAGTTGTTTCAGGATTACATCCTGGTGAACCATTCAAAATGTATGTCTGGCGTATGGTTGGTGCTCCTTAAATGTTTAAAAATCAAAGGATGGAATTGACGCAGCGTTCTACATCTCTGACTGAAGGGCTGTCATCTCAAAGACCATCAGGGAAGTGCTTTTTCCCGTGGTGGGGGGAGGGTTGGAGATTTCACTTCGAACCCCAGATTTGCTTGTACTGTGGGATTTTAGTCCTTGGACTAAGTGAGATTGCACTGGGGCTCTAGGGATGAAGTCCTCCCTTAGATGATGGTCCACGTGCTTCCGACTTGCTTTATTGCTCATGGGTTCTGCTCCTTCTCCCACACTCCCCTAAGGTCTTCTTTGCCCTGAGGTCTACCTTAGAAGCTGGAAGGGGTCACCTGTCATGCCTTGGTCTTAGTGTGAAGAACTATCAGAAGAAACATTTCCAATGGCAGAAGAGACAAGCAGGCTGTCATCCAGCCCCAGTAAATGTTTCTTTTTATCTTTTGAATCCTATAGCCTTGTTTCTCCAAGTGTGATTCCTGGAGCAACTGCATCAACACCTATACATAGGGCACTTGGTAAAAATGCAAATTTGGGGGCTCCACCCCAGACACACTGAATCGGAAACTCTGGAGACAGGGCTCAGGGCTCACAAGAAAGGTTTGAAAACTAGTGTCCTGGAACACTGGACATTGTTAACAGTTGACCAGTTGTTTCAATGCATTGCTTGTAAATTACCTGACCATCAATTTCTGCCCCTTTGTTAGTTCCTTAGTGAAAACATACCTTTGTAAGTATATTGCCATCAGTAATCCCTTTTCATGTACGTTACATATTTGGTATTTACAAGCACCTGTTGAGGTCCCCCGGGCACAGATCATGACCCCTACTTTAACTGATGTAAAAACTGAGATTTTTGCCCAAAGACACACGGTTAGAAAATGGTAGAGGCCAGAGTTCTGGGACTAGAACCTGGATGTTT
The DNA here is from genome assembly GCA_028646485.1 of Cryptoprocta ferox. Lineage (NCBI taxonomy): Eukaryota > Metazoa > Chordata > Mammalia > Carnivora > Eupleridae > Cryptoprocta > Cryptoprocta ferox. The sequence goes on from CM053565.1 coordinate 7,683,474, forward strand.
TGACCTTATCTCCAGAGCTTTCTCTTCATTTGATTGGATGGTCCCACTCATTCATTTTTTAGAGAAACATTTTTGTATGTTTATTTATTTATTCAGTGGGGAGGCGGTCGAGAGGGAGGGAGAGAGCAAATCCTAGGCAGGCTCTGCGCTGTCAGTGTGGAGCCCGACGCAGGGCTCGAACCCATGAACCGTGAGATCAAGACCTGAGCTGAAACCAAGAGTTGGAGGCTTAACCGAGTGAGTCACCCAGGCGCCCTCCCTGGCCCCACGCACTCTTGGTACAGTCTTGGTCTCCGATCTTTACTTACTTACGTTGCTTTTTGCCAAAGCTGCCTCTGCCGAGGCTAGTTGTCTGTTTCCATAGAACCTGCTCTGGGTCCCCTTCCTCCAGAAGCCTTCATTTTATTTCCAGTCCATATGATTCAGGGGAGCATAGCCGGCTTCTCTGAAGACACAGAGGGTTTCTCAAATCTCAGCCTCCATGCAGGTCACCTGGAGATCTGGGTAAAATGCAGGTCCTGATGCAGGGAGGTGGACTGGGGCTGCGATTCTGCATTTCTAGCCGTGCCCAGGAGATACCCCCGGTCTCCGCCAGGACAGCAGGGCAATTCAGTGCTTTTGGTTGCGCTTTTTCCCCTGAAGACACTACAAATGTCTTGACTGTAGGACCAAGTGTTGCTGCTCTTTATATTCCTGAATAGAGGGATTCGCTCACGGGAGGGAGGCAAGGAAGGAGAGACAGAGGGAGAGAAGGGAGCGTCTTTTCCGTCGGCGTCCACGTTTTTGAGCAGAGAAGGGAGAAGATGAGCTGTTTACTGCCAGCACCTTGACCCTCACTTCCACCCCACGGTGCCACCAAAACCAAACCAAACCAAGCCCTGAAGCTTCTTCAGAGTCCAAATGGAGATTGGAGAGCTTTGGGGCTGCGGAAGACCTGCCTTATACCTAGCACGTTGTTTTTCAACGTACAAATGAAGTGTGTGTGGACATCTTTCAATATGGTGAAAATGGTAGGTTCGGGGCCTCTCTGCCTCAGCGGACCCCCTTCCGGAAGCTGTAACCAATGCCAAGGAATCTGATTGGGTGGCTCTGGTGTCTGCCCAACATCACCATTTAGGAGATAATCCCCTTCCCACCGCAAATACCAAATTTAAGCACTTTGGCAGGTAAAAGTGCCTGTGATCTTGTAGAGCGCAGCGTGGCCACCTGGCAGAAAATATTGACGTCATCAGGGAAGGGGAGGCAGACCATAACCCACAAGTCATCTTTACAATCCTCCCCGGGTGAAGCAAAGCATGTGGCTTGACAGCCCGGGAAACGGGCAGCCACGACCCTGTCACTGTTTGGAAATCCTTAAAGACCCTGGGAGAGAGGGTTCCTTTCTGCCTGTTGAAGGGAACCCGAGGCAGTGTGAGCCAGGGCAGCTGTAGAGAGAGGGTGAGGCTGAGATGAGATGTGTATGTTTCCAACCTTCTTCACTTCCAAGGATTTGACTCCCCCGGTTCCTGTCCCCACTCATCGGGGACTCCACGTTTCTCCTTGGCCACGTTGGTGACCACACACGTCACCCATCTGCACAGGATCGCTGCTGTGCCGTCGTGGCTGGGTCACAGCGTCTGTGCCCCGCCTATGCTCTATCTTCCTCTCCCCCTTGCTGATCCTAATAAAACCTGTCCCCTCCCACCATTCTGCAGAAGGTGCACCTCTGAATGTGCCCCGGCTCCCGGGCTCTCTGTGTTTTTCTACACACTATTCCTGCCACCCGGATGCCCCTTACTGCCCTTTCCCTCTCTGGTAAGTTCTTACCTGCCCTTCCCCTCTCTGGTAAGTTCTTACCTGCCCTTCCAAACTCGACTTAAGCATCATTTCCGCGTCCCCGGCCTGCACTCCCAATCCTCCCTGAATACTGGGGTGAGTACCCTGTGCCACACTACATGCTTTATGTTTTGCTTTGTCTCGCCTACTAGACGGATCTCCTCCTTTATTTCTTGCTCTGTAGCTGAGTGCCAGGCACATAGTAGATACTAAACAAATTTTATTTATTTATTTATTTTTAAATGTGTATTTATTTTTGAAAGAGAGATAGAGGATGCGAGAGTGGAGGGCGGGCAGAGAGCGAGAGGGGGACAGAGGATCCGAAGCGGGTTCTGCACTGACAGCAGTGACCCCAATGCAGGGCTCAAACTCACAAACTGCGAGATCATGACCTGAGCCAAAGTCAGACGCTTAACCGACGGAGCCACCCGGGTGCCTGGATACTTAACAAATTTTAAATACTTAAGGAGTCCTAATGAGTATCTGTCTATAACTATACCCAGTGAAAGACAAGGCCATTTTTCTGCAGGGGAAAGAGGAACCTACAGCTCGCTTGTTAGCCTTGGCGTGTCTTGTGTCACATGTATGGGGACAGTAGGGAAGGGTTCCAAAGTGTTAACCTTGGCGTGTCTCGTGTCACATGTATGGGGACAATCGGGAAGGGTTCCAAAGTCCTGGTTACAGTGGCAGATTTCCATCTAGACCAATGGCAGCAAAAGATGGCTCCCATGTGTCACCTTGGTGCTTCAGTCTTTATGGTGACCAAAGCCACAGGCCATTTAAAAAGCTATTCAGGGTTCCCCCCCCCACCCCCCGCAACAGATTTCCCTTAGGGATAGTTAGTGAACAAAGGATGCTTTGAAACCAAATCCAAACTCCCAACCACGAAGAACTGTCTTGGAATAAATCGCCCCAGGTCCTGAGACAAAGACCTAAGTGCATGTATATTCTGGGGGGGTGATCAAGGACGTGCTGGTGGGGAGGGAGTGCGGGAGGCCAAGGAGAGAGACAGTGCAGGATGGGCCGAAGAATACACTCCTATTGCAGGCAACCAAGGCTCAGTCCTTCTGCAGATTTCTGCGAGAACGCGGAACACACCTGGGGATTGTCTTACGCTAAAGGCAGGTGCAGGTGCAGGACACCTGGCCATTTCTCAGTGTGCTCACCTATTCACCAGTTGGTAGACATTTGTTTCCCTCTTTGGGCTATTAGAAATAAAGCTGGTTTTTTTGTTTGTTTGTTTATTTGAAGTATGCTCCACATTCAGCTTGGAGCCCAATGCAGGGCTTGAACTCATGACCCTGAGATCAAGACCCAAGCTGAGATCAAGAGTCAGACGCTCAGCTGACTGAGGCACCCAGGTGGCCCTAAATAAAGCTGTTTTGAACTTTCATGGGTTTGTGTGTGCATATGTTTCATCCCTGCCCCCATCCCCCATCGCCAGGGAGATGCCTAGGAAAGAAATTGCTGGAGAATGATCAGTATACATTTAATCTTACAAGAATTTAACTGTAACTCTTTTCCAAAGCCCATTGCATTCCCCTACCAGCAATGTCCGAGTACCCAAATGTTACCAAAACAAAGCAAGCCTGTGGTTTGCTTTTTTATATTCTTGAGCCTCTTTTGAAGAGAAGTTTTACTCTATGAAGCCTGATTTATCAGTGTGTTTTCTTACATGATTTGTGCTTTTTGGGTGGTGAAGATTTTCTCCTGTTTTTTCTGAAGTTGTTGTTTTAACTCTTTCATTTCATTCTGTGGTCCATTTTGAGTTCATTAAAAAAAAATTTTTTTTAAATGTTTATTTTTAAGAGAGGGAGAGAGAGCACAAGTCAGGGAGAGGAAGAGAGAGAGGAAGACATAGAATCCGAAGCAGGCTCCAGGCTCTGAGCTGTCAGCACAGAGCCCGACACGGGGCTCGAACTCACAAACCGTAAGATCATGACCTGAGCCGAAGTTGGACGCTTAACCGACTGAGCCACCCAGGCGCCCCCATTTTTAAAATTTTTAAAAACTGTTTATTATTTTGAGAGAGAGCGTGAGCAGGGGAGGGGCAGAGAGAGGGAGACACAGAATCCCAATCAGGCGCCCCATGAACCGTGAGATCATGACTTGAGCCAAAGTCGGACGCTCAGCTGACGGAACCACCCAGGTGCCCCCGATTATTACTTTTTAGAGCCTCCTTAAGCGACAGATAAGCAAACCACTCCGGAAAAGCACAGTTAAGTCTCATGCTTTTCTCCAGTGGATCCTTAGTAACAGGACAGAACATAATGTAACACAACGAATGAGGTCCTCAACAATGTCTCTGTAGACGTTAGGCTGAGTTTTCATGTGCTGATTCTCAGATCACTTAAAATATAAGGTAGCAGTGTTAAGAAAAAACAAAAACAAAAACAAAAACAACAACCAAAAACCAAAATGGTCTCCCAGGCAGTTACCTTTGACTCCAGCTTCCCGGAAGTGCACGAGCCAGCACCACACGGCCGAGCTGGCCCTGGATACCTTGCCCTCAGAAACTGCCTGAGATGATAAACGTTTCCCATCATCACCTGCTGAGTTTGGGCAATTTCTTCTGCAGCGTTAGATAGCAATGCAGACGTTGGTCCCAAATTTAGTGCTTACGTCATGCCAACCGCTTTACTAAGTACCTTATAAGTATTAACCTGATTTCACGTCCATGTCTCACTGTGCTAACGGAATCATTATTGTACTATTCACAACGGAGGAAACAGACTAGAGCCACTTATGCCAAGCCAGGCCTAGGATGTCTGACTCTAAACTTGCGGCTCTTGTGATCACGCTGTTCTGCCTCCCTTCCATCTCTCTCCACTAGATCGTCCCGATGAGTCCTTTATGCCTGCTTTCTCAATCAGAATGGTATTGCCCCCAAGAGGGTGAACACTGGATCTCAGGACGTGGGAAAAAAATCCAAGATGGTACCACGTCGGGTGGTCCGCCAACCCTCAAACTTACCTGATAAAATTGTATTCCTTATTATTTAATTTATTTTGTTAGAATTTAAATTAAGCGTTTCTCCTTAAGAGAGCAACAATGAAAAAAAAAAAGAAAGATTGAGAGACACTCCTTTAGGACAAAGACTATTTCAGAGTTCTTCTCGATGGCCCGTCGTCTTGAAAAAAAACTTCTTAGCGCATTGGACATTCTTCGTTCACTGTGTTTGATTGACGGGTTCTCATACGGGAGGTTCAGATCTCTACTTTGAAAGTAATAGCCACAGAAATAAATAAAGGGCGCAAGCCAAAGTGATTTTCGGGGCTCCCATAAACCAAGTCCTCTGCAAGGACGGAAGGCGGAAGGCACAGACGCCCCTGTGAACAACAGTCTCAGGAACCAGAGCTCAGAGCTGGACACCGTGAAGGCCGCCTGCCAGTAAGCATGATGGAAAAAATACTAGTTTACATTCTTCAGTTCCCTGGGGACTGACCTTATTATGTCTGAGCAACGGGTCTCACTGCACTTGCTAATCTGCGGATTTCTAAAAGTCGATAATTAGTCCAGACAGCTAGAGCTCAAAATGAAATGAGCTTAAGGTTTCCAGGAATTACAGCAGGTGTCTTGAAGGAGCTACACTTCAGATCTGGCCCCGTCCTGCGGGCGCCTGGGAGAGGGCTCACCTCCTCAGTCTCACTGGCCTGTAGGCACATTGACCCATTTATGCCTCACTGGAGGGCTGTGACCCTGGCCACCCTCCAATCTGCAAGGGGAGAAGGTGGTGGCCGACGCTCAGGGCCCCCCCTTTAAAAACCCCCTCCTAGGCATATGGGTAGGTTCAAGGTTACAGAAATCTTAGAAGGATGTTAACAGAGGCTCAGCGAGGCTGACAGGACTGCCCAGGGCCACCCAGCTGGTCACCAGCAGACTTTTCCTGGGGATCCCCAGGGCCTGACACTCCGCCCAGAGCTGTTCCCATCAGCCCACATTCTCTCCACAGGGATGCTTGCTCCTGTCGCTCATCTCTGGAGACGAGACGACGAGCATGAAAAAGCCTAGTTATTTTCTTCTGTAAAGTTCATGGCTTCTCCCTCCCACCTTCCCCTGCCCCTCCCCGCCCCACTTCTGTCTGGTTTGAGTTTATTGTCAAAACACGCCCAGCCAAATTACTCGTCTGCAGACATTTTTGCTGGCCTTGGTGTATCCACAAGAGAGCTGCTAATGATTACCCTTCCTGCCCATACTTAGCTCATCCTCAGAAAGGAACTGCTCATTATCATTCCCTCCCTGCAGCCCGGCCGTCTGGAAACAGTCAGTCAGGATTCCGGCGGCGGAGTGAAATCTTGGCATCTTCCGTTGGGTCAGATCTCCACCAGAAGCAATTCTCAGCTCCTGGGAGGCTGTGGTCCCGCAGGCCCAGGCTTCTTGGGAGATGGTGTGGGGGAGGGGGGGTGAGGAGGTGGGGGGCGCTTCCGGTAGTCCCCTCCAAGGCCAGCTACGTGACTTTGGGGGGCCCTGTTCAAAAGGAAAATGGGGGGCCCTCTGTTCAGAAAGCAGGAAAATGAGGGCCTTCTCCCTTCTGAGGTTTCTCTAGACTTGCTAGTTAATGATGCGCTCAGTAACGCAAATTAAAATTTTAAATGATCGGCATGCATTTTTGCCGTTCATCGTGATAGTGGGCGAGGTCAGCTTAAAACGCACATGTAAGGGATTTAAGTCCTAGGCAGAAACCCCAGAACTCTGTCGCGTTTCGTACGTGCATACGGACGTTATTACAGAACAGAGGGAAGGCTGAGCAACGGTAATCTATCTGACAGCTTTTATTCCACTTCTTGATATCTGTACATTCTACCCTCTCTCTGTCTCTCTCTCCACCTCTGACTTCCTGATGAGGAAGCAAGGGCTGAAGGTAAAGGAGAAGAAAGAACTTTTTGTCCCCTTCAGTGTCATCGTCAGCCTAAATGATCGGCTAACCCGGCACCCCCCCCCCCCCAAGAAGTAGCATGAATGCAAAATGATACAGTAGGGCTCCTGAGTCATGCCTGTTCCTTGTAAGTCCTTCTTTCTGCCTGTGAAGCCAGCTCTGGCTCAGACGGAGCACATAACTTCTCGGGGAGGCCGGACCCTTGATCGCTCGGGCATACTGACCACGAGCTCATGCTGAGTCCTGCTGGACCACGGGCCCGCTGGGTCTACCAGAATTCTGTGCTCCTGGGGCGTCGTGAGGGCTCTATGCAGACAGGGCCACATACTGCTTGTTTCTTTTCTGCCTGTGTGCCGCTCCGTCGTCCCATTGGACCGCAGTTCAAAACAGAAATTCGAAGATAAAGTCACTGGGAACTTTGAGATGATAGCAACGGAGTAGTAAGCCAAGCGTGGGGTCCTTCTGAACAGAGACCTTCATGGCACGTCACAGGTCACAGGTCCATGACGCTGTCCCTGGCCCCCACTCTAACCTGCTAAACCCAGACCTCACTTTGTTCCCCAGGGACGGAGGAAGAGCTCTAGAAATAGATGGAATCAGGAAGCAACGTACGGGATTGTAACCAACTACACGTGTATTGAAGTTCGGAGGTTCTCAATCCTGACTGCCCATTACAATAACCTGGGGAACTTCAAAGAAAAATTCAAGGCCTGGAAATTCTGATTTCATTGATCTGGGTGGGGGTTGATGAGCTGTCCCGGGGACGCTAATGTGGAGCCAGACTCGGCTGAGTCTCACCCTCAAGCTCTGTACCCACCCGCCCACCCAAAATGTCTATGTTATCTTTCTCTGACTTTTGGTTTGTTTGTTTGTTGACCCATCCTATTAAATAGTTTTACCAACCTTTTTTTTTTTTCCTCTTTTTCCAGCTAAATTCTAGTGTGTTCTCATCATGTTTAAAATGTAATGCAATCGACATAAATACTTTGTTTGGACCACTTATTAGTGGTCTGACTCTTTTCAGCTCATTTCAAATGCTACATGACATTTCTCCTACTCGCTAGGGACGGCTACGGCAGGCAGCTGACCTGGAATTAATGCATGATCCCAGTTGCGTCTGGCTCTATGGTTCAGGCTTCAGATACACCCCTGAAAAATATGGACAGATCCACCTATAAATGTCAAGAAACTCGAGAGTGTCACTCTTTAAAGAAATCTCACACTGAATCTCATTGTAATGGGAATAGTTATGTCCTAATTTGACTTTAGCTCAATATTAAGGTTTCAGCTAATTTTTAAAATGTAGATTGATGAATATTTGCAAATTAAAAACCTCCTTCTTGGGGCTCCTGGGTGGCTCAGTCAGTTGAGCGTCCAACTTCGGCTCAGGTCATGATCTTGCCATTCATGATTTCGAGCCCCGTGTCAAGCTCTATGCTGACAGCTCAGTGCCTGAATCCTGCTACGGATTCTGCGTTTCCTTCTCTCTCTGTCCTTTCCCACTCACACTGTCTCTCAAAAAATTAATAAATGTTAAAAAACAAAACAAAACACCTCCTTCTTTTGCCAAGTAGTTTTTACCCCCAATTCTAGTATACACATTCATGAAATGTACAGGCTGGACTAGTTAGTGCAGAGACTGCCCAACCTCATCAACCATCACTTGGGGTAACACTGATGACTGGCCTCCCAACCAGTGATCAGATTCTGTACATCTGGTCCAGGGCCTGAAAAGTCATTGTACAAAAGTTCCTTAGCTGATTTTCATGATCAGCTAGGTTTTGAATCCTTATTTTTTTTAACCATACATCATCACTAGTACCAAGGGCAGGCCCTAGAAACAAAGTCCTAAAGACATGCTCTTACTATATATTTTTTTAGAAAATATAAAGAAATAAAAAAAGAAAAAAGCTATCCTTAATCCTATCAGCTAGAGAGTACTGTTTGTCTTTCCAGTTTTTTCCAAAAATGTATAGGGGCACCTGGATGGTTCAGTTAAGTGTCTGACTCTTGATCTCTGCTGAGGTCATGATCTCACAGTTCATGGGTTTGAGCCCTGCATCAGGCTCTGTGCTGAAAGTGCAGAGCCTGCTTGGGATTCTGTCTCTCCCTCTCGCTCTGCTCCTCCCCTGCTCACACTCTCCCTCTCTCTCAAAGTAAATATACATTAGAAAATATATAAACAATGCTATTCAAACTGCTGTTGTAGTGTTGGCACTAAAGTTTGTTGACTGATACACCACTGGGTGTGCCAGCTGAAAATCAATACCGTGTATAAACATAGGATTTTTTACAAAAGTATACAACATGGTATGTACAGTTTGGTAACCTGATTTCTTCTTCACTTAAATGTATTTTTAATTTAAACGGAATTCCATAGATCACAGCCCTCAATCTTTCATTCCTTTCCCTCTAGGCTCTTGCTCTTGATGACCCCGTCTATTTCCACAGGTTCGATCGGTACCTCTATGTTTGCTCTCAGGTTCTTAACTATAGCCCAGGCTTTCTCTCTGAGGCTTTAGCCCTCTATATATGGGTGATTATTGGACATCTCCATATGGATGTCTCTCTAGGGATCCATGATACCAAATCTAAGATGGCCACGATCCAAGATGGCCATGATCCAAGATGGCCAAAACTGAGCTCATAATGTTCTTCCAACTCCGAGAAAATGGGACCACCATCCATGCAGAATCTCAAGTGCCATTCTTGACCCCTTCCTCACCCTCAGAGCTCTATGTAATCTCAGCGAAGGCCAAGTTTAGTTGACTCAACTTCCTAAGGATGGCTTGAATGTCTTCACTCCACTGCTATCCCTCTAGAGGAAGCCAGTGCCTTTTCTCACCTGGGCAGCTGCCGTACATTCCCACCTGGAGCCCTCCTATCTGTACTGCCATTGAAGTCAGTGAACACATAGTAGTATGATATTTTGAAAAAATTAACGGACTACATTTTGCTTTCAGTGATTAATTTTTGGTTTCTGGCCCTTAACGTTAGAAACACTCCATATCAAGGCTGAGGCCGGCTGTCCCAACGGAGCACCAAACTCTGAAAATGAAAAGTCAAAGGCTCAACTTTTTACTTTTAAAATTGGCTCATAAAACGATAAAATGGTATAATAACCTTTTTTAAGCCCACAAAATTTAGTTTATGAGCAAAGGCTTTTCTGCTTAGAAATGGGTTTGGAATCCTTCAAGGCTAAGAGCCCAAAGGAGTGAGAGCGTAATGCTAACCTTACAGATATTGAGATTAGGAAGATTGTATCATCACAGAAGAGCCAATTGTTCTTCCAAATGAACATGGCGTTCAGAAGGTCTAGAAGAGGTAGAAAGAGAGAGATAGAAAGGAGGGACAAGGGTGGCTCAGTTGGTTTAGCGTCTGACTCTAGCTTTTGGCTCAGGTCATCATCTCACAGTTTGTGGGATCAAGCCCCGCATCAGGCTCTGTGTTAACAGTATGGAGCCTGCTTGAGATTCTCTCTCTCTCTCTCTCTCTCTCTCTCTCTCTGCTCCTCCTATGAACTCTCTCTCAAAAATAAAATAAACAAAAAAATTAAAAAAGAAAAGAAAGAGAGACAAATGATAGAAACTCCAGATAATTCTAGGAAGGTCTCAGCATAGAAGATTCATCACTTCCTCGAATATATTTCCAGGAAAATTCCAAAGCACATATGGAAGTTTTGTCTTCAGCAAGACCCTGGAGAGGACATTAACAAAGGAAAGAAATCATATGATCATCTCAATAGAGACAGAATAAGGATATGACAAAATATATCATCTAATTGAGATTAAAAACAAACAAAAAAAAAACCCAAAACCTTAGCAAACTAGAAACAGAAAGGAACATCTTTAAAACAAATTTTTTTAAATGTTTGTTTATTTTTGAGAGAGAGACAGACAGAGTGTGAGCAGGGAGGGGCAGAAAGAGAGGGAGACACAGAATCTGAAACAGGTTCCAGGCTCTGAGTTGTCAGCACAGAGTCTGACATGGGGCTTGAACTCACAAATTGTGAGATCATGACCTGAGCTGAAGTCAGACGCTTAACCGACTGAGCCACCCAGGCGCCCCGAAAGGAACATCTTTAAGAAGATAAAGAGTGTATACAATAAGTCCACAGTAAGAGGCATACTCAATAACAAAATAACAACAAATTCCTTTTAGTTTGAGAACAAACCAGAGATACTCACAGTTACTACTTGTAAATAACGCCGCATTGAACATCCTATTGCTCCGCAGAAAGGCTAGGGAAAGAAATAAAACATGTAGATTATAAAGGAAGGGGAAAAACTCATTTTTCACAGACAATTTTATAACCAGAAATCCAAAATAACCTAGAGATAAGTTAAATTAGCAAAATGGTTGGATATAAAAAAGTAAATTGTATTTCTTTATACCAACAACAAACAATTCTCTAATAACCTTTGAAGAATCCACCATTTACAACAGCGTCAAAACTATCAAACGCTGAGGAATAAGTCCAATGAAAGATTCAAAGACCTCAACCAAAAAAATGGAAGTATATACCATATTCTTGGATTGAAAAACTCAATGTAGAGATGAACTTTTCCTGAGGGTTCCAACAAAACCACTGGAGCTGCTCTTGCAACTCTGTTTCGTTCATGTCCCAAACCCAATCCGTCCGAAAATCTTAGTGGCTCTATTTGCAACGCATAGTTTGAGTTCTTCCGAAGGCAAACCCTGAGTCAAAATTTAAGCGCAAATACCTTGTTTCGAATTTAGGGAAAACCAACCAGGAAATGTGAGAATGAACAGGGAAGGAGAGACCTCAACACAGAGTATTGTGTTCTCAGTTTCTACCTCCAAATTCATCCTTCGTTGCCCACTCCGCTGTGGTATAGGTGGGCCTTGTAAATATTTCTCCAAAGCCAGCTTGCGCAGTGTTATGCTTTTCCAGCAGAGAACGCCGGACGACACTGGAGGAGGAAGATACTATTTGCTAGCTCTGGTCTTCTTTCCTCCCCAGGCTCCTCTGCTCATCCAGGTTCTCCAACTCAGTCTCCTGCCGCACAGACAGCTTCTCCAGTGCCCAGATCTTGACGTATGTGGTGACCAGTAGTCCCAGTGGCCAGAAGTTTTTCCAGAGAACTTTCTCCAGCAGCTTTGGGATCGAATGCCACCATAAGTTACCGCCCTATGAGACTTTCCAAGCAACTGTACTAGCAACTCCTAGGAAGAACTTCAGGTGAGTTACAAGGAATGGAACCTCTCTTGGACAGTTTCCCCTGACAACACACAGGGTCAGCTTCCAGAAACTTCTACGGCAGAGCATCTCAGGGATTTCGCCATCCAATGACCCATGAGTGAGGTGAGGGACTCTTTTTTTTTTTTTTTCTAATTTTTTCCCCCTTTGAGTGTTTTTTCTCAACCCTAGGGGTCGAGGCTATTCCTTATGTCTACTATTCTCATCCTTTTTGGAGCTTTCTCTTTACATGTTACTATCCAATACTTTGTTGCTCCAAATGTCCTCTTACAGTTAGCATTCTCTAAATTAAACTTTCCCCTTTCAAATTACTGTGTGGCTCTGTCTTCCGATTTGATTCTGGCTGAGACAGACACCCCACTGCCTTACTGGATAACTGGACTTAGTTCCATGGGGAAATTCTGAGAAATTGGGTAAAAAAGTATCTTGTGAAGGGACGAGGAAGCCGTGGTATTTATCCACCCAGCACTGGTCGGGAGCAGCTGCTGGGAAGTGTTAACTCCCACCACTGCCAGCACTTTCTACACACAGCAAAGTGACTTCTCATGGTTCCAGAGAGGGACCCAGGCACAGAATCCCAGATCCTGGTTCTCAGAAGGCACGCGGGGCACATGGAAGCAGTAGGCTCCCTGGATTGTGGCTGGACCATTGGCAGAGTCTGTTAGAACCTCTGCACCAGGCCTCGCGCTACGTTCGTTCACTTTGCCTTGCCTCTGTCTCTTAGGAGTGGTCACTGGCTTCAATTTCTTTACAGAAACAAAACAAGGGGCACGTGGGTGGCTCAGTGGATCGAGCATCCGACTCTGGATTTTGGCTCAGGTCATGAGCTCAGGGATTTGTGGGATCAAGCCCTTTGTCAGGCTCTGCGATGACAGCACGGAGCCTGCTTGGGATTCTCTCTCTTTCTGCCCCCTCCCTTCTCTCTCTTTCTCTCAAAATAAAAAAAAAAGGAGGATAAGAGGGCTTCTAAGGATGAGTCATCTCCCTCCTCTCCTACCTATTCGGGATCACCCTCAATCTCAACCACTATCTCCACTGGTCTAGGATGCTTACCTGGGGGGAGTGGGGTGGTCCAGAGCCTCTCCCTTGATGGGATCCAGGCCTCCAGGTGCCCTGCTTTTGCCAGGCTGCGGTTGCCCTAATTCCCTGGTGTTTCACACCTAATCCTTCCTGTCCTCATTATGTAACTACAACCCTATTTCCTCAAAATACTTAGGGTCAATCACTCCTTCTTTGCCTGTTGATCTCCTAGTGTAAAAAGCGCAGGATGACCAGGTGGTAGCCAACGTGATAAGTTCAAGGTGATACTTCCATGGGCCCCTTGAGTCAACCCTCTTCTGGGAACCTGGAGCTCTAATCCAGTAGACCCTGGAGATCCAGGGACAGGATGTAAAAACTCCCAATGTGGGTCACTAAGGAGATTGGTAAGAGGAGTCACTATTACTTCAATCCTTTGGCTCGTGGCCCCGTGGATTCTATTGCAGACCTGATACCACATATGCAGGGCTTCCTGTAACTCTGCAGGCAGAAGAATCCTCCAGAAAGCTTTTGAAAGCATGGATTCCTGGGAGAATACAGTACGGAAGGTTTGAGACCAGTCTGGGATTTTGCATTTATAAAAAGCTCCCAGAGGGGAGCCTGGGTGGCTCAGTCTGGGAAGCATCCGACTTTAGCTCAGGTCATGATCTCGCGGTTCGTGGGTTCAAGCCCCGCGTCGGGCTCTGTGCTGACCGCTCGGAGCCTGGAGTCTGCTTCGGATTCTGTGTCTCCCTCTCTCTCTGCCCCTCCCCTACTTGCCCTCTGTCTGTCTGTCTCTCTCAAAAATAAATAGTAAACATATTTTTTTAAAAAGCTGCCAGATATTGTTGATGCTGCAGGTCTGGGGCCCACACTTTGAGCCTCATGGAAATGTATTCTACACCTTAGAGGACAGGGCTACCCACTCCACAGAATGTCGATCTTATACCGGGGGCCTTGCTGTGCCCCGTAAGCAGCTGCCCCAGCGTTCCACCCGGCCCAGTGACCTGGTATGTGATTCCACACCTATGTGTCTACCTCACTCTTTTTTGCGGGAAAGTGGGTCCCTTGGTCAGAAGCAATATGGGGTGGGATCCCAGGACAATAAGTCACACAGTGGGCCCTTGGATGGTGGTCATGGCAAGGCACTGTGGGGAAGGTGACCTTCTCAGGTCCTGAGAAGAAGTCCTCAGACACAAAGACGCAGACACGGGGCAGCCAGAAGTCGTCTGCAGCAGCCTAAGCACGAGGTCTGAGAACAGAGAGGACACTCACAGCTCACACCCCATATATTCAGAATCGGATTCTCTCACCACCACCTTCACTGCAACCATGTGGCCCACCATCATCTCTCACTCAGGTCACTGTGATATAGCCACTAATGGGGGTCCTGGCTCCCAGCATCCCTGGCCCAACCATCTCTCTCCCCACCACAGCACTATTGACAGAGAAGTCACAATATGTCACTCCTCTGCTCAAAGTCCTCCTGTGGCCATTTCAAGCAGAGAAAAATCCACAGTCTGGTGGTGACCTACAAGGCCCTTCACATTCTGTCCACTCTTCTCTGCCCCGGGACACTTAACCCAGCGGCTACCCTCCTCCATTCCCTACTCCGGCCACACCGATGGCCTTCCTGTTCATTAAATATGCCCCATGCACCCTGCTTGAGGGCCTTCACAGTCATCATTAGCTCTGGGTAAACCCCCTTCTGCCAATCTTCCCCCACCTCCTTCAAGGCTTTGTTCCAAAGTCACCTTATCAGTGAGGTCTACTCTCTTATTTATTTATTTATTTATTTATTTATTTATTTATTTATTTTTAAATGTTTATTTATTTATTTGGTGGGGGAGCAGAGAGAGGGGGAGACACAGAATTCAAAGCAGGCTCCAGGCTCCGAGCTGTCAGCACAGAGCCCAGTGCGGGACTCGAACTCAAGAACCGTGAGATCATGACTGGCGCTGAAGTCGGCTGCTTAACCTACTGGGCCACCCAGGAGCCCCTCTACTCTCTTATTTGAAATGACAATAATCTGACTTTCTGCCCCGTTGTGCCTTCCTCCTCATCCACTTAACCATGTTCTGTTTTCCCACAGCACTTCTTTTTTTTTTTTAACTTTATTTATGTATTTTGAGAGAAAGAGAAAGAGAATCCCAAGCACGCTCTGCACTGTCCGCACAGAGCCCCACGCGGGGCTTGAACTCACGCACTGCGAGATCACGAGCTGAGCTGAAGTCAGACGCTTAACCGACCGAGCCACCCAGGTGCCCCCCATCCCAGGACACTTCCCACCTCCTGTGTAGTTTACATATTTATTGTGTTTCCTACGTATCATCTGTTTCTCCCCATTAGAATGTAAGCTCCATGGAGGTGGGCATTATCCCAAACGCCTCCGCACCGGGTACACAGTTCATAGTTAATCATTCATGATGTGTCAGTAAATAACTTGAGAGCCGCAAACTTTGCCAAGAGGAAGCTGTTGGAGGTCAGTGGGAACGTGTGCCACTCTGTCTTGATTAAACATGCCATTGGGAAATCTGACTGCTCCACACACAGTCAAGGGTAATTGATATGTCCCACTTCACGGGGCGGAGGGTGCGAGTCCACATCATATTTCTTATGCGTTCCGATTATGACTCCCAGGGCTTATGCCACAAATTGAAAGAAGTGCATTTTCTCCCCCTTCCCGTGATGCAGTCCAAAAATAGCGAAGAAACTTGCTGGCCACAAAGGAGCCTAATGCCGCTGACGATTGTCTCTTCTATAAGAAAACTAATGTGTTGCAGGACCACCCAAGGGTCCTGTCTTGAGCTAGTGTTTAAATGTCACTCTCAGGCTTAGGAAAGAGGCTACACTCGCTATGATGACCTTCACAAAGCTGACTAGGGCTTTCAATAGTTTAGCTCTTTTATAATATTTGCACAAACGCAAAAAAAAACAAAAAACAAAAAAAGCATATCCTTCCCCAAAGTGATCCTCATTATTCTAGGGTAGGCTAGGGCAGAAGATCTTTCCCCATGAGCCCCAAGCTGGGTGTCCTGTGATGATCTGGGTCCCTGCTATGAAGCCAGGGGTCTCCAGATAAGAACGCCTGACTCATAATTTCCCTTAGGGACCAATATGCCTAGTTTCTGACAACTGGCATCAATTGGACAACCTCAGCCCATAAGACATGTTGTAATAACTTTTCTTAAGTTTTGTTTTATGTTTATTTATGTTTGAGAGAGAGAGAGACAGAGTGCGAGTGGGGGGTGGGGGGCAGAAAGAGAAGAAGACATAGAATCCGAAGCAGGCTCCAGGCTCTGAGCTGTCAGCACAGAGCCCAACGCCGGGCTTGAACTCACAGACCGCAAGATCATGACCTGAGCGGAAGTCGGACGCTCAACCGATTGAGCCACCCAGGCGCCCCTGTTGTAATAACTTTGAACCACAGACATCAAAGGAGCCAAGAGCTTGCCCTCTCCCCTTCCAGAAGGTCTTGCCGCTAGAAGAGGGATGGTTCCTTCCCCCACCCCCTGCCCCCCCAAAGAGGATAGAGTGTCTACTCTTGGTCTAATCAAATTATCCAGTAATTGATCACATAGGTGTTCAGGTGACCTAGCCAGAGGAAAAGGAAAATACCCAAAGTGTCTTAATATCTCCACACCCTTGGAGAGAGGGGATATTATTTTCATAAGGAGGATGATCTCCAAGAAGAAATTAGCAAGCCTCTTCTGCTCTGGATTCATCATCCTGCGCCCATGACAGGAGAGTAAACACACATTAGGTTGTCAGCACCAAGAAGATAAATCCCCCTGTGTTGTGTGTTCCAGTGGCTTCTTAAATAACACAGGCATTTCCATTAATTCTTTTTAAAAAATAAATACAAGCTCTCTTCGTCCCTAACAATTGTTTTTTGTTTTTTTTTTTTTTAAAGAAGGCATCAATTTCCTCCAAAGCACTATTTTCTATTCCCTACTTGCTGCCGTGGCCAAATGGAACATTTTCCCTCCAAAGCCATTTTGCTCAATCATCAGGCTGGAAACAGGCACAGGGGAACATTCCACCAGTGCGGCAATCCCTGAAATCCCTTGAGAGCATCTCAGAGTGTGCCATGCCAACCTTTGGTGGGATCCGAAGGGATTTTTGCATGCGACATTCAGGCCCTTTTAAACATCCAAACTGAAAAGACTCCCAGTGAGCTGCTCATGATTTTTACAACATCGACGCTTCTAGTCACTTCCATGGTTAACCTCAGCCCTGGAACACACAGGGGCCACATCGCCTTTTAGGAATCCAAAGTATTTTGTTCCTCGCATCTCCAGTAAAGATGGATGATTATTATTTTATCCATCTAAGATTTCACTTTTAAGGTACTTCTCACTGGTTTCTCTTGTGTGTATCTCTACTCCATCCTTAAGGGGAAGAGAGAGAAAGGGAAGGAGGAGGTCAGAAGGAACCCGGGGTAAGGACTCCTTAGGTCCCAAATGGATACTTACCCACTATTAAAACTCGGGGCGGCTGGGTAGCTCAGTCGGTTAAGTGCCAACTCTCGATTTCGGCTCAGGTCATGATCTCACGGTCATGAGATCGAGCCCCGCATCGAGCCCCACATCGCTGAGACACGACACAGAGAACGCAACATCAGGATTTGAGCCTGGGACTCCTGACAACCCATCTGTATTCAGTGATGTATTTTCTTAAGCATGTTTTTGTAACTTTGAAAGATTTTCCCCCCTCTTAACCCTGGCTGCCATACAATACCCTCTTCTCCTTTCTCCAGATTTTTACCACATTATTCCATCCCATGCTGAGCTGCAGAAGGAGCTGGGGCCAGATTCAACTGTGGAATGTTCTCTGCCACAAATCACAGCTGCTCCCAGGGACTTGCACTGCCAGCGCCCCCACCCCCACCCCCAGGACTTCCCTAAAACAACATTCCAGCTGCAGGACACTGCCAGGACAGTGCCAATCAAGGGTGGAAAGAACTGCCCAGAAATGTTGGAGACACTTTGCAGAAAAGCAATCTGCAAGCAGGTGTTCCCAAGCACCCCCTGGGAGGTTGTGTTGAGGCGTATCGACCAACCTGGGGACCAACAAATGGGATAGAAGGTCATTTGTTGAAACCTGGTTGTAAATCCCGTGGGACAATGCCACATTGTCAGGCTGCCCCCTCAGAACATTTCCCCACCGATAACGCTGGTATGTGTGTGGCTTGGAGGAGTCCCAGCAGCCACACGGAAGACAGGGCTGGCGTGCCGGAGCATTCGGCGAGCTCCAGCTTGCAAAGTCCTTTGTAACTAGGTGAGTCATAGAGCTCTACAGCGTAGGGATTTTTTTTCTCCCCCAACCTCAGGATCGTGTAGCATCGGCGCAAGCCTGGTAGCATCTTTTGTGGTCTGATTCGAGGGGGCCAAGAGCGTAACGACATAATTAAAGCCAGAATCCCTCCGAGAACATGAGTATTCATGGCCCTCATTGCCATAAAATATTAGGCTTAGGAGAGACCTCAGAAATTATCCAGTTTGAACATCCCTGAGCACCGATAAGCAAACAGACCCGTGGCTAATTCTTAATGAAGAATCTTTGTAGACCCAGAGATTGATCTGTGTCAGAAAGACAGTGATGTGTGAGATCTGAGGTTCAGTCACAAAACGCAGCCCAGCGCTGCTTCGTTCTCCTGGATCACTCACTCTGGAGGAGAATAGCCACCTTGTCATCGACCACCCTGACCACATGAGCAGCTCTGTGGAGGTTCCCAGGGGCAGGGATGGGGCCCTTCAGCCCAGCCAGCACCAACAGCTCACCAGCCACCTGGGAAGATCTTCCCGCCCCCATCAAACCTTCTGATGCGAGCAGATCAACACCCTGGGCCAGACTGCCCAGCTAAGGCATCCTGAATTCCTGACCTCCAGAAATGACGAGATCCTACATAACAGTTGTTATTTTAAGGCTCTAAGTCTGGGGCATTTTGTCACACAGCCATAAATAATTAATATAATACCCAAAGGGGTTACGTGACGGATCCAATATGTCAAAGCCAAAGGATTAGCTTTCTGATTAAAGCCCATACAGGTTTGGGGGGGCCAACAAGACTTTCACGGATGTGATCGGTCCCAATCCATTTGATCTCTGTCTCAATATGCTCCAGCGCACTGGCCTTCTATTTATTTCCCAACTAGCTCCCTCGCAAGGACTTTTATATGTTACATGCCGCCTGGCACACTCTGCCCCCAGGGTTTCACCAGGACGAATCCGATGTGTCATCTAGCACTCAGCTCAAAAGTCACTTCAGGGATGTTTTCCAGAGCTACCAGTTCTAAGGAAGTTTCTGCTCTCTCCACCACCCACGGCTGCTCTGTCCCTCTACGTAACATCGCACACAGTGCTTGCTACCTTCTCAGCTTATTTATTCCTGTGTTGGCATGGTTCTTGTATTTCCCCTTTGGAATACAAGCTTCATAAAAGTACCTTGTTTGTTTGTTTCCCTCTGCATCCTTGGAAGACAAAAATGTGCTTGCTACATACAGCGTGCAACACTATTTGTAAAGGAAGGAATGGAAATTAGGAAGAAGGGAGAAGGGGGAAGAAAGGAAGGAAGGTTTAGAAGGAATGATCTATGTCTTTGATATTTATGATATTTTACTTAAGACGGTTCCACTTCTTTTTTGTTTAAGTTTATTTATTTACTTTGAGAGAGAGCGAGAGTGAATGAGTGAAGAACAGAGAGGGAGAGAGAGAGAATCTTAAGAAGGCTCCGCACTGACGCGGGACTCAAACCCACAAACCATGAGATCATCACCTGAGACAAAGTCAGATACTTAACCGACTGAACCACACAGGTGCCCAAAAAAGTACCACGTCTAGTGAGCACATACTGATTGAGCACCCACTTTGCACAGACACGTCTTGTGCGATCTACCAGCCATGAAAAGTAAGCTTATGTCTTGACCCTCAAAGGGACAGTGACCTTGAACTAATTTATAAGAATCCCTTCCAACACCTTGGAAGTCAATGGTGTTAAATAACAAACATTCTGGGGCACCTGGGTGGCTCAGTTGGTTAAGTGTCCGACTTCGGCTCAGGTCATGATCTCACAGTTCGTGGGTTTGAGCCCCATGTCAGGCTCTGTGCTGACAGCTCAGAACCTGGAGCCTGCTTCTGATTCTGTGTCTCCTGCTCTCTCTGACCATCCCCCGCTCATGCTCTGTCTCTCTCTCTCTCTCTCTCAAAAATAAACATTCAAAAAAAATAAAAAACAAACAAACATTCAACCAAGCCAATTTTAAAGACCTGATTGGCTATATTAATCAATTCATGAATCAGGCAGCATCCCAGCTGTTAAGTGGAGGGAACCTCCAAAGGGCTACAGACAAGAAAGATTTTTAAAGGTAGAGAGTGAGAGAAAGAGAGTGGAAAAGGTTCTAAGTGAAGAATGCATTGTTTTGGGCAAGCTTGCCCTCCTAAGGGGAACAGAAGGGGTTGATCAGTAAATTTCCTAGTGCTGACCAGGAAATGCCATGTTGACGGGTTCAAGGTTACATATCTGGGGTTGGAACTGCAGTCAGGTGAGGTATTATGTCTTGGTTTACCGACTTGGGTCCTTAACCTAAGTGACAGCATTTTGGGTCTGTGGTTTTCTTTTTAACAACATGAAGGAAGGAGGGGCGCCTGGGTGGCTCCGTCGCTTAAGCGTCCGACTTCAGCTCAGGTCATGATCTTGTGGTCCATGAGTTTGAGCCCCACGTCCGGCTCTGTGCTGACAGCTCGGAGCCTGGAGCCTGCTTCGGATTCTGTGTCTCCCTCTGCCCCTCCCCCGGTCACGCTCTGTCTCTCTCTGTCTCAAAAATAAATAAATGTTAAAAAAAAATTTAAGACAAAACAAAACAGAAAGTAGTCTCAAGGAAGGAAAGCAATCCAGATAGGGAAGCGCTCAGGAGCAAGAGGCCTTGGAGGGGTCCTCTCTGAGGCACCAAGGGTGGGAAACCAGGTTGGCATGAAGTTAAAAAACAAAAAATGCTAAGAGTCCCAAAGGAGTTCTGGCCAAATTTCCAAACACTTTCCCCCACGTTGTGTAGAACCTGCCAGAACGGCAGCACTGAACCCAGTATAGACAGCTCGTTTACACCCGATACTCCACAGACATCTTTGAAACACGAGACGCTCATTTTTTCTGGTCTCTGGACAGGGGCCGAGAAGGTCACATCCTATGAGGCCTCTGTGAGAAAACTCTGGTCCTTTCAGCTTTGGGGGGACACAACCCCCCAGACCTTTGGAGTCTCCCCGCTGCCCCCTTCATTCTCAGAGGCAAACAGGTGACAGACACACTGATGTAGAAGAACGCAGCTGGGAACCTCAGCGAGACCCAGAGATCATTGTGAGCCATGTGCAGCACTCTTCCGAAGGGAAGGGAGTAGTGTATTCTGTTTTAATCATTAAAAAAAGAAAAAGAAAAATCTAGAGAAACATTCCAGTGGAATCTCTGACCCACAATCCCATGGAGATCTGGGTTAGCAGGGCTCCTCGCGCTGTTCGAGAATACTTTCCGTTTGCACAAAGAATGAACGAGTTGGTCCACTTGGGCTTGTTTTCCATTCCAGGCAGGCTGCGCTCCGGGGTCTGGCTCGGGGAACCATCCGTAGGGTCTAAACCCCAGAAGGGAGAGGCCACAGTAAAGGGAGATCCAAAGAGTGAAGTAATGAAATGGATTTAAAGAAAGGAAACTTCGGGCCAAAGGCTGTCTTAACAGTGCAAATCGATTCGAATATGTAATACTCTCTCAAGAATACAAGCCCCTTCCTTACATTATTTGACATGAGGGAGCACAAAGAATGGGGAGAACGTACACTGATCCCGCTTCAGCCCCTGAGACCGTAGGAAAAATGACCTAATGGTGATTTCCTATCCCTGCTTTGCATGACAATTTGAATCTGAAAACATTAGAAAATAATGAACCTGATCCTCCCCAGAGCAAACAGGAGGGCAGTGGGCTGCTGTCTTTGGGACCTTTCTGTGGATGGAGGGCGACTTCTGAGCAAGTCCCCATCGCCCATGGAGGACCCCGGGGCTCAAAACCAGGATCACAATGTCCTAGAGCCCGGGCAAGACCAAAGCATCCTGGAGTCACAGTTTCGACCCCTACTGTGTATCAGAAACAAGTCTTCCCAGAGATAAGAAGACAGAGACAAATGCTTAGTCTCGCGGTGCAAAAGGCACAGTTCAAGTTCCATTACTGTCTCTGGAGTGGAGCAAAAGTCCCCTAACAGTATCCGAGATACACGCAGTCCGTGTAGACAAGGGCTTTCCCGGGCTCTCGGACCTGGAAGAAATCTCAGCTTCTACCAAAGGCCACTTGTTCTCATTTTAAAGGGAGCTGTGTGCCCAGGAAAGGGAATCCAGGGAAATTTCTGGGAATAGCATCAAGAGGGGGGCAGGGAGGGGTAATTGGGAGAACTGCATTCACCTGAGGCTGGAACAGTGATCTCGGGGGTTTAGTGGAAGACTGGGCCCCGTAAAGCGTCTGGAAGGAGGAAGACACAAAATGCACCGGAAACATTGGCAGGACTTGAACAATGGGAGACTCCTTGTAAACTTTCCTCATTGGTATTCAGGCTGCATTGCACTTTTTCTTGTGGGAGAGTAAAATGTATGCACTTTGAAGGTTTAGTTGCTCTGGGGGAGGAGAGGGGAGCTGGTGGGAGAGGGAATCACTTGGGGGATAGCAGGGACCATGCATTTCCCCTCTTCATACACCCCAGTGCCTAGCCAGGAGGCTCCCCCTTACAGTTGTTTTAGCAAGAGGTGACTATACATTTTTTAATGCTTATTTGATTTTGAAAAGGGGGGGGTGGAGGGGCAGAGAGAGAAAAAGAGAGAGGCAGAGAGAGAGAGGGAGACACAGTCTGAAGCAGGGTCTAGGCTCTGAGCTGTCAGCACAGCCCCACTAGAGGCTCAAACTCAAGAACAGTGATCATGACCTGAGCCGAAGTCGGATGCTGAGCGGAATGCTCAGCCAACTGAGCCACCCAGGAGCCCCCAAAGGGTGGATTTCCAGGACCTGGTTTGGGGACAGAAACCCTGATCCCGGGGCGGGTGGTGATGGGGCCCTAAGCTAGACATTTCAGAGGGGCAAACGCCACCTTCCCTCCACTTTTGGATTCTCAGATGGGGCAGCCCAAGGGGAGAATGATGGGCCTTCAGAGTTCTGGAGGAAGCAGGGTAAGAGTCGCGATTTTGTGGGTATCAGATACTGTGCTTAGGTCGAATAAATCATATATAAATATCTCTCTGGGCCAGCGCCACTTAATAATCAGACCTCGACAACTCGGTTCACGACGGCGGGGGCTTGCGTGTTTCTGTTTTCAGCAAGGAAGGGAAACACCTGAATGTTCTCTCCAAGCCTGTAGAATTTCCTCCCAGGCGACTGCGCTTCAGGCCCGTGCTCCCTCCAGGCTGCACACTTGGAGGAAGAGCCCCGGGCTTGTGCAGGAAGCCCTCCATTCTGCGGGGTTAGCCAGGGGGGGAGGGGTGTGGGCCAGGGCTCTCCCCCTCCCTTGCCTGGGGGGATTAAGTCCTCTATTGTCCCTGGCCTGATGGCCCCAGCATTTGCATACATCAAGTCCCTGGGGCTGGGAATGGAGACGCAGCCTGCACCTGCCGCCCAGAGTTCTAAGGGCCCGACCCCAGTCGGACCTTCCAGGTGATTCCATTTGGGTCGTCTCAGATTCTGGAATCCGGGCCTGGGAGTGCGGGACACGGGCGCGCGCACACGTCCCCGGATGGCTGAAAGTGGTCAGAGGTCTGGGAAAAGCAGGGGCTTTGAATCCTTGGCGCTCTTTTAAACAGGCCTTTATGTGGAGAGCCTTCCAACCTCCTAAGCCTCATTGAACTTGAAAAGCTACAAGCTTCCTTTCTTTCCGGAGACCCTCTGGCCTCTGCGCTTATCTCTTTCATCGAAGCCATTGTTAGGGGCTGCATTAGTGGGAACCCGGATCCTTCTGAGGAGGCGCGGTATCATATCACAGATGTACAAATGGGGAAACAAAGGGTCTGAACAGGACAGAGGGGAGGAGTGGAAGGTGGGGGACGGGCAGGGTCACGTCTGAGAGCCTTCAGGCCAGGCCCTCGCTTCTCTGCATATGTAACATTTTCGAGTTTACAAATCACTTACAAATACACAGTGTGGTTTACTGCTCAGAACAACTAATATTTCCATTTGATAGGTGGTGAGACAGACCTGCCAAGGGGACCCGAGGGGACGTCGCCCGCCCGTGATGCGGCCTGGGCTGAACCCCGGGATCCAGACTCTGCGCCCCGCGGTCTCCCACCGCGCGCTGCGCCAGGGACGCACGCGTATCACGCAGAGGGACGTGGGGACAAGGCTTCATCAGGATCTTCATTTAAGCAGGTCTCAGCTACAGGGCTCCCCTACGTATAATTTTGGAATATATTTATATTATGAATAATTCTCAGAGTATTATCAGAATGGAGCACCCGGAGGTACCCCAAGCCAGGGGCCCCTGATAAACTGCACCCTAAGATACATTAGCAAATGAATGGTTGTATTCAACTGTGCCCAGATGATGTGCAACGGGGTTGGCCTAAGTCACAAGAGGAAGCTCCTGCCTGTTTCCTGCCATTTTGTCCCCTGCAGCTTTTCCCCTTCCCCAGCCCCGGGCACTCCACAGTTGCTACCATTTGTTCTCCAAGATCAGGAAGGGTCAGAACACCAACCCCTGGCAGTTGTTGGCTAATTGACCTCATTTTATTGTCATAGGGCTTGCCCCCATTTATCTCTCAAACTTATTTGCATTTTTATCCCCCCCCCTTTTTTAAATCGAGGTGTAATTTACAAAGAGCAAGCTCACCCTTTCAAGGTGGGAACAGTTCTGTGAGCTTTTAACAGGTCCTACTATTTTGTAACCACCACCACTGGTCTAGATGCAGAACTAATATTCCCTACTGCCCCTTTGAAGTCACCCCCCCCCCGCCCCCACCCACAAGGCCCCAGGGTTTGGACTTGTCTAGAATACCATAAATACAGAGTCATTCAGTATGCAATTTTTTGGGTTGGGCTTCTTTTGTTTAGCATAATGCTTCTGAGATGTGTCCGTGTTGCTGAGTACCTCAGTATTTCCTTGCTTTTTATTGGTGGATGATTATTTACTGTATGGAAACACTGAATTTGAAGGGCATTCGAAGGGCACTTGAGTCATTCTCAGGTTTTTTGTGGGAAATTTCAAATAAAATCATTATAAATATTTGCGTCCAGATTTCCGTGCAAACAAACGTTTTTATTTCTCTGGCAAATGCCTAGAAAGGGGATTGGTCATTTTATGGTAAGTGTGTCTTTAACTTTGTAGAAACAGCCGAGTTGTTTTCCAAAGCATCCTGATCTCTGTTGCATTCCTGCTCTCCAATCTAGTGTTGTCTTTTAATATTATTCTCTGCCTTTCTTCTTCTTTTTTAAATCTATTTATTTATTTTGAGAAAGGGGAAAAAGAGAGCACAGAAGGGGCAGAGAGAGAGAGAGTGAGAATCCCAAGCAGGCTTTGCACCATCAGTGCAGAGCCCGATGTGGGGCTCAAACTCACAAATCAGATCTTGACCTGAGCCAAAGCCGGGTGCCCTTCTCTGCCTTTCTAATAGGCAAGTATTAGTACCTCATGGTTTTACTTCCATAATGACTAGTGATGTTTAGTGATGTTGCTTTTCTTTCTTTCTTTTTTTTTTTTTAGTATTTAAAGACTTTAAATACTTTTTTAGTATTTAAAGACTTTTAGGTTCACAGCAAAACTGACGGAAAATACAGAGATTTCCCATAGACCCCCTGGTCCCACACAAGCATAGCCTCCCCTGCTAACATCCTTCCCCAGCAGACTCGTACATTTGTTAAAAGTGATGAACCTTCATTGACACACCATTATCTCCCGAAGTCTGCCGTTCTTATCAGTAGTCACTATTGGCGTTATATATTCTGTTATGGGTTTGGGCAGATGTACAAGGACATGGATCCACCATTAAATATCATACAGAATATTTTCACTGCCCTAAAAGTCCTCTGTGCTTTGCCCGTTCATCCCTTCCTCCCCGCCAATCCCTACAACTGCTGATCTGCATGGTTCTGCCTTTTCTGGAATGTCATATAGTTGGAGTCATACAGGAAGCATCCTTTTCTTTTTAAGTTTATTTATTTTTGAGAGACAGAGAGAGACAGAGCATGAGCAAGGGAGGGGCAGAGAGAGAAGGAGACACCGAATCTGAAGCAGGCTCCAGACTCTGAGCTTTCAGCACAGAGCACAGTCTTGAACTCACAGACTGAGAGATCATGACCTACCATGTTTTATCCAATCACCCACTGAATCACATTTTGATTGCTTCCAAGTTTTTCTTACCCTGTTATTATGGAAATTTTCAAACACATAGAAAAGTACACGTGGAAAAGAAGATGATAGTGAACTCAATGTATCTATCACCTAACTTCAAAAATTATCAATACATGCCCAATCTTGTCTATGTAGACCCCTATTCACTTATCTCTGGACCCTGGATAATTTGGAGCAAATTCCAGACATCAACCATCCATAAATCATTTATAAATATTTCAAGATCTAGCTCTAAAGACAGGATTTTTACAAACATAATCATAATACCACTGTCACCCTAAAAAGGATACAATGAATTGTTAATATATCAAATTGTCTTAGAATGTTTGTATTTTTCCTATTGTCTTCCACAATTTTTAAAAGATAATTTTGTTTGAGTCTTGGTCCAAATAAGGTCCAAACATCCCATTTGGGTGATATGTCTCCTCAGGTTCAAAGATTCTCCTCCCAAATCTTTCTTTCATCTTGTGAATTTGTGTTGAGGTGATCAGGTTATCTGTCCTGTAGAATTTCCCAGAATGCATTTAGTAGGAGGCTTGTATTTTCTGTAAATGAGCAGTTCCATTCAGAGGGACGAGTCTAACCTGAATCCAAATTAATTCATTAGTGTTTGCAAAACAGTGCTACTTGAATCTTATCATTGTTTCTTCATTCAACAGCTGGAATATTCCTATAAAGATCTTGGATTCCTCATTGATTATCTAATTACCCAGCGCTACTAATCGTATTAAAAAAGGCAAGATAAATGCTTGATTATTGTCTTCTGTGTACCGATTTTGAACATAATATGGAATCCACAGAGTATTCCAAAAGTGACCAATTTCTTTAGTATCATTATGAATTTGTGACTTTATACATATTAGACACACTATGATCGATTACTGATGGATTGGGCATGATGCTGACATTGTTCTATCCTTGGCCAGTGGGATCCTCTTCGAATTGGTTCTCGAATCCTTTCAACATGGCCCTCGTGAATTTTTTCACCTTTTTTTTTTTTTCTGGCACAACTTGGTGCCCCATCTTGGGAAGTTTATGTCAGTAACATACTGTTTTGATTACGATAACTTAGTAATACAGTTTGAAATCAGGAAGCAGGAAATCTATAGCTGTGTTCTTCTTCCTCAAGACTGCGTTGGCTGTTCAGGGTCTTTTGTGGTTCCGTGTGAATGCTGTTGTTGAGTTTTACAGTTCTTGGTATATTTTGGATAACAGTCCTTTATCAAATAAGATTTTTGGCAAATACATCCTCCTAGTTGGGCTTGTCTTTTTATTCTTTGGACAATATCTTTTACAGAGCAGAAATCTTTCATTTTAACGAAATCTACCTTATCAGTTCTTTCTCCCATGGGTTGTGCCTGTAGTATTGTATCTAGAAGGTCATCCCCCAAACCCAGGGTCATCTAGGTTTATCCTTCATGTATCTTCTAGGAGTTTTTGTAGTCCCTCATAGACATTTAGGTCTGTGATCCATTTTGAGTTAATGTGATGTTGCATTTTAAACTTTTAACTTCTGTGGACGGATAGAATCTTGTTGTCTCGTTCAGTTTTAGGACTCAGTTGTAGGTTTCAGAAATGTTCTTTTGTTTGTTGAGACAAGTTTTTTTTTTTTTTTCAGCCCCTGGTGCGGGGGGTCAGGGCACCCCAGTTAGGACACCACAGTCTGTCCAATTGCATAATTCAGGAACATGGGGTCATCCTTGATACTTCCCTCATTATATATACATCTAACTCATTACCAAGTTTTATAGATTTGGACTCCAAATACTCTTTGAATCTGTCTGCTAAACAAAGATCAGAAGGGGTGGTTCTGGTGCGTGAATCACAAGCTTTAGTTGGAGATCAAAGACCTCTTCATGTCCTCCTGGCCTTTTCCCCTAACCCCATACTCTAACTCCACCTCTCCACAACCTTCCATACTGGCGGAAGGAAAAAGTGAGAAGAAAACTAAGCAAGGAGGAAGGTCCTTCTTATTCAGTTAAGACGGGCTTGCTGACATCTATCACCTATCCTTGCTTTTTCATCTAGGTTTTATTCAGATTTCCTTTTTCTGAGGAAATTACCACACACTTGTCCAATCCAGAAACAGGAGTCGGTCTATCTTTCTATTTTTTTTTATTTCCAAAGTGCTTTAAAAAAAAAAAATTCTAAAAACTTAACCCAAAAAGTTGAAAGAATGAGGAAATGAACATTTGTAAAAATTCACCATATTTGCTCTTATCCATCTCTTTATTTTTGAATTTAAAAATTCGCTGAAATGTGTGGCTATGAAGACTTAAGGCAAAAATCAGGAAAAGAAGGAAGTCCTGATTTAGCATAGAGATGATATGTGAAGGATCCTTTAGCCCTAGCTCATCTAGAGTTCTGCCAGTGAGCTGACCAAAAGCGAAGCCTTCACATCCCCTCCATTGCTTTCTTACAGAAAAGGAAACTGCTGCAGACCTCCTGGTCCCAGCCCTAATGATGCTGGAAGATTGTGCTTCTCGATCCTCAGTGTTCTTCAGAATATCCTAAAGGGCTTGTTAAAATACAGATTTCTTGCGGCACCTGGGTGGCTCAGTCGGTTAAGCATCTGACTTCGGCTCAGGTCACGATCTCACCACTGGTGGGTTCGAGCCCTGCATCAGGCTCTGTGCTGACAGCTCAGAGCCTGGAGCCTACTTCGGGTTCTGTGTTTCCCCCTCTCTCTGCCCCCCCCCTCATTCCCACTCTATCTCTCTCTCAAAAATGAATAAATGTTAAAAATTTTAAAAAAATACAGATTTCTCGGGGCACCTGGACAGGTCAGCCAGTTAAGCATCCGGCATAGATGGTATGGAGCCTGTTTGGGATTCTCTCCCTCCCTCTCTCTCTCACTCTGCCCCTCTCTTTCTCAAAATAAATAAAAAAACAAATAAATAAACCTTTAAAAATAAAATAAAATACATATTTCTGGAGCCCACCCCACAGGTTTCTGATTCAGGTGGTCTGGGAGAGGAGGGCTGGAGAATTTACATTTCTATCAAGTTTCCTTTTTTTTTTTAAATTTTTTTAATGTTTTATTTACTTTTGAGAGAGAGAGAGCGTGAGCAGGGGAGAGTCAGAGAGAGGGAGACACAGAATCCGAAGCAGGCTCCAGGCTCTGAGCTGTCAGCACAGACCCGATGTGGGGCTTGAACTCACAAACCGTGAGATCATGACCTGAGCCGAAGTCAGCCGCTTAACTGACTGAGCCACCCAGGTGCCCCGATTTCTATCATGTTTCAAGGTGATGCTGATGTTGTGGGTTGGGGGAACACGCGCTGAGAAGCTTTATTTGGAGAAAGCATAGGGTCAAAGCTCCAGTGATGGCCTGAGAACGTGAATTTGTCTGTTGTCAGGAAAGAGGCTAATGCCTTCTACCCTGATGAAATGAAGGGGCATTTCCTGTCTCCTTGTCCAGCGTCCTCATGACACCACAGGTCATCTGTCACGGACCCTCCCACCAAGCATTCCCAGCATGGTCAACAAGTTAATTTAAATTGAAATTAGGAAATAAGCCTATACTTTTTATCATTTTGAGAACTACAGAGGAAGGTGAGAAACGAAGCAAAGTTTCAAAAGCCAGAGAAGCAGCAATGAATTGTTAAAGTCCCCAGAGTTCCGAGGAAGGCATGTCAAGGCAGCAGTGGCTCTCATTTTCCTTCCTGATGAGTTGGTTACATGCGGCCCTGAAGGTTACAAAAATGACGAAGACCTGACCCCACTTCTCGAGGGGCATACAGTCCAGCTGGCAAGCAGACATAAGGATGAAACAGAAAGAAATATGCCAGCGACTCTGGTGGCTCCTGGTCAGAGCACAGGGGAGGGACAGGTTGACTCCAACCCAGAAATACACAGAAGAAAGAACTTGACTCCCAGAAGCTTCCTCTTTGTTTAGGCGTTTTATATGTGCAATCCCGTTTAATTTAATCCTCCGAACACCCTCGTGGGCTCAATTTCCCGCAAATCTTATCAGCGTCGGAGCTCTCCATAGGATGAGGGGCCCTTTGAGGTGCAAAAGTAATTAAAGGAAAGCAGTGAACCACCTCGGTGGCTGAACATGAACTTTTACTATTCTTGGGAAGCCTCGGGCTCACACAGAAGTAAGCTGTATTATACCTTAAACCTGTGACTTTGACTACGACTTCCATGAGCTGGAGGGAGAACAAAACCAAACTGGAAACCTAGCACGGCTTCACACGGCATCTCTCCTGTCTCCGATCCCCAACGTGGCACCTTTATCTTTGGGAACCCCGATGCTCTCCGACGCACTCTTGGGCTGTTCTGATGCTCTGTCTACAAACACGAGGGTCAGAGGACTTAGCAGATGACTCATTCCCCATGTTCGCCATCAGGAACTCTTCAGACAAAGGCCTCAGCTAAAGTTGAGTCTACAGGTGATCAGCAGAAAGGGGAGGCATATGCTGGTCCAGAGGGACAGGGTTTACCACTGTGTGTGACCCGAAAGAAGAGATGGGCAAATGCAGACTGGAGGCATTTACCTTGCGTATTCTTGGAATGATCAGGAGTTCAAACCCCCTAACCTTGAGTGAAGAGCTGAGACTACTGCCCCCCCATTCTGATTTCAGTGCACACCCTCTTCACAGATGAGGAAAAATGAGGTTTCTTCCCCACCCCCCCACCCTGGGTCACACATCTGGACCCGGTCACCGCACCACTCTGCTTCCCAGGGAAACAGAGGTCCCCTGAGTGGACAGCTCGGGTTTCTATTGGCTTTGCTTCTTAATTCACTGTTTTCCTTGCCAATGACCTTCAGAAAGTATGATTCCTGTGCCCTTTAGTTCTTCAACATGAATAATGAAGTGATTGTAGGCACCTACTGCCTGCTACGTCCTTGAAAAAGTGGTGCAGAGCTCAAGACTTGCATTCGTTATTTGTTTTTTTTTTTAAGTTTTTTAATGTTTATTTATTTTTGAAAGAGAGAGAGAGGGGGAGAGACAGAGTGAGTGCGTGGAGGGGCAGAGAGAGGGAGACACAGAATCCAGAGCAGCTTCCAGGCTCTGACCTGTCAATACAGAGCCGGACGCAGGGCTCGAACCCACGAAACATGAGATCATGACTTGAGCCGAAGTCAGACCCTTAACGGACTGAGCCACCCAGGCGCCCCTTGCATTGCTTATTTGTACCCGTGCACACACGTGCACACACCCATGTGCACGCTCAAGTACACGCACACCTGTTACTCAGTGGGCAGACCCTCACCTGCGTGTCTGAATCCTGCATCGGGCTGTGGGCCCAGCCGTGTTGTCCACGGCCCTTTACCTTGAATATTTCCGTGGCTCCTCTCAGGACAACTTGCTCAAAGCCTCCTTTGTCTGCGCCTTGCAAGTCTGCCTCCGTGCATCCTCTTTGCACATGGAAGGTCCTCCCGGCTGCTTTCTCATCCTTCAGCTTCTGCTCTGAAACCTCACCTCCTCCGGGGAGGCTTCCTCTTCTAATAACAGGGATGACGTGTGTGCCCCGGCCTTCACCCCCGGCAGGGCTTGTCCACACTGGAACCTCCCCTATTCATTCTTCACAATTGCCTTTCACTTTGCCTCACCGGGCTAGCCTCGGCTTCATAAACTCCTGTCACCAGTTAGAAAAATGAGGTGCCTCACGTATCCCTTTCAGCAGGAACTCAAGATTTGTCAAAATCGAACCATTAAAATAAGGTCATTTGAAGGGAAAAAAAAAAAAAAACTCAGGTGCTGCAGCAAACCATTTCCAGTCACAGAGTCACATAACTTCTCAGGTATAAATGATGCCAGATTTGGTTCAGACTCATGGAAATTTTTTATTCTGTAGGATTTAAAAAAATAATAATAATCAAAAAGCTTTTTTTTTTTTTTTTTTTTTGCTAGTGTTTGGGGGCGGTGCGGATGAGGGGAGACAGAGAACACACAGGAAATGTAAAGGATTCTGGAATTTGAAATGCATGGGGAAGACAAGTAACTTCCCCTGAATCAAAGCAGAAGGTAGTGGCTGGAAGTTAAATTAAATGGACCACCTGCAGAAAATGGGGACCAGAGGAAAAACACCCCCGTTGGCACAAATGGAAACCACACATTTCTAAAAGCTTCCGTCAGTGGGTCGTTAAACCTGCAGACCCGCTACTTTCAAGGTTTGGATGTTTTGGCAGTGGTGGCGGGAAGAATGCCAAGACACATGTGCCCAGGCTGAATGCTCACTTCTCGATTCCTGGCAGACACCTTCTCTCCTACGAGCAAGATCTGGTGAGTGTTAAGGAAGAAAAGCACTTGGGTCAAAGCAAAGGAAGCCAGTTGCCCTTCTAGAGCTAAGCCCCACGCACACGCTGGTTTCTTTTCCGAGAGCCAAGAGCGATTTCCACACCAGTGAAGATATCTCCGAGATGAAAGAGAAATCAGACCACGGCACTGGCCGCATCCATCCATTCACAAAAATTATTAGGGCTTCATAGTTTATTCTCTGGTTTCTGTATTGTATTTACCTGTTGGGCTCAACGTTACTCTTAATTTGACAAGGGAGACAGTTGGACCTCAGAGAGTGGAGGTCATTTTCCGAGATACTAGAATTAAAAATAAATAAATAAATAATGAGTGAATGGTTATTTAAAAACATTTTTTAATATAATTTATTGTCAAATTGGCTTACATACAACACCCAGTGCTCATCCCAACAAGTGCCCTCCTCAATGCCCATCGCTCACTTTCCCTTCTCCCCCACCCCCCATCAACTCTCAGTTTGTTCTCTGTATTAGAAGTCTCTTATGGTTTGCCTTCCTCTTTCTCTGTTTGTAACTATTTTTTCCCCTTCCCTTTCCCATGGTCTTCTGTTAAGTTTCTCAGGATCCACATATGAGTGAAAACATATGATATCTGCAAATGACATATCAGATAAAGGGCTAGTATCCAAAATCTATAACGAACTCACCAAACTCCACACCTGAAAAACAAATAACCCAGTGAAGAAATGGGCAGAAGACATGAATGGACACTTTAAAAATTTTTTTTAATCGTTGACTTATTTTTGAGAGACCGAGAGAGACAGCTTGTGAGCGGGGGAGGGGCAGAGAGAGAGGGAGACACAGAGTCCAAAGCAGGCTCCAGGCTCCGAGCTGTCAGCACAGAGCCTGATTCGGGGCTCCAACTCATAAACCACGAGATCATGACCTGAGCCAAAGTCAGATGCTTAACCGACTGAGCCACCCAGACGCCCCCAAAATAACTAAATATATAAATAATTAAAAATACATTATAATAAAAAATTAATGCCAGGGTATTTATTAAACACTCCCTGTCCAGCAGGCACTATGCTAAGAACTTAATCTACGTGATCTCAGTGACAGGGCACAAAATTGTCCTTGTTGATTGTACCATGAAAGTCTTGAATCCCCTTCCTCAGCTTCCTGGCACCGTTTGACAACTGGCTTACCTCTTGGGTGATTTCCCTTCATGCTCAGAATAAAGTCCAAAGTCCTTTGTACGGTACCCAAGGCTTATTATCAGATGATGGTAAGTTCATGCCGTCAAGCTCTTTCCTGTGTCCGAGCCTTCGTACTGGCTCTTCCCTCTCTCCCCAAACACCCCCTACTCTGCCACACATGCACACAAATACCACACTAATCACGAATATCTACTCATCTTTCACGTCTTCGAGTAAATATCACATCTTTAAAAGGGGTCTTTTCTAACCTCCCTGTCTCTTCTTTTCCTCTTTTGTAAGCTCTCCAAATACCCTGTGCTTTTCCTTTGGAACATTTATACATCGGTGATTCTTCATTTATTTGCTTAGTTTTATCTGTCCTATCTGTTCCCTTGAGGCCAGGGATGGGAGTCTTTTGTACATCGCTGTATCCTTACGACCTAGCGGTACCTGGCACTTAGCAGGTATTTAACAACTGTCAACAAAACAAACAAAAACAACATTTTCAAGGGTGTTCTAAAAGTTGAAATTTGCATTATTGGGATATATATGTGTGTGCGTAATATATAGTTTCTCAACTTTTGGAATCTAAAAGTTTATACTGGTATTTCTTTTGGACTTTTAAAATTAACTTATGGACAAAGCATGGGAGGTTTTGTGGAGGCTGTGGGAGAGGGTAATGTCAACAACTTTGACATCGGAAAGATAAGGGTGTAGCAGGTAGAAGTTAGGTAGTAGAATAGGGATGAAGAAGAGCATGGAACTATCCTAACCTCACTCTGTGGGGTGTCAATACACGCTGTCCAACATTGATTTACTGGGAAATAGAGGTTTACGTAGATTATTCAAAATTAAGGGAAGCCAGTAACAGAACCAAATATAAAAATATACATGTCAAGTATTGGAGATGGAGAGTGAAATCCTAAGTGCTTAAATATTCATCTTTCATATTACGGAGTAGCCATCTAAAATGGTTAAATAAAAAAACAGAATTATCAGCATTTTATCTACAACTATGAACTGTATATAAAAAGAATAAAAAAATAAAAGATAAAAAGATAAATAAATAAATAAATAAAAAGAACTTAAAACTGAAGAGATGAATAAAGTTTGTCCTTCGGGAGTGGGATCCTTGGCTTTTATCATGGGCTCTTCTGTGCTATTTGACTCTTCATGTCTTGGTTTGAGTTCCCCGAGGAGGAAACTTTAAGCCAGGTCTTGGAGGTGAGTTTTCTACCGGGGGTTGCAAGGAACAGCTGCAAAGGAGGAGGAGAAATGATACAAGGAAGAAAGAGAACCAATAAAGACCAGCTATTGCAGTGGGCAACTGAACCTATTTCCAGGGCAGAACTGGAAAAGAGAATAACACAAACACGTCATACTTACCTTACCGAAGAAGCAAGGGAGCTGGGGGGGAGGGTGGTTCATACACTGATCCCCAACAGTCATTGGCTGAGGGCAACTCTCGGGTTTGCTAATTTCCCAGCACTTCTGGCTCACTAAGCAGGAGGGGACAGAGCAGACTGCTGTCGTTCTAGAAAGAAAGGTACAGAGATGCGAACGCTGCCAGTCAGCAGTCATGGAGACCAGGAAAGAGGAGGAGGAGGACCCAAGGATGCGAGAGGGACACTGACAGCATCTGCTCTAGTGGCCACGTGTGCATATCACTTTGATACAAAAATGAACATGAAGGGGCGCCTGGGTGGCTCAGTTGGTTAAGCGTCTGACTCTTGATTTCAGCTCAGGTCATGATCTCCCGGTTTGTGAGTTCAAGCCCCGCATTCTTCCTTGGGATTCTCTCTCTCTCTCTCCTTCTCTCTATGCCTTGTCTGGCACTCTCTCTCTCTCCTTCAAAATAAACTTTAAAAATTAAAAAAAATGAACATAAAGTAGTAAAATATGTTTTGGAATTTCTTATGTATCCACACAAAGGAATGAGCATTTGTTAGGCATCAGCTATGTATCAGAAACTGTGCTAAACAGATCCATTTAGATTGTCTCATTGAAATCTTATTAGACCCCTGTTGTATACATGGCTATCTCTTTCCGATGAGATCAAGGAAGTTCATAGTATCTTTGTAAATATTAAAGGGAGCTTTAGCTTCTGAGGCAAGTCATGATATATAAATATAAACAAATATTGAATAGGACTGAGGCCAAAGCTGACAGTAAGTTTTCTAACAGAAAATTCTAACAATGATTAAAAAAAAAAAAAAAAAAAAAGGACGGTGAGAATTAAAGGAGAATCAAGAGACAATCATTTTGCTTTCGAATATGTTGAGTTGGAGGTAATGGGAGGAGATTCATTAGGAATGGCCCTCCAGCTACTGTGACCAGAGAGCTGATGATTGGTACAAGGGTCTTATCTTCAGTACAGAGGTCACTCCACCCGGAAATGCTTACCCCATATCTTTGTTTTCCTGTCTAGCACATTGCTTCACACTATTTAGATGTATGCTAAAAGCTCTCATCCTTGGAAAGATCTCTAACTATGCCAACTAGAAGAACGTACCCCAACCCCATACTTCCCCACTCCGCTGGGCCACCTTGAGGGAAGCACTAACCTCTGGTCAAGGGAAAGAGCCCAGCTAAGGAAAGCCAGGAAATTTGTTTCCTTCTTGCTGGTACCTCCCTTGTCTCTGTTTCCCATTGGTTCTACCCAATCAGAAGATAACAGGCATGCACCTCCATTGATGTAACCCAGACAGATCAGCGCCCTGCAACAGAAATTAGAGTGTGTATCCCCAGGGGAGTGTTGGATTGCTTGTAAGAATGGTCCCAACCTTCCATGTCTCTGTGTATCCGTGGGCTTTGAAATTTGACTTTGCAGCTCCTCCCCTCAAAAAGTTGAGTCTATTCCCTTCTTCCTTAGATCTGAGTGTATTGACTTGGTTTGACCATTCCAATATGATGAAAGAGATAGTATGCCATTTCCAAGTCCAAGCCTCGAGAGACCTTACACACTCCTCCGTGCTCTCTTGAGACACTGCCTGTTACTGTGAGAGTTAGCCTTGATAACCTGCTGGAAGATGAGAGACCATGTGGAGCAGAGATGTGCCATTCCATTGGAGGCCATTGTAGACAACCGGGTCGTCAGTGAACACACATGCGGATGCATGGGTGGCCCCAGCCAAGACTGGAAGAATTGCCCATCTGAGCTCAGCTCAAACTGCTGCCTTCAGAATCATGTGCCAAATAAATACACATTGCTTTAAACCTTGGGTGTCCAGGTGCTTTGATGTTCAACATTTGAGTACAAGATGACCCATAGGGCACACTGGCACAGAGCTCCAAGAGTATTTGTGAAAATGAATGAATGGCCCTTCTTCATGACTTTATTTTCTATCTTGACATCACTTTACAATATTTACTTTCACCAAACAAATATAAACATACTGTGTCTCCCAATGTATGTAACTCTTTTTGTGAGCATTTGAAAGTTATGTCACATTTTAATGGTTTCAGTGTGTTTCCCCACCGGGACAAGAAGACATTGTTTTGGAGTGCTGTACTGTTTCAGCTCAAACCCACCCCCCTCATCACTTAGGTTGAGATTATTATTGAAGTTATGAAAATAGATTTAAAAAAAATTTTTTTTAAGTTTGTTTTTGAGAGAGACAGAGACAGTGTGAGTGGGGGAGGGGCAGAGAGAGAGAGAGAGGAAGAGAGAGAGAATCCCAAGCACGCACCAACGCAGAGCCTGACGCGGGGCTCGATCTCATGAAACCGCAAGGTCATGACCTGAGCTGAAACCAAGGGTCGGACGCCTAACTGACGGAGCCACCCAGGTGTCCTATGAAGTTATGAAAATAGATTTCTGAAGATGATAAATAAGAAGAGCTAAAGATAAAGAAAGGAGCATTGAAGAATGCCCACAGCTAAGTACATAGAGAGAGCAGGAAGAGAAATGACCTCAAGCAAGAGATTGCCTTCAGATACTCAGTTCTTTTATCTGTTACTTTGACTTACCTGGGAGCTGGGCTGAAATGGATCTGCCTGTTGATTTCATTAGTCACTACATTTTCGAAGGGCTTAAAGCATCCAGAATTATAACTCTTATATTTCAACTGAGAGATTCATGCAGAATAAATTGAAAGGACAGCATGAAAGCATCTTTGCCCACGGTGGCTATAAGAAGTCCGAGTTAGCTTTTATGTGTGTATGGAAAAGAGTTCAAAATCCATACTGTTCTCTTGGTCTTCACTTCAAGACCGCACTCTATTGCAGGATTCACTTCCCGGGGCTGGAGAGAGAGGTTGCATCTGAATGAAGCCAAAATGTCTGGATGAAAAATGAAGTAATTGAGTCAATCATTCACGTGCTAGGTCTCCATGCCAAACATCTGCACATTTGGAAGCATTTGGGCAATTAACCATTGTTCACTTTTCATCTAGAAATGCTGGCAGATGCAGCCCCAACCAAAGACGTGGACAGGCCATGCAGATCAATTTGCCATTTCAATTTTGTGGAGTCCAACCTCATAAGGTCTGTGACCACAGGCAATCCCTCCTAGAATGTTAAACTCAGGAGGGAACTCGTATGAAATCTAGTGCAACTCTTTTCTTTTACAGATAAAGAAACTGAAGGTCCAGAGAAAAAGTGTGTCTTGGCTAAGAGCACACAGCTACTTGAAGAATTATCCAGATTTAGACACCAGGCGTCTTGCCTTCCACTATACTTACATCCATTTTTCCACTCTGTTTTGTTTAGAGGCAAGAGAACAATGCTCAATGTGTGCATAAATGAGATAGAAATAACACTTTTAATCACTGACTTGAATAGGTAAGTTTATTTGCACAACGCTTTATGGCTTATCCTGTGCCTTAACAAATGTCTCATTTTGGACCATCACAATAATACCTATGGCAATCAGAGCAGCTACCTGTATCCTTAAGTATGGATGAAATTAAGTAATGGTCTCACAACTTGCAAATGATAAAGTTGTCACTGGAGACCAGATCTTTTCCCTGCATTTATTCTTTTTTAAAAAGAATATTTATTTATTTTTGAGAGACAGAGTGAGAGTGGGAGAGAGGCAGAGAGAGAGGGAGACACAGAATCTGAAGCAAGTTCCAGGCTCTGAGCTGTCAGCACAGAGTCCAACGTGGGGCTCGAACTCATGAACTGCAAGATCATGATCCAAGCCAAAGTTGACGTTTACCCAACTGAGCCACCCAGGTGCCCCACATTTATTCTTTTAAACATCTGTTGAGTGCCAACTGCATACCAGATACTACACTAGGAGCACCTTTGTACCATGTGTCTTAATTCCAGTAATAGGTGCATCTCCTCTGTGTCAGTCAGCTTTGGCTAAATCATACTGCAATAACAAACAACTTTAAATACCTATGGCTTAAAAATATCAAGATTTCATTTTGACTCATGCTTTCTCCTGGCTTTGCTCAGCAGCACAGCATCCTCACTAGGATTCAGGCTAATGAAGAAACCAAGTGTCCTGAGCAACGTGTTTCCTTGACAGTCACCATAACTGGTCTTAGAGACCTGAGTTCTGGGTGAAAAAGAAAGTAAATAAATAAATAATAAGGAAAAGGCAGCCCAGGGATCAAAAGGGAAGCCATTGTAAGAGCCCTGCAGAAGGTGATTTCATTAGTTACAACTGTAGGAACAGAAAAGTGACTGGTTTGCATTTCAGACAAGGGAAAAAGGAACCATTGTTTTGTGTGAGGTGGGCTGGGTATTGGATTCTGAATTCTTTGTTATATCCTCTGGCAAGAATTCAGCTGGCCTCTTACTTCTTCCTGTCAAACCCTGAAATGGACTACAGCCTTTGAACTAAAATGCTGTACACCCAACCCAAGACTCAGACAGCTCTGAAAATGTTCACTGCTCAGCAGCCGATTTTAAATCGTTCTTGCCCTTGGCTATTTTAAATCATCTCCCCACCATCACCCTGGAACACATTAGACAACTTTATTGCCACATTCCTTGCCAATTTAATTTTTGTAAATCATATTCTAGTGCTTTAGATTTCCTCATGTAATGGAGAGATTTTTTTTTTTTTTCACGTGAGCTGTTGAATCAAACCGTTGAGTCCAGGGTTTGCTGGGACCGCTGCACTCCATCCTCAAGAGGGGACAGGCGCAGTTGTGAGCTGACTTCCCTGGTATGTTTTGGTGTATTTGGATATTGTTCATGATTATCATGACGATGGTGATAACCTGACATTAGTGATTCTGTGGAATCTGAACTCTTGTGTACCCAGTGTTCCCCCAGATGAGAACAGAGCCCATATTAGAACATGAATACGGTATTAAGACCCTTTGACTGGATTTATTTGTTAACTCCCAAATTCAGAGCTTTTCTTCTGTAAATTTTCTTTTCATGTCCTTGCTTATTACAGGTGCACTCACGCCTTCATACTGATTTTTAAGGACTCACCAGAACAAGTCAATGAACAACATTACTTGACCGAGTGGAGAATTGTTTTTTTTTAATGTTTATTTATTGCTCAGAGATAGAGAAAGAGAGAGAGAGGGAGAGAGAGAGAGCAGGGGAAGGGCAGAGAGAGAGGGAGACACAGAATCCAAAGAAGGCTCCATGCTCTGAGCTGTCAGCACAGAGCCCAACACGGGGCTTGAACTCACGAACCATGAGATCATGACCTGATGCAAAGTGGGGCGCTTAACCAACTGAGCCACCCATGTGCCCCATAACTTCATCTTCATTTAAAACTTCTGCTCATCAAAAGATATCATTAAGAAAATAAATAGATGAGGCACAGTCTGGGAAAAGATTTGCATTATGTATGTCTGACCAAAAGACTTATCCAATATACAGACAGATATCCTATAATAGACTATAAAAGTATGAACAGCTCAATTAAAGATTTGAAGACCATTCAAAAAGGAAAATATAGGAGCAGTTAATATTACTTATTATCAAGGAAATGTATATTAAATTATGATATTCATTTCATAACCATTAAAGTAATTATAATGACTGATGATAGCAAATTGGTAAAATATGAAACAGCTGGAATTTGTGTACATGGTTAGCGGGAGTGTAAAATTATTTGAATT
Source organism: Cryptoprocta ferox (assembly GCA_028646485.1). Lineage (NCBI taxonomy): Eukaryota > Metazoa > Chordata > Mammalia > Carnivora > Eupleridae > Cryptoprocta > Cryptoprocta ferox. Next base: position 7,724,211 of record CM053565.1, read on the forward strand.
TTTTTTATAACTCTTTGACAATTTCTCAAAAGTTAAAACATGTTACTTCTGGGGCACTTGGGTGGGTCGGTCGGTTAAGCCTCTGACTTCAGCTCAGATCACGACTCATGGCTTGTGATATCGAGCCCCGCATCGGATTCTGTGCTGACAGCTCACAGCTTGGAGCCTGCTTCAGATTCTGTGTCTCCCTCTCTCTCTGCCCCTCCCCTGTTCATGCTCTGTCTCTCTCTCAGAAATAAATAAACATTTAAAAAAATTGAAAATTAAAAAAAATGTTACTTCTACTTTTTGTATGGCCAGCCAAGCCCCTACAAGACCAAGTCTTTTATAAATAGCAAGTATGAACTCTGGACAAATGATAAAATACACAACTACCTGAAAGCACTGGAGATGAACAAAAGTTCAGATTCTGAGCATTCAATACTTGGAGGATAAAAATGGTGTGAGGAAAAGTTACGTTTTTTGGAGGTGGGGGTGGGGGCGGTACTTTCTATGTCTGGGAAAATCTTACAGTAAGGCCCGCCTGGCATGGTTAAAATTCCAATAGTCTCTCTACCTAAAGAACCAAAGGGCAGAAACTGAGGTAACCATAGCCTCTGAAAAGTGAGGAAGGATCCCAGAAAGATGACAGCTAGAGACAGCGAGCATCAACTTCTCCATATACTCTTCTGCCAAAACTTTGGCTAACTTCTTTTTGTAAATTAGTTATTTATTTATTTTTTAATTTTTTAATTTTTTTACTTTTAGAGAAAGAGCGTGAGCAGTGGGGAGGGGAGGAGAGAGAAAGAGAATCTCGAGCGGGCTCCACGCTCAACATGGAGCCCAATGTGGGGCTGGACATGGAGCTCCACCACACGGTGCTCGTTGTCGGGATCAACATGGGACTTGATCCCACGATCCTGGGATCATGACCTGAAACAAAATCAAGAGTCAGACTCTCGACTGACTGAGCCACCAGGTGCCCCAACTTTGGCTAACGTCTAGACTGTTTATGTCTGAGACGAACCCTAAGCAGCCCAACTAAAGATATAAGAACTGAACTGAGATTTGAGTTGCTACTCAAGAGACCATTTGCATGACGAGTCCAACCAAGTTAATTACTAATAAAACAAACAAACAAAGACAGTTAATCAACATTCTCGAGAGAAATATTATAGAATCCAAGGTTACCATAACATTAGTCACAAAATTCAAGATACTATCCAAATGTACTCAGTATACAAAGAACCAAGAAATATGATCCATTTTCAGTGTAAAAGAATATCTAGGAGATCAACCCTAAAATGACCCAGATACTGGAATTAGGAGACAAGGATTTTAAAGTAGATATTATAACTACACTCAACGCCATAAAGGAAAATGTGGTTATAACACACCGAAAGATGAGAAATTTCAGAAGAAAAATAGATAATATAACAACCAAAGTGGGAAAATTAAGCAAAATTCTACCCTCTTTACTATCAGTTCCACTCTTAGAGATTTATCCAAGGTAAATAAAAACTTACGTGTTTACAGAACAATTTTCACAGAAGCCTTATTGATAATAGCTCAAAACTGGAAAAATTCAGAATGTCCATATCATAGGACAGTGAATAAATGAATTGTGGTGTATTTGCATTTATAAAATGTACTACCACTCAGCAATTAAAAAGTAATGAACTACTAGTTCTGAAAAAAACAGGGCTAAATCTCAAAGGTGTTACTTTGAGCTAGAGAAACCAGACACACAATGATCACATATTATGACATCTAAGAATAGGAAAAGCTAATCTGTGGTGATATATTGAACAATGTTTATTAGGTTAGGAAGATGTTAAAATTTTCTTTATATTGATTAAAAAACTCATCAAATACAAGATCTGTACATTTCATTATATGTTAGTGTAACTGAAAAGATTCTAGAATAGGATTCAGTGAGAATCCTATTCAGGTAGGAAATGATAGCTTGTTTTGTTTTGTTTTGTTTTTTGTTTGTTTCTTATTCACATCATACCAGTATGGACCAACTCCAAGCCTCTTCCTTTCAAAACAGGGTAGTAGAGGGGGTCCTGAATGGCTCAGTGAGTTGAGCATCCGACTTTTAAATTTTAGCTCACGTTGTGATCTAGGATCGTGGGATCAAGCCCCACATTGGGCTCTAGGCTGAGCATGGGGCCTGCTTGAGATTCTCTCTCTCTCTCCCTCTGTCCCTCTGCTCCACCCCCACTCTCTCTCTCTTTCAAAAAAAAAAAAAAAAGGGTAGTAGAATGGTTTTCCAGAACGCTCCCTGCTTCCATACTACAACATTGCATTGTTTCTCTTGGGAATCATGGGAGGGGGGTTTTCTCAGATTCTTTTCTCTTCCTTAGCTTTGGTTCAAATTTTATTGTATTTGGCAGAATTTCCTTATGGCATATGGGTATCACCTTGCCTTCCTTCTTCCCCATCAGTTTACTCCTTTTTTTTAAATATCCTTTTGGTCAAGAAAAGTATCTTCACTTATATTATCTGCTGGATTTTGTACCCCTGTCTTCGTTAAGCCATTTAGGTCAACTGTTTGGAGTGTCTGGCCCTTGCTCATTTTTGTGACAACAGTCTTCGTTTCTTGCTCTGGTGAGGAATGTTTACCTATTCCTGTCCCGACACCATCAACTTCATGGGTAAAGAATTTCTTTAGAGATGTCTGTAATTACGAGTGACTGTTTTATTTGATGCCTATGACAGTCTTAAAGTATTTGTTTGGAAAAACATGTGACAAATAGATTAAATAGCAGAGGATTAAAAGGAAAGTAGTGTACGGATAATTAAGTGACTCTGAGAACTGATTTATGAAAAAACATTGATGATATTAAGACAAACCACATTTCTTTCCTGAACACCAAGTGAACAAGGGAACTGATAAGGCAATAGCCACTAATGGAATAAACAGCCAAAGAAGAAAGACATTTGGGCATGGTGTCAAAAGCGTGGTTCCAAATTTTCCAAAGGAATTTAATAAAGGAACATGTAGGCTGAATATCAAGAGAAAACTTCAGATAGTGGGAGCATTGTGGGAAGGTGCACTGTTCTTTATTTTATTTTATTTTTGTTTGTTTTTGAGAGAGAGAGACAGAGTGCAAGCGGGGGAAGGGCAGAGAAAGAGGGAGACACAGAATCCAAAGCAGGCTCCGGGCTCGGAGCTGTCAGCACAGAGACCAACGCGGGGCTCGAACTCATAAGCTGTGAGATTGTGACCTGAGAGGAAGTCAGACACTTAACTGACTGAGCCACCCAGGCACCCCTGGTCAATAAATGTTTTTTATAGAAACACCTAGAACTCCTTGTGGTTTTGACTGAACACTGTCCAATAAACAGTCCTAATAAACCACACCTCCCCCTGCTACCAGCCTCTCTACCTCTCCCCTTCTGAGTTGTATTTTCTCCAAGACACCTAACCAATTTATAACATACTAATTTAGCTCCTCATGTGATTACTTAGTTATGTATGTTTACAAAGACAGAGTTTGGGTCTCTTTTGTCTTTCACTGCTGTCTAGCTGATGATGCCTAGAACCTTGGCTGGCATGTGGAGGACACTCAGTAATAATTGTTAAAATAACGATTCAAGGTAGGTATACATTTTGAAACAGATGGTGATGTGTGGCAACTTGGTGTATGGTGAATAATTCTCCAAATCAGCCCCTAAATTCAATGCAATTCAAATTAAATTTATTTACTTTAATTTTTTTAAGTTTATTCACTCTGTGAGAGAGAGAGAGCGTGCACAGGTGGGGGAGAGGCAGAGAGAGAGGGAAAGAGAATCCCAAGCAGGCTCTGCACTGTCAGCACAAAGCCCAATGTGGGGCTTGAACTCATGAACCATGAGATCATGACTTGAGCGTAAGTCAGACACTTAACCAACTGAGCCACCCAGGCACCCCAGGAAATGTTTTCTTATAAATCTGATTCCATTCAAATTAAAGTATTTCCATATGGTAATAGGTAAAATGATATAGGATGGGAACAAATTAATATTCTTTACAGATTGGTCAACTATATTTCAACACATGCCACCAATGAAGAATTAGAGTCCAGAAAATATTTTTTAATTTCAACAGTTAGTAAAAAATACAAATAATCCAGAAAATAAAATAGAAATTTAACAGAAGAGAAAGCCTGAATGGTCAATAAACATAGAAAAAAACACTAATGTCTTTAGAAGAATGAAAGCTAAAACAAACAAAAATGATGTATTATTTCAGTCCTAATAGAATGGCATAATTTAAAAAAATTTGATTCGGGTCCTTTGTCCATTTTCAGTTGGGCTCTTTATTTATTTACTTGCTATTTAATTGTATGAATTCTTTATCTATTTTTGATATATGATTGGCAAATACTTTTTCTCATTCTGTAGGTTGTCTTTTAACTTTATCATTTCCGTTGTGGTGCAGAGGCCTTTTCAGTTTGATAGTCCCATTTGTTTATTTTTTATTTTGTTGTTTGTGCTCCTGATGTCATATTAAACACACACACACACACACACACACACAACTTATTACCGAGATCCATCCATATTTGTTCCTATTTTCTTCTAGGAGTTTCATGGTTTTAGATCTTACATTTAAGTCTTTTTTCCATTTTAAGTTCTTTTTTTTTTTTGTGAGTGGTTTAAGTGGAATGTGGGTCCAGTTTCATTATTTTACATGTGAATATCCAATTATCCCAACAACATTTAATGAAGAGATCATCTTCTCAATTGAATGATCTTGGTTCCCTTGACTGTATATGCTTGGGTTCATTTTTGGGCTCTTGACTCTGTTCTGTTGGATATTTGTCTGTTTTGATGCCAATATCATACTGTTTTCATGGCTACAGCTTTATAGTATTGCTTGGAATCAGGAAGTGTGACACCTCCTGCTTTGTTCTGTAGACGTTTCTCCAAAGGACGTCTACAAAAGGCCAACAGGTATATGAAAAGATGCTAAACTTCATTAGTCGTTAGGGAAATCCAAATTAAACCACGTTGAGATATCATTGCACACCTGTTAGAATGGTCATCATCAAAAAGACAAGAAGTAACAAGTGTTGGTGAGGATGTGGAGAAAAGAGAACCCTGTGCACTGTTGGTGGGAAAGTCAGTTGGTGCAGCCACTATGGATGACAGTATGGAGAATCCTCAAAAAATGAAAAATAGAACTACCATAGGACCCAGCAATTCCACTTTGGGGAATATATCCAAAGGTGACAAAAACAGTAACTTAAAAATTTTTTTTTCATTATTTTTATTTTTTTGAGAGAGAGAGAGAGAATGCGCAAGTGGGGGGAGGGGCAGAGGGAGAGAGAAAGAGAGAATGTTAAGCAGGCTCTATGCTCAGTGCAGAGCCTGATGCGGGGCTCGATCCCATGACCTGAGCTGAAATCAAGAGTCAGATGCCACCCAGGTGCCCCACAAAAGCACTAACTTAAAAAGATATCTGCACTCCCATATTCACTGCAGTGATATTTACAATAGCCAAGACAATGGAAGCAACCTAAGTGTTCAGATAGAACACACACACACACACACACACACACACACTCACACAATGCAATGTTATTCAGCCATAAAATAAACAAGGAATCCTACCATTTATGACAACATGGATGGATCTTGAAGGCATTATGTTAAGTGAAAGAAGTCAGACGATAAAGACAAATATTGTATGTACGGATCTCAAAAAAAAACACAAAACCCAAAACAACAAAAACAAAACAAAACACAAAAACCCTACAGAAAAAAACATTAGACTTGTGGTTACCAGGGTTGGGGGCAGGGAGAACTGGAAAAAGGGGGCCAGAGGTACAAACTTCCAGTTATAAGATAAATCAGCACTAGGAACAGAATATCTAACACAATGACTATGGCTAATACTACAGTATGATCTACAGGAAAGGTGCTGAGAGAGTAAATCCTAAGGGTTCTCATCACAAGGCGAATTTGTTTCCTTTATTCTCTTTCTTTTCTTTTTGTTGTCTCTTTATGAGAAGATGGACGTTAGCAGAACCTCTTGTAGTAAACACGTCACAATTCTATGTAGAGCAAGCCATCACACTGGATGCCTTAAACTTATACAGTGACTTAGCGCAATTATTTTTCAATAAAGCTGGAAACATTTTACTTTTCTAGTTTTTAATGTTCACTTATTTTTGAGAAAGAGAGCATGAGCAGGAGAGGGGCAGAGAAAGAAGGGGGACCGAGGATCCAAAGTGGACTCCACACTGACAGTAACAACTCCGATGTGGGGCTCGCACTCACGAGCCGTGAGATCACGACCTGAGCCGAAGTTGGATGCTCAACAGACTGAGCCACCCAGGTGCCCCTGGAAACATTTTAAATAAAAATAATAAAATAAAAGCCTGAATGTAAATTGACAGGGATGCGGGAAAACACAACCCCTGATGTCTTGCCGATGGGAGTATTTCATACATTCATAAAACTGCATCGAAGAGCAATTTGGCCACATCTGTGAAGTCTAAAGCCGTATAATCCCCACAACTCCATAATTTTACTACCTGAGAAACTCCAGAGCCGATGCATATGGATATATATATATATATATATATATATATAAGAATATTCATTTAACAGTGTTGTCTGTTAAAGCAAAAAAAAATAAAAAGACCTCAATTTGCATCAATGGAAGGATTGATAAATTGTGCTCTATCCACAGAATACCTTCAAGCAGGTGAAATGAATGAACCAGATCTTCACGTAGCAACCTGATTCAGTCCCCTAAGCACAGTCTGAGATGAAGGAAGCAGTTTGCGGGAGGAGAAATAAAAGATGACATTTCCGTAGATACATAAAATCCACACGCAACCAGAGTGGACGTTATTGAGGGAGATTTACATGGACAGTCACGCGAATGGGAAGAAGGGTAGTGATGTCCGGCCAAGGAGAGATGGGAGAAGATACAGGAGAGAAGTACGTGAGGTTCCAAATGTATTTATCACACTGTATTTCTTTTCTTTAAGTTTATTCATTTATTTTGAGAGAAAGAGAGTGAGCAGGGGAAGGGCAGAGAGAGAGAGGGAGAGAGAGAATCGCAAGCAGGCTCCACGCCGTCAGCACAGAGCCCCACACAAGGCCGAATCTCACAAACTGTGAGATCATGACCTGAGCTGAAATCAACAGCTGGGTACTGAACTGCTTAACCAACTGGGCCACCCAGGCACCCTAGAACATTTTATTTTTCTTAAAAGTAATAACATAAAGAAAATAAGTGTGACAAAAGGTTGGCACTTGCTAACTTTGGGTTTTGGGTGTGTATGTGTTTGTTTTTTGTATTGCATAATAAAAAATATATTTGCCAAAAAATAGGGGTGCCTGGGTGGCTCAGTCGGTTGAGCATCTGACTTTGCCTCAGGTCATGATCTCACAGTTCATGAGTTCAAGCCTTGCATCAGGCTCTGTGCTGACAGCTCTGAGTCTGGACCCTGGAGCCTGCTTTAGATTCTGTGTCTCCCTCTCTCTCTGCCCCTCCCCTGCTCTCTCTCTCTCTCTCTCTTTCTCTTTCTCTCTCTTTCTCTCAAAAATAAACATTAAAAATTTAAACTTTTTTTAATGCTTATTTATTTTTGAGACAGGGAGAGACAAGAGTGTGAACAGGGGAGGGGCAGAGTGAGAGGGAGACACAGAATCTGAAACAGGCTTCAGGCTCTGAGCTGTCAGTACAGAACCTGATGTGGCTTGAACCCACAAACTGAGAGATCATGACCTCAGCCAAAGCTGGACGTTTAACCGACTGAGCCACCCAGACACCCCCCGAAATTAAAAAAAAAAAAAAAAATATATATATATATATATATATTTGCCAAAAAATAAACGGTATCATTATTTTCCATTTTCCCCTGAATCACATCAGTTTAATAATACTCAATGGCTTCATAACATTTCATATGTCTTCTAGAAGCTCTGTTTTTGTCTACGCTTCATCTCTTCTCTGTTCTCGTTAGGATGCAACATTAATGTGGTTGCCAAGTGAGTCCATCAGGTCGGTAAAACCAAATGTTAACTCAGCTCTGGAAAAGCAGGGACTCTGTTCTACCTCGCTACTTCCACAAAAGGACTGGTTATTGCTAACTGGTTTGTCATTCTGTGAATTAATAGGTATGCTAGGAAACAAAGTATGAAGAAGTAAAAGGATCTTCTTTTATAATATTTTAAATCTTATTGGATTACGATTTATCCGACTATAGTTTTCTCTCTCTCTCTCTCTCTCTCTCTCACTTTCTTTATCTCAAATATAAAACCAGGACCATTCTACCCCCACTTGGGTTATGGACACCCCAGCTCTGCCATTGGGCCCCTTGAAATTCATTTCTGGTTTGATTCACGAATCAAAGAAAGAAATCGAAGAAATCAAAGAAAGAAGTTTCTTTCTTCTATTAGGGACAGCTGCTCTCTTCTCTTTAGGCATTTAATAAACTGTGTATTTAATCCCAATCAATATGAAAACATGATGCAAAAAATTCTAACTATTATATATATAATATATATTTAATATATACTATACTATAATTTATTTACTTATTTAAGTAATAGCTATACTAACATGGGGTTCGAACTCACACCCCCGAGATCAAGAGTCGCATGCTCTCCTGGACCGAGCCAGCCAAGCACCCTGAGAAAAATCTCTGATTATGGTACCTTCCAAGGCTCGAAGTAGAAAGATACTCTACAAAGCAGATTTCTCTTCTAGATTTTGTTTCTAATCACTACTTTCTGATCAGATTTTAAAAGGTTACCTGCTCATGTTTTCCTTGTCCTTTCTGAAAAATGATTCCACCGAATAGGAAAGGGTTTTCATCTGGCTTAATCACAGGAATTCTACAACAATCTGAAGGTTCCTTACACGAACAAATAAACTGTATCTTAAAGAGATTTTCCCAGTTTTGATGTCTAGCATTGAAAATACCTTTTCCATTTATTTTTTTTGTAACAATTTTTTTTTTTTGAGAGAGAGAGAGAGAGTGAGCAGGGGAGGGTCAGAGAGAGAGGGAGACACAGAATCCAAAGACAGGCTCCAGGCTCTGAGCTAGCTGTCAGCACAGAGCCTGATGCGGGGCTCAAACTCACAAACCGTGAGATCATGACCTGAGCCGAAGTTAGACGCTTAACCGACTGAGCCACCCAGGTACCTGTATCTTCTCCTTTTAAAGCACAGTAAATGCTTATTAGAGAAATTTGGAAAACACAGAAAAGGTGGCCAAAAATCACCTTTAGGAAGAGATATTTACTGTTGGTACTTTTGGTGCCTTTTCTTTCACTGTAATATATATTCTTTATGCATTTTTCCAGTATAACTTAGGTCATTGATATATGTTTCAATTACACCAGTAATTTTATTTAATTTTACTTGAAGTTTACTTATTTTGAGAGAGAGAGCACAAGTGGGGTAGGGGCAGAGAGAGAGGGAGAGAGAGAGAATCCCAAGCAGGCTCCTTGCCGTCAGCACAGAGCCTGGCGTGGGGGTTAAAATCATGAACGCTGAGATCATGACCTGAGCCAAAATCTCGAGCCAGACACGTAAATGACTGAGCCACTCGGGCACCCCTGTACCAGTCATTTAAAAATGAAAAAATATATGGAAACAAATGAAAACGAAAATACAACAATCCAAACTCTCTGGGATGCAGCAAAGGCAGTCCTAAGAGGAAAGTATATTGCCATCCAGGCCTATTTCAACAAACTAGAAAAAGC
>CM053565.1:7734409-7837255 GCA_028646485.1 Cryptoprocta ferox
ACTGGTACAGCCGCTCTGGAAAACAGTGTGGAGGTTCCTCAAAAAACTATCAATAAAACTCCCGTATGACCCAGCAATAGCACTGCTGGGGATTTACCCAAGGGATACAGAAGTGCTGATGCATAGGGGCACTTGTACCCCAATGTTCGTAGCGGCACTTTCAACAATAGCCAAATCATGGAAAGAGCCTAAATGTCCACCAACTGATGAATGGATCAAGAAGATGTGGTTCATCTATACAATGGAATACCACATGGCCATGAGAAAGAATGAAATCTGGCCATTCGTAGCAAAGTGGATGGACCTCGAGGGTGTCATGCTAAGCGAAATAAGTCAGGCGGAGAAGGACAGATACCATATGTTTGCACTCATAGGTCTAACAGGAGAAACCCAACAGAGGACCATGAGGAGGGGAAGGAGGAAAAGAGTTAGGGAGAGGGAGGGAGACAAAACACGAAAGACTCTCGAATACTGAAAACAAACTGAGGGGGGAAGGGGAAGGGGGAAAGGTAATGGGGGGTGATGGTCTTGGTGGAGGTCACTTGTGGGGAAGAGCACTGGGTGTTATATGGAAACCAACCTGACAATAAACTATAAAGTTTTTAAAAAATTAAAAAATAAAATAAAATAAAATAAATGATATTTCTCTTTATAAAAGTAATATAAGCCTGCTATCAAAATATGAAAAAAGAAAAACACAAAGAAAAAAGTGATCACTCATACACCTATTAAACAGATAATCACCTAACTAAAATTTTTGGTGTGGTTATGTACAGTTTTCTTTTGTTTTGTTTTTTGCTTGTTTGCCAAGTGTGAGAAGGTGTGTGCTGGTGCCTGTTTGTGTATTTTTCTGCTAGTTGAGATCATGTTTTATACACTAATTTCTATGCATAGATCACAGGAACGGTTAACATCCCTAGACAGAAGACATGTAAAGAACATTTTAATAACAGATAGTATCTGCCTTTGGGAGATTTATGACTCACTCTTAATTTTTAAGAATCTCAATGTCTCATCATTCCATACGGCTCCTGTGATTAACTGCCTTTAATTAAAAATTAATATTGCATTTAGAAAAAAATCCGAACACCCAAGTTATACAAACGAAGTTAATCTCTCATATATGAGTTTCCTTAGTCCTTTCCCCAGAAGGAACTACTGTGGACAGCTTAGCCATCCAGAAAAATCCTTTGCACACAGCAGAACACAGATATATTCTCACCCACATGCTATATGGATGTATGTGGTGGTTTTTAATAATATCCATACTATTATCCATTTTTTACAAATGGGACTATGTTGTATACATGTGCTATGTCTTGATATTTAGTTACTGCTTAAGCATTTGGAGGGTCTTTTTTTACTATGTGAGTTCATAAATATCAAAATATCATCCCCTTCTGTTCTGTGACTGCATACAGATATAGCATTTATTTGCCCAATCCCCCAAAAATGGACACACAGGTTGTCTCCTATATTTTGCCATAACAAGCAATATGGCGATGAACATTCTAGCATATGTGTCTCTGAAACCATATGGAGATCAAATGGTGAGATGTAGAATTTCTGGGTCAGTGAGCGAGTCCATTTTAAATGTATGTATATTGCCACATCCTTCTCCAAACTGATTACAATTTATTGGTGACAGTTTACCGGCCGTGTGAGAGAGTGGACATTTCTTTACGCCAGCTCATACCCTCTGCATTCGGACACTTTATGTATATTTGCCGACGTCGTAGATGTAAAAGTTTCTCGTTTCTAAAACTGTGAATTTTAAAATTATGTTTAATTAATAATTTTCTTTACATCTATCGGCTATCAATCACTCTTTCCTTGTGAATTTCCAGTTTACATTCTCTCTTTATTTTTTTCTATTGGGAAACTGATAATTTTTCTTTGTTTTGTAAAAGTTCTTTATGTATTTCTTTACGTGTTTAGGAGATGAAGGCTTTCTTTGTGATATTTGTCACAAAAATTCTTTGTAGGAGTTGATTACCTTATGACTTTCCCTTGGTAATTTTTTTCATTTATAAACATTACTTGTTATATATTCAGCTTGACTAATCTTTTCTTTTAATTAAAAATTTTTAAATGTTTATTTATTTTTGAGAGAGAGAGAGAGAGAGAGACAGCATGAGCAGGGGAGGAGCAGAGAGAGAGGGAGACAGAGAATCTGAAGCAGCTCCAGGCTCTGAGCTGTCAGCACAGAGCATGACGCGAGGCTCAAACTCATGAACAGTGAGATCATGACCTGAGTCGAAGTCAGATGCTTAACCGACTGAGCCACCCAGGTGCCCCTCGAGATTCTTAATCACATCTCCAAAGTCCCTTTTACCTTTGAAGGTAACATACGCACAGGTTTCCAGGGACCAGACCCTGGGCATCTTTGGCGGAGGAAGGCGGCATTACCTAGTCTACCACAATGCTGAAATAGAGTAGATTATCCAAAAACGATAATGTGGTAGTGACAGCCCCATCTATTAAAAATGCCAACATTTTACCAGTTTGCCTCAGATCTCTTTAAAAAAAGAAAGAAAACGTCGAAGATAAACATAAAGCCCCCAAGCCTTTTCATCTCCCTCCATACTCTGGGTTTAACACTGTTTTAAAGTTTAATGTTTAAATGCATCATTTCCATGCATGTCGCTTTCCTTCTCTTACATGTATACAAATTTAGAAACAACAAAGTATTTTACTGCTTTATAGTCTTACGTGTTACGTAAGTGGTGAGTATGTATTGTTTCCTTCAACTTGTTATTGGCAATGCATTTTCCAGTTCTCACTCTTTGTAGGTCTAGCTTAATTTAATTGCTGTAGAATATTCCATTATCTGAAAAAAGGTTTATTTATGTCTTTTTTTTAATGTTTGTTTATTTTTCGAGAGAGAGAGACACACACACACAGAGTGTGAGCGGGAGAGGGGCAGAGAGAGGGAGACACAGAATCCGAAGACAGGCTTCAGGCTCTGAGCTGTCAGCACAGAGCCCGACGCGGGGCTTGAACCCACAAACTGTGAGATCATGACCTGAGCTGAAGTCGGCCGCTTAACCTACTGAGCCACCCAGGCACCCCAATATTTATGTCTTTATTGAGGTACTTTTCCTCCCCGTCCTCTTCCTACTCCTTCTTCTCCTCCCCCTTCCCTTCCTCCCCCTAGACCTCTTCCTCATCCTCCCCCTAGACCTCTTCCTCATCCTCCCCTTCTCCTTCCTTCCTTCTCCTCCTCCCCCACCCCCCCCATGCTCTTGCTAAGACAAAATGCTTGTATGAACATTCTTACACATGCTTCTCCTTCACATATGTTAGAGATTCCATAGAATAACTAGCTACAAGTGAAATTGCTGGGTTCTAGGACGTATACATTTGTAAAACATTTTTTGTCATCTAAACTGGTTTTACCAGTTTACACCCCCTGCCACAGCATACAAAACTGTACATTCTGGCTTTTGTTTTTATTAACTCTCCTTGCTTTTTTTTGTTTGTTTCTATTTCATTAATTTATGCTCCCTTTATTATTTCACTCGTCCTCCTTTTGGGGGTTCACTTGGTTTTTTTGTTTGTTTGATTCTACTGAGGGGATTCAAGCTGTATGCTTTGCTCATCAAATTTCAATCTATTTTCTAAGCCTTGAAATCTGTGAATTGCCCTCTAAAGTATCATCTTAGCTGTCTTCCTCAGTTTACCTAGATAGTATTGCCCTTGTTCTTCAAATCTCAATATATGTGCTAATTTTGATTTTTCTCCAGGTTTCTTCTTTGACCCCTCAGTTACTTACGTGTGTAATTTTACGGTGCCGAAACGTTGATGGCTGGTTATCTTTTTATTGTTCACCTCAAGTTTTGTTAAATGAGAGTCAGAAGCTACATTTTCTTAGTAGTTTTTACTTTATATGGTTAAATCGACATTGAAAGTGATGAAAAGCTAAGAAAACATGTCTCCCGTATTTACCTTCATTTTTAGTGTTTCCAACAGCCTTCATTTCTTTGTATGGATCTAACTTTGCATCTATCTGACCCCCTTTTGTCTGAAAAACTTTTATTGATTGATTGATTTTTATTTATTTATTTTTACCATTTCTTGTGCTATAATAAATGTCCTTAGGTTTTGGTTGTTTGAAAACAAAAGTCCTTATTTCACTTTTATTGTTTGCATGGTAGTTTTGCTGGATATGGAATTTGGGATTCATTTTTTTCCTTTCAGCACCTTCAACACGCTGCCCTGTTGTCCCCTTGTTTACAGCATTTCGGCTGCAGGTCCACGGCCATTTCTATCTTCGTTCCTCTGTATGTCATTCTTACCCCCTCCAGCTGTTTTCTCATCTTTCGTTTTCAGCACTTTGACTACAATGTGCCTAGTTATGTTTTTCTTTGTATTTATACTGCTTGGTATTTTTTGAGGTTTTTTAGAACTTTCAGTTTTAAAAATTCCTACCTGTTATCTCTTCAGACATTTTCGCCCATTCTCTCTCTCTTTCCCTCTAGGATATCAATCACACATTAACCGCATCCTAGCATATTTCTTGGGCAGGCTGATTTTTAGTTTTCACTTGTATATACATGGAGACAGTTTTTTGTGGACCATTACTCAAGGAAGCATTAGAGAGAACCAGAGAGTAAGATGTTAAAACAAGTTGTTTAATTTTTGCTGTTTCCTCAGGAATAATTTTCCTCACTGAGATAGCCAGCCTCCAAGATGGTTCCCAGTGATACCCACCACCCAGTATTCATGACCCTCGGTGGTACCTTCTCATACAGAGTAAGACTGACATATGTAACCAATTGGATATTGCAGAAAAAAACATAGTGTGAGTTAGACAGAATGTTCCGCATCTTTTGTCTTGAATTGCCCGTTCTGGGGGAATCCAGAACACATGAGAACAACCAAGAAGCCCAGGGAGAGGACCATGTGGGGAGGCCTGCCTACAATCATGTGAAGAAGTCATCTGGGATCTCCAGCCCCAGTCAAGCCTTCGGTTGACTGTGGCTCTGGCTGTCAACTTGACTGCAACTTCACACGTGACCCTAAACCAAAACCACTCAGTGAAGCTCTTCCTGGATTCCTGACCCACAGATGCTGTATGAGAAAACAGATGTTCGTCATTGTCTTAATCCATTAAGTTCTTGGACTGTTTTTCAGCAACAGATAAGAGGATGGGTGTCCCTGGCTAGTGGACTGTCTCTCTAGCTTCAGGGAAGCCCTAGGTCTCAGAAGATGGGTCTTCTTCTTTTTAGCTGGCCAAACTGAACAGCTATGGGTAGGCTTGCTACTTAGATTGATGAATGTTATGTGTCAACTTCATTGGGCCACAGGATGCTAAGATATCTGGTTAAACATGATTCTGGATGTGTCTATGGGAGTTTCTGGATGAGACGAATATTTGAATCAGTAGACAGAGTAAAACAAGTGACCCTCCCCAATGCAGACGGGCCTCACCCAAATAATTGAAGTCCTGAATAGAAGAAGAGGCTAAGGAAGGGAAAATTTGCTCTCTGCCGGTCTTCAAGTTGGGCTATCCAACTTCACCTGCTTTTGGACTTGGACTCAGACTGAAACTAAACCCATCAGCTCCCCTAGGTCTCCAATGTGTTGACTGCAGATCTTGGGACTTCTCAGTTTTCATAATCACATAGGCCAATTCCCAATAATCAGTCAATCAATCAATCAATCAATCAAGCCTGGTGGCTCTTTTTGTCTGGAGACACTTGCCAAATCCACTACTCTTACCAAGAGAGTGTTTGGGCATTTTCTCATGTAGTCCCTCCTCTTCTGCCTCTTTCAGGTGGCAAACAGGATTCAAGGAAGAAGCCCTATATGTAGTCCACATCCTCCAGTCATAACATTTTGAACCATGAGTCATTCTCTGTTATGTCTTCCAGTCCCAGATCCCCTGACATTCCTTTTCCCAGAGTGTCCAATGCCACCACCTTCCAGATAGTACTTAACAGCTCTGTTGCTTGAGGAAGTAAAGGCTGTGTATGCCGTATGGACTGGTTTAGAGAAAGTCCCGAGAGAAGGAAGGGATGATTGCCATAATCTTTTATGCATATTCTCACAGTAATAAAAATGACTACCTATCAAATGAACGTCACAACAACTGAATTGCTTGAGAGATGATGAAAGTCATGTTGATAAGGTTATGGTTGTTAATAAATACTGAGTTACTAAAGAAGGGGCCATGAAAAATGGCAGCTTTTGGGGGCTGTGTGTGGGCACATGTGTATGTATCTTTCTCAGGAGATAGTCTCAGGAGAGTCTATGCCCGTGGTTAGACGGTAAAGCTCTTTCAGGGTAACATGATGCACGGAGTTTCTCACAGTCTGCTTGTGAAAGCCAAGTTTGACATGGGCGGGCCCCCCTGGCTTGGGTCATCACACTAAGCAGTGACAAAAAGGCCCCATGCAGAGCAGGCACGCTGAGACCCAGGTCAGGGCACCCACCCACCACCACTTGCTCATGACGTGAGCTTGCAGGACAGGCCTCCAGAGGTTCACATCAGACCTGCTCCTTCAGGGTGAGCTTCATGCAGACCTAATGGCAAACCCTCTCATCAGCACTGTTGACTGGTTATGAGCACGCCTGTTTACACAAGGAGGCTTGAAGAGGGAAAGTGACTCCCTTAAGCCGCATGGCTGGTAAGTGGTGGAACGAATATGTAAACCTTAGTCTCTTGACACTGGAAACCACAAACTTTCCAGTAAAATACATTACCCCTAATTTAAGTCGCACTGATTGCTACTCCTCCGTGCCAAATATGTGAGTAGCACAGATTGCCTGCGAACTTCAGAGCCAGCATACTCCTGGGGGATGCCCTTAAGTAGAAATTAAATGACCTGAAAAAAAATCGCTCTTGCCCTGGAATCTTCAGAGATGAAAGCCCTTCCCTGACCCATGAATCTGACCCTGACCAACCATAGTGCTAGCTGTCCTCAGGCCAGGGCTGGGCTGAAAATTAGTCTCCAGAACTCACTCCCTGCCACAGTCCTTGTCCACATTCAGAAGCACACGGCTTATTCAGAAATTGGGTCCGGCCATACTGTGTGTCCTGAGTCGGAACTATTTAGCTCAATCATGTAAGCCCATTGCCACAGAGGCCAAGTCTAGAAGGAGACTCAATTTACCTGGGATGGCAGCTAAGTGCCGAGAGGAAGAATTCGCCCCTCCACTTCAGAACAATGGCTCTCAAAGTGTGGTCCCTGGACTGGCAGCATCAGTATCACCTGGGAGCTTCTAAGAAATTTAAATTCTTTTTTTTTTAATTTTTTAGAAATGTTTTATTTATTTTTGAGAGAGAGAGAGAGAGAGAGAGAGAGACAGTGTGAGCAGGGGAGGGTCAGAGAGAGGGGAGACACAGAATCAGAAGACAGGCTCCAGGCTTGGAGCTAGCTGTCAGCACAGAGCCTGACGCGGGGCTCGATCCCATGAACCACGAGATCATGACCTGAGCTGAAGCTGGATGCTCAACCCACTGAGCCACCCAGGCGCCTCTAAGAAATTTAAATTCTTGGGCCCCAACCCAGATCTGCTGATTAGGAATTCTGGAAATTCTAGTTATAAAATAAAGGTCATGGGGCTGTAACGTATAACATGGTGACTTGAGTTAATAATACTGTGTTGCGTACTTGAAAGATCTCAAAAGTTCTCATCACAAGAAATAACCAGACCTATTATGGTGGCCATTTTGCAATACATACAAATATCGAATCATTATGCTGTACTCCCGTGTTATATGTGAACTCTATCTCAATTTAAAAAAAGAGAAAAAGGGGTGCCTGGGTGGCTCAGTTGGTTAAGTGCTAGACTTGGGCTCAAGTCATGATCTCATGGTTTGTGGGTTCGAGCCCGCATCAGGGTCTGTGCTGACAGCTCAGAGCCTGGAGCCTGCTTTGGACTCTGTGTCTCCCTCTCTTTCTGCCCCTACACTGCTTGTGCTCTGTCTCTCTCTCTCTCTCTCTCTCTCTCTCTCTCTCTCAAAAATAAACATTTTTTAAAACTTAAAAAAAAAGAGGGGCATCTGGTGGCTCAGTTAAGAGTCCAACTCTTGATCTCAGCCCAGGTCATGATCTCATGGGTTCATGAGTTCGAGCCCCACATCGGGCTACACACTGTCAGTGGGGAGCCTGCTTGGGATTCTCTCTCTCCCTTCCCCACTCTTTCTCTCTCTCTCTCTCTCTCTCTCTCTCTCAGAATAAATAAACTTAAAATAACTAAATAAAAATTTTTTAAAAAAGAAAGAAAAAGAAATGCGGAGGAGAGAACCCAGATATTTGAGTTTTAATAAGTCTGCCTGTTGAGCCTGACACCATTCTCAAGTTGGAGAACTTCTGTCTTTGAATATATTTGTAATAGCACCTGGTGCTCAAATGGGACAATAAGGAGGTGTGGCTGGTCATGTTCAACCCTTCTCTATTTTACAAAAAAAAAAAAAACTATACAAATGTCTAGTCTTATGAAGCATCATCCCTGGACACAAGTCAACACTACACCCATTGCTTTCATTTTCTTTCCTCTGCTTCTTCTTTTTTTTTTTTTAATTAACATTCGCTCATCTAAAGGAAGGGAAATCAACTCACACTGACAGGCCACCTTAACCTAATGTCAGTTTCTCGAGAGGTGAGCAGTTTTTTCACAATGTCAAGTCACCCAAGGATGGAAAAACCACTGCCCCATCTTGTTTTCAAAAATTGCTGGAAGGGGCTGAGAACTTGTCACCCATCGCCTTCTGGACCACAGAGGAAGACATATGAATGAGTGGTAGGAGTGACGCCCGGGTCCATTCTGATAGGGACCCATAAGACTGGTCCCTTACTTGGTTCATCAGCCTCCAGAGAGAGCCAGCCTGTAAGACACCCACACAGCTCCCCACATGGGAGAAGCAAAATGAGAAGAGTCCGCCTGGCTCTTGTCACCGTTGGAGCTGACAGCTTTATGTCCTCAGAGGAGGGGGGAGCTGAAAGGAGGTGCCGCGAGACTGTATCTGTGTGACGGGAAGGGAAGATGGATATTTTTATAGAGGAAGAAATACACTGAACAAGGGAAATTAGATGGAAAGACCATAAAGGTCTCAGGTTGGCCAAACCAATTAGTAGATGTTTACAGAAGATAACCCCCGAGGTCAGATAGGATTTGCTTTGATGTCAGTTCCCTAGAGTTTGAAAAATGGATTAGCATCCTCCACACCATAGTGGGGTGGAAAGAGACCCAAGGCTCCCTCCTACTTCAGCCTCTGGCCAGATGTGCACCCTCAGGCAGGTGACCTAGAGTCTCAGGCATCTCTTTTGTCATCGGTAGAAGGAGGGGATTAGATGAGCTCACCCTTAAAGGGCCCGCCTGCACTGACATGCCTGGAAATCCTCTTTGACTTCTGGAAATCGGGGGGAACGTTTCAGTGCTCTATCATTTATAATTTGTCTCCATTGGGATTTTGTAGGCAGTCTAAGAACTTCCTTTGAGGAGTTTGGGGGAGAAAGAGTTTCTCATCTCTTTTGTTCTAGCCTACCTCGGCCACTTTGAAACAGGGAATCATTTACATCTAAATGAGAACAAACTCCAGGAAATATCCTGGGGGGGGGGGGGTGTTTCCCAGCTGTCTGATGAGGTTTGCCTTCACGTGAGCTACTGGCTCAAAAGCTCACTTCCAGAAGCTGTAGCATGTTCTCACGGATGCTTTTACTAAAGGTACAGTTGGAAGACATTTCTGGACATCCAGGGAGATTTAAAAAAAAAAAAAGGATCCTTGAGGGAGCAAAGAAGGACAGAGAATTGCATTTCACCTCCCACTGGAACCAAGAGAAGTCCAGGCAAATCAATAGAGTAAGAGCGAGAGAGAAAAAGTCAACTTGCCCAAAGTGACAGAGAGGTAGAGCTGGGGTCTGACCCTAAGTCTGCCCAAAGAGAAAGGATGAGATTCTTGTTGCCTCTCTCTCGACTGTGATTGAAACCAACAGCTCTCATTAATTGAGTGAATCCCGTGTCCCAGTCACCGTGCCCGTCGGTGATAGAATTTATTTCAGTGAATGCTGCCAACACTTATGGAGGGAAATTCTCAATGCTGGTGTTTAACAAGCAGTTCTGCACATATATTTATATATAAATATGAGCTCTATTTTGTAGCTTTGTAGTTTCTGCCAGTCTCCATGTTAGATACTCCCACCATGGCCAATGTCAAGCTATCAATGTTCTATCACCGAACGGGGAGTTGGGAGAAGATGTGTAGACTCTTGTGGGGAGGTGCAAGCTGGCTCCAGCACGCCCCTCATTCTCATCTTCCCTCATTGTAGAGATGAGAAGATCCAGAGACCACAACTTGGTCAAGACACACAGCAGGTAAGTGCTGGAGTCAGGTTTTGCAGGTAGCAGTCAGACTCCAAAACTTGGGCTCTGGGGCATGATGCTTCACCGACATTTGGGAAATTGCCTAATGCAAACATGTACTTTCACTCACTTGACTGCAAACCTCCCTTCTAATCCTGGGCTTAACCATTCACTTGACTATCATATTTCTACAGACTCTGGGTGCTCGCTGTCCTCAAACCTCCTGCCCTCACTCCATTTTCCATGCTGATTCCCACAACTGTCTCCTCTCCTCTCACACAATCCCAAGAAGTATCAGGAAATGTTCGGAACACGGTAAAACCAGCACCAGGGCCTTTCCCCAAGTGGCAGAGGTTCAATTTTCCTCAGTGCTTTTTAATCAAGGAGTCAAAGACCATTTGATTAATTTCACGTGTGGTGAGGGACGGTGACACAGAGGCATCGGTGTGGTACCGGAAGTTTGCAGCTAGCTCAGGGAAGTTTCTCATTCCCACTCTGGACTCCCAGTTGATAGATAGACGTTTTAAGCAGATTCCTGGCCATCTGTCCTGCGAAGCTGTGTCTCATGAAACATTGAAGATGTATTTCTGATCTGGATGGAAGGTCTTGGTGTAATAAGAATGTGGGAAGTGGAACCTCTCTTTCTCAGGGGACAAACCCCATCTCTGGAGAAGGAAGAATGCCTGTGTCTACTCACAGGGGAAAAGGGGGAGTAACATCTCCTTTTCTCCTCAGGTTGTTCAGTGGATCTCCATGAAAGGGGCTTGAAACCAGAAGACATTGTACAAATGGAAAGTGCCATCTTTCATCGCAGAGGAATAGAGGTTTGGGTAGTTTTGTCAAAACGCACGAAATCCTTTGGAAACAATGAAACTGAACTTGTATGTATGTAATTCTTCTCCAAATGTCAAAGAGATCGGTTTCTTTTTTCTTTTTATAAGTTTGATTTATTTTGAGAGAGAGGGGGAGAGCACAAGCAGAGGACAGGCAGAGAGAGAGAAAGAGAGAGAGAGAGAGAGATCCAGACAGACTCCGACGTGTCAGCGCAGAGCCTGACATGGGGTTCAATCTCACGAACCCTGAGATCATGACCTGAGCCGAAATCAAGGGTCTGACACTTAACCAAGAGTCTGACTCTTAACTGACTGAGCCACCCAGGTGCCCGGAGATCGGTTACTTGATACGTGGAAAGGATCTTTCATATTTAAATGTCTATGCTTAGCGCACATGAGTGGCTTAGTTGAGTGTCTGACTTAGGCTCAGGCCATGATCTCACTGTTTGTGAGTTCGAGCCCTGGTGATATATCAGAGCCTGAAGCCTGCTTTGGATTCTGTGTCTGTCTCCCTCTTCTCTCTGCCTCTCCCCTGCTTGCACCCTATCTCCCGATCTCTCTCAAAAACAAATAAACATTTAAAAGAATTAAAAAAAAATAGGGGCGCCTGGGTGGTTCAGTATGTTAAGCATCAGACTTAGGTTCAGGTCATGATCTCACAGTTTGTGGGTTCGAGCCCCACATCCAACTCTGTGCTGACAGTTCAGAGCCTGGAGCCTGCTTTGAATTCTGTGTCTCACTCTCTCTCTCTGCCCCTCCCCTGCTCGTGCTCTCTCTCTCTCTCTCTCTCTCTCTCTCAAATAAGTAAACATTAGGAAAAAATTAAAAAAATTTAAAACAAAAATGTCTACGCTTACGTATATAGTGTGGACTGAGGAATTGCAAAGAAATCCATATTGATAAAAGCCACAAAACTCAAAAGTTTTGTGTCAATTTGAATATCATTTGAAATTTCCTATTAACTACTATTTTTCAAAGGAAGAGTCCCTTTTTTTAAATCTCAGAATTCACTAAGATGCTAGTACAATAAATACTGCCTTTCACTTTAAGGAGATCATAATAGCAAAACACTGCAGTGAGCCCTGGACTGTAAATAGAAGAATATAATTTAATGGTTATTGTTTCTCGGGGTGTCTGCGTGGCTTAGTTGGTTGGGCCTCCGACTCCTGATTTCAGCTCAGGTCATGATCTCACGGTTTGTGGGATTGAGCCCCGTGTTGGGCTCTGCACTGACAGCACAGAGCCTGCTTGGGATTCTCTCTCCTCCTCTCTCTTTGCCCCTTCCCCTTAAAATAAATAAATAATTTTTTCTCTTTAAATTTTTTTAATGTTTATTTAATTGAGAGAGAGACAGCACAAGCAGAGGAGGGGCAGAGAGAGGGAGACAGAATCCCAAGCAGGCTCCAGGCTCCACGCTGTCAGCACAGAGCTGGATGTGGGGCTCGAACCCACAAACTGTGAGATCATGACCTGAGCTGAAGTCAGACTCTTAACTGACTGAGTCACCAGGTGGCCCAATAAATAAATAAACTTAAAAAAATAGTTACTGCTTCTTGACATTTTCTTTGAGATTTTTCCTTTAAAAAAAGATTCAATTTACACTGTTTTTTGCCTTAGAAAGGAGAAATCATAGGCTATTTGAAAACATGCTGTTTTCATCATTTTTATGACATTAAGTTGTTAGGAAAATAGATAATTTTCAGAAAAAATATTATAAAAATAATTAGTCCACAGCTCATGCCAAACAGAATACCTCACTTTATTTTTTTTAGCTTTTAAGTTTTTCTTTTTATTTTTTTAATGTTTGTTTATTTTTGAGAGAGAGAGAGAGACAGAGCGTGAGCCGAGAAAGGCAGAGAGAGAGGAAGACACAGAATGCGAAGCAGACTCCAGGCTCCGAACTGTCAGCACAGAGCTTGACACGGGGCTTGACCTCACGAACCACAAGATCATGACCTGAGCCGAAATCGGACGCTTAACCGACTGAGCCCCCCAGGCAGGTGCCCCAGCTGTTAAGTATTTTTAAGTGTCTATTATGTAGGGAAAAGGTTTCAGACTTCTTACGCCAAACATAATTGAAATAAATAAAAAATAACATGTTGATAAGACACAAATCCCTCAAAACGCATAAAAACAGGGGCATCTGGGTGGTTCAGTTAGTTATGCTTCCAATTCTTGATCTCAGCTCAGGTGTTGATCTCAGGGTTTCGAGTTCAAGCCCTGCATTAGGCTCAACACTGGGCATGAAGCCTGCACACACACACACGTGCGCGTGCACACACACGTAAAAACAGCTAACGGGGGAAAGGCAGGTAAGTAAAACATTAAAGTTCGTAATAGAAAATGCCCACGGTGTTATACAGCGTAGCTCCTTTGACTAAAGTTTAAAGAGGCACCGACAATAAATAAACTAGATCGTTCCCAAACAGGCCAATCAAACAAATCATTAATGAAGAGTTTTCATTACAGTTACAGCCTGTAATGGTTCTGGTTTATGCCACAGCCTTTTTATTCAAATATTTTTTCAAAGGCGAATAAGAAGAATTCGTTGGGAATTGCTATAGGGAGTTTCTCATTTTCATTTACTGGAAAAACAGAACTGTATAGTTTTAGATTTGGAGAAAGTGTCCTAAAGCACGCTTCTCAAATGTTAGCAGCACCAGAGTCAAACACAGACAGCGGGGCCCCATCTAGAAAGGGTTTCTGATTCAGTAGGTCTGGGATAGGGCCCCAAGTGTGTATGTAATGTTGATTTGCTTTTGAGAGAGAGCAAGCGAACGGGCAAGGGACAGAGAGAGAGAGGGAGACACAGAATCCGAAGCCGGCTCCAGGCTCTGAGCTGTCAGCACAGAGCCCGACGCGGGGCTCGAACCCATGAAGCATGAGATCATGATCTGAACTTAACCGACTGAGCCACCCAGGCGCCCATTTCTAACAAGTCCCCAGGAGATGCAGATACTGCTGGTTCAGGGGTCACACTTTGACATTTGCTGCTCTGGGATAACTGACTTGACCCTTTGTTTTAGGCTCCCCCCAGAGCCCGAACCCCAGCCCAGCATCATCCCGCTGCTTCTCCGGCACGCATTCTCTGGAAGGCTCACAGTCTTTGGAACTTAAGCCTTGCTAACAAAGAGAAGCTTTTTCTATCCACTTTGGTGCAAAAGAAAAATATACATTTGCTAATTAGCTGTAATTGGACAGACCTGTTAGCAATAAACTCTGGACTCGGGGATTTGAAGAAATTCTGACATCGTTTTCTCTCTTTCCCTCCCTAGTGACACAGGCAAACTGGAGACAAGAAAAAGGTGGGAAAGTCGCCCAACGGAAGTCTCCACAATTAGGGTCAGAAAATAAAGTAAATCTCACACCTCAAAACATTTTTAAATCGTTCTAAGTAACCAGCAAAAAATTTCTTATCACTTACATGTTGTGCTTTATCTTATGTAAAACATATTTACTTATCAGAAGCTTGCATAGTGCTTACCATGTGCTAGGCATTATCGAGAACGTTTTATTATTTTAAATATTTTTGGGGCGCTCAGTCGGTTAAGCATCTTGACTTCAACTCAGGTCATGATCTCATGGTTCATGAGAGAGTACCCTGTCTCTCTCTCTCTCTCAAAAATAAGTGAACATTAACAATTTTTTAATATTTTATTTATTTTTGAGAGAGCAAGCAGGGCAGGGCAGAGAGAGGGGGACAGGGCATCTGAAGAAGGCTCTGAGCTGTCAGCACAGAGCCCGATGTGGGGCCCCAACTCACAGTCCATGAGATCATGACCTGAGCTGAAGTCGGACGATTAACTGACAGGCGCCCCTGTCCAGAACGTTTTACAGAGAAACCCTTAATTCTCACAACAGCCCTGCGAAGCGGCACTGTTAATCTGTTCCATTTTACCAGATGCGACACAGAGAATTTCAGTCAGTTGCCCAAGCTGGTAAGGGGCAGGCAGGGATTTGAACCCAGGCAGTGTAAGCCTAGCACTTGTGCCCTTAGCCACCTCGCTCTGATCCTTGTCTATGGGCTCAGGCTAGAACAATCTTGTCCATTAAAAACCTGGCTGTGCGTTAGATGCCCTTGGAGGCACTGGAAACGGGCTAATAATGCCTGCCTGGACCCCCTCCGACCAATTGAAGTGGGTGGAGCCCGGGCCCTGGTATGTTCTGAAAGGACCCAGGTAATGCTAAGGTGCAACCGAGATCCAGAATAATTGTACTAAAATGTCAGGTGATTACACGGAGCCCCCAGTGTCCTTTTTCTTTGCTGAGGAGAGCATTGATGGAGTCTACACTATGCATGCTTTGGAGAGGAACACTAAAGAGAGTTGGATGCCTCTCTCCTTCAGGGACGATCACTCTGGATAAGCCAGAACCAAGAAAGAAGGAGGTGAAAGTATATCAATCAAGTGGATGGGTTATATCATGACATTGAACCAACCCACGTGTGGCTTTGGTCTATCGTTGAAGACACACTTTGCCCAAACACTTATGTTCTCCTACGCTTTAGTTAGTATTCTCATTTCATACAGGAAAAAAAATCCCTTTTTTATCACACACACCTTGATTTTTTTTTTTTTACCTTGGGACTTCTGACGTAAACACTTTTGCCTAAACTCTGGCACCTTCCGTGCTACGTGGTCAGAGAGCATCAGTCCGCGGGCTTCGGGTCTTAGGGGAGATTTATGACTGATGGGGTGACCAGCCAGCACCGGGAAGGATCTGAGACTCACATCTAGAGAAAATTCTGGTTGATGCTGCTCTGAAGAAATAGCTTGGGGCGCCTGGGTGGCTCCGTCGGTTGAGTGTCCGACTTCAGCTCAGGTCATGAATTCGCGGTTTGTAGGTTCAAGCCCCCCGTCAGGCTCTGTGCTGACAGCTCAGAGCCTGGACCCTGCTTTGGATTCTCTGTCTCCCTCTCTCTCTCTGCCCCTCTTCTGCTCATACTCTGTCTGTCTGTCTGTCTGTCTCTCAAAAATAAATAAGAGCAAAAAAAAAAAAAAAGAAAGAAAGAAAAGAAATGGCTGGCCTCAGGGTTACATAATTTTCCCTGTGAGCCTGCAGTGGCACCAAATCAGATCGGCATTAAAACAAAAGTAACCACAAGGCTTTAATACCAATTAATGAGATGAAAGAGGAAATGATGACTAAGAAGAATTTAGTGGCCAAAAAAATGGTAATAATAATAGTGTCGTATTGGCGCCAATCAGCACTCGGCAATTGCTGGTGACAGCGGTCCTAACTGACAGGGAAGAGCCATCACATCCATCTCCCAGTCTGGGTCTTCCTCACTGCAACTAAGGCCCCCAGCAACTACCACCAGCCTCACTCCTAGTCAAAGGGAATGAGCATGGGAGCCAAGGTCTTTTCTCCAGCACATGGCCTTAGTGAGGCACAGGGTCATGATTTGAACCCTGCTCTGACGTTACACCAGGACCGGATCCATAATTTGGGGGGCCCAATGCAAAATGAAAATGGGAATTGACAATTTCAAGGGGTTCCTGGGTGGCTCAGTCGGTTGGGCGCCGGACTCCTGATTTTGGCTCAGGCCATGATCCCAGGACTGTGGGATTGAGCCCCGTGTGGGGCTCTGAGCAGAGTATGGAGCCTGCTCAGGATTCTGTCTCTCACTCTCCCTTGCTCACGTGCTCTCTCTCTCTAAAATAACATAACATAATATAACATAAAATAACATAAAATTAAAAATTAAAAAAAGAAAAGAATTTCAAGGAGGCAGCAGCAGAGCATTGAACCAAGCATAGGGTCCTCCTCAGGGGATGGGGGTGGGGCGTGTGAGTGCCTAGGTCACAAAGCTCGCCCCACTCCTTCCATCCTCTTGCTACTTGAAGTCGGTTGAGGGCCTGCAGCATCAGCAACCCCTGGGTGTTAATTAGAAACACAGAATCTCTCGGGTGGTTCAGTAGGTTAAGCGTCCAACTGCGGCTCCGGTCAAGATCTCACGGTTCATGGATTCGAGCCCCGCGTCGGGCTCTGTGCTGACAGCTCAGAGCCTGGAGCCTGGTTCGGATTCTGTGTCTCCCTCTCTCTCTGCTCCTGCCCCACTCGCGCTCTCTCTCTGTCTTTCAAAAATAAATTAACATTAAAAAAAAAAAAAAGCAGAATCTCAGACCCCATCTGAGACTCACTGAATCTTAGAGCCGGACCAAGGGCTCCATTCCCACAACCCTGGGATCATGAACTGAGCCAAAATCAAGAGTCAGATGCTCAACCCACTGACTCAGGTAGGCGCCCCGTATTTATCTCTAAAGTATTCATTTCTTGCTGAATCCTTTCTCTTTTCACAGGAGGTATCACCCTTAGCAAAGCACTGGCGATCACATGAGGCTTGGGGGCAACACTATTAAACACTTGGGAATAAAATATTTAGAGGATGTTCTAGAATTTATTGTGAGATTCAGGTCTTTATCACCTCCTCCCCCCTCTTCCTCTTCCTTCTCCACCTCCTTCTTCCTCTTCCTCCTCCTCCTCCTCCTCCTCCATCTTCTCCTTCTCCCTCTCCTTCTACTTCTCACTCTTCTTTTCCCCAGCACACTTTTCGTCGTAGGCAACTCCCCTTCTAATTACTGGTTACCAAATAGAAGGATATTGAATTCATTAGCAAATTCAAGGCCTGAAGCCCACAGTTGGGTGCATTAATGGACATTTCCAAACTATAAGATTTCAGATTCAGAAGAAAATATTTCCGTTGAAAAGGCAAGAGGCTGTTAGCTAAAGGTATTTTTGAGACACTGTTTGTTCTAGGGCACAATATTTCTTTTTTATTTTTAATGTTTTTGTTTATTTTTGAGACAGAGAGACAGAGCGAGTGGGGGAGGGGCAGAGAGAGAGGGAGACACAGAATCCAAAGCAGGCTCCAGGCTCTGAGCTGTCACCACAGAGCCCGACTCAGGGCTCGAACCCACAAACCGCGAGATCATGATCTGAGCCAAGGTCGGACACTTAACCAACCAAGCCACCCAGGTGCCCCCTGCATCAGGCGTTCTTAACTTGCTCATCGAAGAGTGACGTCAGCTCCTGCTTCTTTTGATTTCGTTCCCAATAAGATTTGTGATTACGTGTTGGTAGGTGGGTTCGCCTGTAAAGAAGGAAGGTATTGGTCACGCTGAGAGGTGTATGCCAGGCAGGTGACATCTCTCGCTGTGAATTATTACGTTAGAATATGGGTTTTATCAGTTAGCCTTTCGAACTTGGTTAAGGCGTTGACTCCTGGCTCCCAGTAGGCTGAAAGGAGAACTTTCTGCATCTGTGGGGCTAGAAGCCGAACCTTGAATGTGGCAAAATCATTGGAAAACACCACCTGACAAGGCCTCGTGGGAGACGGCCATCCTGGCTGCCCCAGACGGTGCTCTGGTGGCAACCAGCATCTTCTCCTTTGAATATCTCCAGATGTCTCACATTTGCTATGTCCTCAGATGTCACGCGTGAGAGAAATGTGTGGTAAGTTCAAGCTGACTAGAACGGGGCTTAACCTGTTAGTGGTGGGAGTTTTCCTATGCCAGTTTTCCAATGTCCCCATTTCTGTCCAGGGTTCCAGGATTCCTACAGTGAGCTGAGCTTCAAAGGCTTGGCCTCGCGAATCTCAACCTCATCACTGCTTTCTGGTCCGAAAATGTGCCCTGTTGATTATTTTGACACCAGGACTGCCTCACCTTCCTCTGTCCCCACCATCCCAGCCTTACTTCTGGACTCCATCAGCTTACGTAGGGGTTAATGCATGATCTCCTCACCATCCCACTTACCTCTAATGTCATTTCTAACCTCCTCCATCTAGTATACCTCTTACCATCAACATCGCCAATTAGAGCCAATCCAACCCCCTCCTAAAAGTAATCCATAATTTGGCCCGACAACCCTCACCCATCTTGTTTGCACCATTCAAATACATACCTTCCACTCGCTTGTCTCAAGGTCTCTCTGTTATCTGTTGCCAGGTAACAAACCATCCCGAATCTTCATGCTTAAAACAGCGATCATTCATTGTGCTCACACAGATGCAATTTGGGAAGGGCTATGTGGAGATCGCTGGTCTGTTTTCTGTGTAGCATCAGCCGGGTCAGCCCACCGGGAGCCAGAGGACCCACTTTCAAGATGGCAGCCCACACAGCTGGCAAACTGGTGCTCACCCGGGACTGTGGGGTGAGTGTCTCTTCATGTCCACAGGCTGTTTGGGCTTCCTCACAGCCTGGTAGGTGAGTTCCAAGTGTCCCCATCTCCAGAGAACCAGGAGGAAGTTATATCACATCTTCTGTCCTAATCACAAGGCCACCCAGATCCAAGGTGAGGGAACAGAGATGCCATTACTTAATGGCAGGAATGTCCAGTCACGCTGGGGGAAAAAAAATCACGTGGAATGGGAGATAGTGCAACCATTTTGGGGGAAAGTGCCCTCTGCCACATGTAGCATGCAAATGGGTGATCGGTTTAGGAGGACAGTCCAGCGACACTTCCTATCTAGTGGGGCCACGTGTTATATAATCATGTTCTTGGATCCTGGAGTTCTCATCTCCTCTTACAGCTCAGAAAGCTAAGACAAATACACATTGTGACTTACCCAAGCCGGGAAGAGCCGGCAGATCTTCATTCAGCAGCTTTGGATGGGGGCTGGGACATGTATATGATTCATAAGTGTCCGAGGCGACTTGCACAGGCAGGCAAGTTTGGGTGACACCGGGTCGCAGTTTACTGCTCACCGGAGCTACAAATACCAAAGGACCCATGGGCAGCTGGTTAATAGAAACGCAAGAAGGTGTGGCTGCATATCCTCTGTATTCAAGCCCCTCTCCAAATAGAAGGCATTATTGTGAGTCCATAGCCCGGGTGCACAGACTAATCTCCCCGGATAATTAGGAGAATGACTAGTCAAGTTCCCCATCCTGCCCGGAGACACAGGAACCAGGCACCGACTTGTTGGTGATTATTTAATCCATGCTGGTGTGCTGGCATGCTGCCTTTTCTCCTCAAACGATTCGAGAAGAAAGTAACCTGTTGCCACAAGCAAAAAAAAAAAGTCATACAGATACTGGCTGCAACTGCGAACTGGCAGAGACAAGAGCACCCTTCATTATGCAATTATCCATAATTAGGTGCTCATTACTACTTTATCAGCGGGGCGCCCGCACCCACCTGCGCAGGGCTGTCGCAGGGACCGGCCAACAAGTGGAACAGAGCCTGGCTTGTTGTCTAGGAACGTGACATCCAGAATCAGCAGTTCCAACCCCCACAGGGGGACGAGGCCGCACCCCAGCCCGAAGACAGAGGCAGACACAGAGCCCAACTATGTAAATTAGGCAGATGTCCTAATCCTCGTGTTCAGGTTTCATTCGGGGTGTCCCACGGTAGACAGGGTGGAAGTTAAGAGGAACTTCCCACTTTGTCCTCGGTTGGTGGAGAATAGTTTTGCTCAAAACAGGCTTCCTCAAGGTAGGAATGAGGGTTTGAACTGGGGAGGAGTCTGGCAGAACCTGTTTTATTCTTTCTCTGTGAAAGGAAGCCTCTTCAGTTAAGGACCGGCTGGGCCCCAGTTCGGAGCAAGGACCCTGTGTTATTCATCCCTCTACCTCCTGCCACACAGCGCGGGGCAAATGCTGGATGCACACATTTCAATAAGTGGGGGGTCTCGTAAACTATATGTGGACAATCGGAGACTTGTAGGGGAGGTCCGCCTTTAAGGCACCGAGAAAATACGTGCAATTAGCTTGTTACATAAGGGGACAGGAACGCACATGGAAATATTTAAAAGACAGTAAAACCTTGGATTGCGAGTAACTTGTTCTGTGAGTGTTCCGCAAGACGAGCAAACATTTCCAAAAATTTTAACTTGATAAGCGGGCGACATCTTGCAATATGAGTAGCATGTGACGCCAAACGCCGCATGACCACAACAGAGCCAAAGATTCTCGAAATTCGCTTTGATATACGAGTGCTTTGGATTACAGGCGTGTTTCCGGAACGAACTGGGCTCACAAACCAAGGTTTTACTGTAGTGCTGTGGGGACAGGAAAATAAAGATCCAAATACTTAAAGTAATTGTGTAGGGAGAGGGTGTACTTTTCATGGGTGAATGAGCAGGAGACGGAGAAATTGTTATGGATGATGAGTTAGTAGAATCCACACCAGCAAGGGTTTATAGGTGTAGAGTCCGTGTGGTGAATGGAGTACCTTCCAGATCTGTTTAATGAAAATAAAAATATTTGGGTTACTTGTATCCCAGAGACGACTCATATTTTGCAATTAATTCTTCCTGGTCTTCCAGAAGGCAAAAGTAAAAGAGTAAATTTATTGATTTGCCTGTTAAAATGCATGATAAAACGGATCGTCACAAGATTCTGGTGCTAACAGACACAGGTACGCTCACTTTGTGGACTCTACGTTCAGAATTGGGCTCAGCATATATAAACGTTAGGGAATCAGTGGTGATGATTACACAATTCTGTGAATATCCTAACGACCGCGTAATTTTACACAAAATATACATAAATACATAAGAATTTGGAGTATGATAAAGGTGTCACTTTTGAACTATTTCATAGGTAACGTTGGTTCAAGGGGAGTGATATTGAAAAGAAAAGAATAGAACATCACTTTACTTATAACACCAACCTGAGAACACAAATACTGAAAAAATACCATATATATTCTAGACAGCAATTTGGGAAACCTGTGTGTGTATGTGTGTGATCTTACTTTGGAAGGTCCTTTTAAAGCTTTGTAGAAATCTTTTAAATCAAAATTGATTAACTTAACCACATAATTTAAAATTCTTGCACAATGCATAGCAATTTTTTAGGATATCATATACAGGGGCGCCTGGGTCGCTTAGTCAGTAAACATCTGACTCTTGGTTTCGGCTCAGGTCATGATCTCATGGTTGGTGGGATTGAACCCCATATCGGGCTCTGTGCTGCCAGTGCGGAGCCTGCTTGGGATTCTCTTTCTCTCCTTCTCTCTGCCCCTACGCAGCTCACACTCTGTCTCTCTCAAAATAAATAAACTTAAAAAATACATATACAAAATCAAGACATACAATGTAAAGAAAATATAAAGGAAATTATGTATACATATAGGAATGTATTAGGATGTATATACATACATATATATATATGAAAGAATATAAATAAAAAGGAAAGAAAAACTTGTAACATGCGATGGACTGATTCTTGTAACATTCAAAAACCATACAAATTAATTTTAAAAATAACCCCATAGACAAATAAAAAGGGGTATGCCTGAGCAGTATACAAAATAAGAATCAATAGGGGCGCCTGGGTGGCTTAGTCGGTTAAGCGTTCGACTTCAGCTCAGGTCATGATCTCACAGTCCATGGGTTCGAGCTTCACGTCGGGCTCTGTGCTGACAGCTCAGAGCCTGGAGCTGCTTCAGATTCTGTCTCCTTCTGTCTCTGCTCCTCCCCCATTCATTCCCTGTCTCTGTCTCTCAAAATAAAATAGACATAAAAAATAGAAAAAAAACACAAAATAAGAATCAATAATGAATAAATACATGACCTCTCATTCATAATTAAAGAAGTGTATATCATGTTAACAATGCAATGTCAGTTTCTACCTATAAGATTGGTAAATATTAAGATTTATAGGAGACTTGAAAGTTGTTAAGAGAGCAGATCTTAGGGCCACCTGGGTGGCTCAGTTGGTTGGGCGTCCAACTTCGGCTCAGGTCATGATCTCACAGTTTGTAGGTTTGAGCCCCGCATCAGGCTCTGTGCTGACAGCTCAGAGCCTGGAGCTGTTGGATTCTGTGTCTCCCTCTCTCTCTGCCCCTCCCCTGCTCACACTCTGTCTCTCTCTGTCTGTCAAAAATAAATAAACATTGAAAAAAATTTTTTGATAAAAAAAAAAGAGAGCAGATCTTAAACCTTATCAGCACACACAAAATCTTAAGTATGTGTAAGAATGGAGGTGTTAACCGGATTGTGGTAATCATTTGGCAATATACATGTGTCTAGTCATTATATTGTACACCTTAAACTTGCATATGTAACATGTCAATAATATCTCAATAAAGCTGGAGAAAAATACTTATCATAGAGAAAGAACACAGCCTCTAGAATCAGACTATCTGGGTTCAAATCCTGGTTTCATCACTTACTAGCTGTGTGACCTCAGGTAAATGACTTAACCTCTCTGTGCCTATTTCCTCTTCTACAAAATAGAAATAATATTACCCAACTCAGAAAGTTGTGAGGAAAACAGAATGAGACAACACACAAAAAGCACCGAGAACAGAGCTTATTGATACATAGGGTACATCAAATAAATGTTAGACATAAGAAAGGAGGTAGAGACACAAATACAATTTTGATTTGCTGTTAAGCAATGACTTAGCAATTCCACCACAGCTTAAAAAATTTTTTTTAATGTTTATTTATTTTTGAGAGAGAGAGAGAGTGTGTGTGTGTGAACAGGGCAGGGGCAGAGAGCAAGGGAGACATAGAATCTGAAGCAGGCTCCAGGCTCTGAGCTGTTAGCACAGAGCCTCATGCGGGACTCAAACTCAGAAACTGCGAGATCATGACCTGAGCTGAAGTTGGAGGCTTATCTGACTGAGCCACCCAGGTGCCCCTCACCAGAGCTTTTTTTTTTTTTTTTTTTTTTTTAGAGAGAGCGAGCGAGCGAGCAAGAGACAGAAAGAGAGAGTGGGGGGAGAGAGAGAAAATCCCAAGCAGGCTCCAGGCTCAGTACAGAGTCTGATCTGATGCAGGGCTTGATCCTGCGACCCTGCAGTCATGACCCAAGCTGAAATCAAGAGTCGGATGATCAACCACCTGAGACATCCAGGAGCTCCAAGGTGTAGGATTTTTATAAAGGGTGAGCATGAATTTGTCCATGAAATCTATTTATTTATTTATTTATATCTGTAAAGTTAGTTATATAAATTTATGTATATTTGTATACCCATATGAATTCTTAGGGAAAAGGAGAGAAGCGATATTTCTCTCTTTTCCCACCTTTCACCCAAGTGCAAAGAATTTAGATCGTGTGTCTAGAGGTCGGTAGTTTACTTCTATTCTCCTCTTCGAAGGAGCACAAAAACCATTTGTGGGTCAGGTTCGTAGAGGACGACTTTA
Organism: Cryptoprocta ferox; assembly: GCA_028646485.1. Taxonomy (NCBI): domain Eukaryota; kingdom Metazoa; phylum Chordata; class Mammalia; order Carnivora; family Eupleridae; genus Cryptoprocta; species Cryptoprocta ferox. The sequence goes on from CM053565.1 coordinate 7,758,656, forward strand.
CTACGGGGTCCAAGTGGGTAGAAATCGACTCCGGTGCTTGGGGTTTGAAGGGAAGTGGCCGATCCTAGAAATTCAAAGACAGAAAACCCAAGGGAGGGAGATTTAGGTGTCCACAAGCAATAAGGGCTCCAAGCTCCTCTCCCACACAGAAAGCCCTGGAAAGATGCCTTTCTCAGGTGGGACTGGCTACTGGCTGTACAGGGCACCAGGCAGACAGGGGAAGGGACTGGGTGGCTGCCAGGCATAGATGCAGCTTTGAGCCTAAAGTGGAGACCAGTTTCTCTTGCTTTCAAGAAAACACAGAAGCGTGGACAATGACCATACCAGGGTGACTTGTGTGGACCCAAGACCAAGGGACATTTTCCCCCAATTATTCAGGACAGTAGAGGACTCTGAAGATTCTAGCACAACACGGAGAGAGGAAAGGGCCCCCCAAACATGACTTGGACTTAATGTCCCTGCCACCAAGTATAGGCCACTTCCCTTACAGCCTCTGTAAAAAAAAAAATCATTTATGGGGCACCTGGGGGACTCAGTCAGTTAAGCATCCGACTTCGGCTCAGGTCATGATCTCGCGGTTCACGAGTTCCAGCCCCGCGTCAGGCTCTGTGTTGACAGCTGAGTCTGGAGCCTGCTTCAGATTCTGTGTCTCCCTCTCTCTCTGCCCCTGTCCCACTCATGCTCTGTCTCTCTCCAAAAGAAATAAACATTAAAAAATCGTTTCAATAAATAAATAAATCATTTATATAACCCAAAGTTAAAGACATCATGGACAACTTCTGCCTCTGAGATCTGAATTTATTTCCTTTCTGTATACTTTAAATGCAGTTCTGTAGAGGAAAACTCACGAACTCGTTTATAGGTACAACGTTTCAGGGAAGATCTGCAACCAAGAGCTAAAAGTTTTTACTTCTGAGGAGATGGGCCAGGGGTTAAGAAATAGAAATTGTATTTTATAACCCTCTTTATTCTCTAAAACAATAATGTAGAATCATCAGGGTGATAATAACTTAGAGCATTTTTATCTATTTTAATATATAGACTTTTTTTTAAAAAAAGAGAGAAGCTTAGTATGGGGGGAGGAGTGGTTGTAGGGTTTGAAAATAGAGTAACGTCTGCTTGGGTGGGTGATTTTTCTTCCATGGATCTTGGTTTCACTGCTAGTTATGTGGAGACAGCACCCACCACTCCTTGGGCAGTTGCGGGCTTGACTGAGCTCTCTGCCTGCCTGGAATGTAAAAGATAATAAAAGGCTGCCAGTTACATTCTGTGAAGCCACAAGCAATTGCTAATGAGAGTCGAATCCTATTAGAGGGAGTTCTTAAATGCCTCATGTGTCTTTCCTCAACATCTCTGGATTCATGGAAACATGAATGCACGGTCCCTTGGCATTATAATGAGGAGAATGGAGGCAGAGAGAGCAGAGGGATCTTAAGAAAGCTCAACAGCATTTTTAGGAGCAATTTTCATTATGTGAACATTGGTGCTGGCTATTTCCTCTGCCTGGAGAGCACATCCCCTAAATATTCACTCTTATAATTCTTTTACCTTTAAGTAGTCGCTATGATGTCCCTGCTGCCTACCGTGATCATCACCATTAAAACTGCAAAGATCGAGGTGCCTGGGTGGCTCAGTCGGTTGAGTGTCCGGCTTCAGCTCAGGTCATGATCTCACGATTCGTGGGTTTGAGCCCCGCGTCAGGCTCTGTGCTGACAGCTAGCTCAGAGCCTGGAGCCTGTTTTCAGATTCTGTGTGTCTCTCTCTCTCTCTGACCCTCCCCTGCTCATGCTCTCTCTCTCTCTCTCTCTCTCTCTCTCTCTCAAAAATAAATAAAACATTAAAAAAAATTTTTTAAAAACTGCAATGATATTGGGACTTGGGATTCCCACCATCCTGTTATAGATTCCACCGCCCATAATTTGTAACACCTCCTAGCAGATTGTTTAAGTTACATATTATGCTTATTTTTTGTTGGTTGTCTTCTCTCCACACACACACATTCGCGTGTGCACGCACACACGCACACACACGCAACTGCACCCATTATCTGCAAGCTGCACACAGGAAGGGCGATAGTGCTCTGGACATTGTTGCATTATAAGCATTTATAAAAGTATCTAACAAATGGCATATATTCAAAAATTTGTGGAATAAAGAAAACAGTGAGTGTTCCTTGATGCTTCTCTCTGACAGGTTTTAATGGTAGAATCTTGGTATTTTTGTTATCATTACAAGCATTGTTAGCGATTTTGAGCTTTAAGATGGGAAAGAGTTCAGATGAACCGTAGGGATGGATAGATCTCTCTGCCGTGAGCAATCTCTATAACCTTGAAAATCACTTCACTCTGTGGGATTGGAATAGGAATCTAAGATCTTTATTTTATATATCACTCTCAGTCAGTGCAGGCTGTGTCCTTCATGTGTCATCTCATTGAATGAAATGAATTGGGACCAGCAGGGCAACCATCTTTCCTTGGGAGAAGAAGACACTGGACACCAAAGACCCACTGAGAAGTGGGATCTGTGGGGAAGTGGTGATGAAGTGAACTAACTGGTGGAAATAGAAAAGAGCAATCCCTGAAGTGGTTAGCCTTTAAAACCCCAGGGTGGTTCATTTGCCCTTTGCCATAAAAATGACAGAGTTGGGTTAAGGATTCTTCACCCCTTATTAGCCATTAGCATTACCAACAAAGATGAAAGACCCCAAAGGCAATTTTTGTCACCGAGCTCTGAATTTATTTCCCATTGCTGAATCTTAAATTAGTAGTTAACTGATGGCAAGTTCTCTGGACCAAGACGAGGTCATGTTTCCAGCCACCATTTCCTAAAGCCATTAGATATCAGTATTTTTGCCCCATAAATTTAGAAGCTGGAGTCTGACAAGACTAAAGGGGGGGGGGGGAATCCACACTCAATCACACTATCTTAAGTTTATCTTTTAGAAGCAGATGTCGGCTGCCAGCCTATCTCTTGTAACTACCCGACAGGATGCAGTATAAGAAGAACTCCTATATGGGAGCTTTAGTGGAGAAAATCCTTTTCGTGTTTGATCTTCTCCTATGCCAGAAATACTGACAGTTGCTGGGAACCATTATCTACTTACCAGGGTTTATGTGTGGTTTAGATCCTTTAGATTACTTTTAAGCTAAGATCCAGTTGAAAAGAGAGTACAAAGGAAGTTTGTTTGTTTGTTCCAAACAAAGCAATTGGGTGGAATCATACTAAAAGACCTTGTGTATTCCATTTCGGTCAAGGGAAGGCCTTTAATTCCATTCCATCTCGTGCTTCTAAGAGTCTCTGCATAGATAATAGTTTTCTAAATAGTCTGTTTATTATGCTGTCTCTTAAATAGCATAGCAGTAACATCTGGAGAGCAATAGAAAATGAGGAAGAATACTCACATTTATTGAGGACCCATTATTCACAGGGCACTATGCTTTTTCATATATGCTGCAGTTTAATTCTCCCAGTAACCCTGTTTGGCAGAAATGATTCCCATTCACAGACGAAGCTATTGCCTATAAGCACTGGGATGGTAGTGTCAGCATTGTCTGATCCAGAGACCCCGATCTGAGAACCTTGATTTAGACCTTGCTCAAGGCTTTGCTATTTCTGCTTGATATGCCGTCATACCTTTGTTCGATATATTCAGTCAACAAATATCTATTGAGTGTCAACTACCTTTTAAGCATTATGCTAGGTTCCAGATACAGTAGTTATCAAGAAATGCATTCCTTGCTCTTATAGAGCACTGAGTATTGGGAAAGACAGTATTAACTATATTCATGTGGATAAATATATGATTTTTAAATTGTGATAAGAGCTAGGAAGAAAATTCCAAGGTACAATGAGACTAAATGAGAGAAATTTCACCTGGACCCTCAAGGGCAAGAAGTGAGACATGAAGAAGCCTGGTACAGGGACAAGAGATCTGGCAGAAAGAACACCCATAGAAGACCTGGAGGTAGAAAGAGCACATGGGGACAACAAAGGAAACCAGGGTGGCTGGAGATCGTTATCAGCAGAGCTTGAGAAACTAGGCTGGAGAGGTAAGAAGCCAAAGTCCCTGAGGACACAGTAGGTCATGGAAATAATTTTAGACTTTCTCATTAAATAGGTGCGGGGGAGTTTATGCAGGGGGATGACATAACCAATTTGCATTTTTTTTTAAAGATAATTTAGTGGCTAGAAAATAGACTGGAGAGAATATAAGGACAACTAGTTAGGAGGCTATGATTATGGTCCAGGTGAGGAATGAGTGAGGGGGGAAGGAATTCTCTCTCTCTCTCTGTCTTGCTTTGAATAGATGATGACAGAAGACGCCATCAAAGAATCCAGATTTGAGCAACTGGACTGATGGGGTGCTATCCTTGGAGATGGAAAGGTCAAGGCAAAAGCAAGCTTAGAAGAGGTTTGGAGGAGGATGGAGCTCAGCTCTGAACACGTTGAGGTAGAGGTGATTCAGGGAATCAGATGGCACATTGGCAGTTTATTATTATGTGGCCAGAAGTTCAATAGAGGGATCAGGACTGGAGATATAAATTGGGGCTTTAGATGTGAACTTGGGAGCCCAGCAATATCACGTGATGATTAAGAATATTTGGTGTCTGGGGTGCCTGGGTGACTCAGTCAGTTAAGTGTCCGACTTCAGCTCAGGTCATGACCTCAAGGTTTGTGAGTTCGAGCCCCGTGTCGGGCTCTGTGTTGACAGCTCAGCCTGGAGCCTGCTTCAGATTCTGTGTCTCTCTGTCTCTGCCCCTCCTCTGCTTATGCTCTCTCTCTCAAAAACAAATACACATTAAAAATTTTTGAAAATTAAAAAAAAGAATATTTGTAGTCTGGTAGCCTAGATTTGAGCTCCAGCCCCATAATGTATTGTAGGACTTTGGGCAAATTTCCTCACCCTTCCATAGTCATTTACTCTTTAATGTAATGGAGAGTATTAATATAGGGTCCTCATTATAAATGACTGGAAAGCTAATATGTGCCAAGAACTTAATAAATCCTATGTTAGTTTTATTGTTGATAGTGGTAATAATAGTAGTATTTTATTTTTTAAGTTTATTTATTTTGAGAGAGAATGAGAGCAGGGGAGAGAGAGAGAATCCCAAGAAGGCTCCACACTGTCAGCACAGAGCCTGACACAGAGCTCGAACTCAGGAACCATGAGATCATGGCTTGAGCCAAAATCAAGAGTTGAATACTTAACTGACTGAGCCACCCAGGCACCCTAATTATAGTAGTATTTTAAAAACTGATCATATGTAAGTCCAGAAGACTGGTAAACTTGCCTGAGGAGAGCATAGAGCAAGGAGGGTGAGCCTTGTAGTAGTAGACACCAGAGACATAGGAGAAAATAAGAAGATTGTGAAGTCATGGAAGCCAGGTGAATGGAATGTTCTAGAAGGATGGAGGAGTCAACTGGCAGCACAAATGAAAATTGAGGGATGGCTCCCATTTGGCCACATGGAGAGCACCGCTGACTGTATCCAAGGCAGTTTGAACATAATGGCAAGGTGCAGGATTGGATGCAAGACAAAGTGGGTATGATGTATGTCTATGGCTGTTTAGGAAAGTTCAAGAATCAGGACACGGAGAGAGTTCACTAAACAGGGGCAAACGGGAGCATGTTTGAGTATCGAAGGCAGAGATCAAGGAGGGGGGGAGAGAAAGAAAGAGAGACAGCAGAGACAGGAAATGAGGGAGAGAGGAAATGAGGTCACTGGAAAGGAAAAAATTGGAAGGTGCCAGTATCAGAGTGATGGAGAGCAAAGTCTTCCATTGTCACTGAAGACAGAGGTACAATACGGATGCAGGAGGGTAGGACTTGGCGTCTTGGCTTTTGGGTGGGGGATGGAAGTCAAATGTCAAAGCGGTGGCAAAGTTGTACAAAGAGTCCTTGCAGAAAGCGCAACACACCAGGAAATGCATTCTAATTCCTGGTAGAGTCGCTTCAGACCCTTGCTTACCCATGACTCAGTTGCGAAGTCCCTTTTCCAGCAGGCATTGCAAGACGGCTCACGTCTGCCCGGACAAGGCGTTGGGTAGTCTCTCCCAAGCTTGGTATCATCCTGGTTGGGCACCATGGAAACACAGAGGTGCAGGGAGAGCATGGAATTGTCAAGATTTTATGGCACCGTGGCCGCTGCACTCCTGAGCCGTGTGGCCAATAGGGAGGTTTGAGGAACTGTTTTGTGACACAATAAAGAAGAGATGAGCATTTATTTGTGTGTGTGTGGGGGGGGGTTGCAATGAAGTTGCAAAGGGCGCAGTGGAGACAGATGGGAAGAAATGAAGCTGTGAGGGTTTAAGGTAGGGAACAGTCCAGGGGCCCCTGGGTGCCTCAGTCTGTTGAACATCCGACTCCTGACTTTGGCTCAGCTCATGATCTTGAGGTCTGTGAATTCGAGCCCCATGTCAGGCTCTGCGCTAACAGCACAGAGCCTGCTTGCAGTTCTCTCTCTCTCTCTCTCTCTCTCTCTCTCTCTCTCTCTCTGCCCTGACCTCTTAAAATAAATAAATAAACTTAAAAAGGAGAAAGAGAGATAGGGAACAGCCCAAGGCAGTCCAGGAAGGAAGGTGGGGGAAATGTGCTCACATCTAGCAAAGGGTTGTGAGATGTGTGTTAATCCCTTTTGGAATCTCGAATAGATTTGGCCATAATGTTTTGTTTTTTGGGGGTGCCGAGGCCGTGGTACCTTCAGAAGCCACAGCTGAATCCAGAAGCCTAATTTGTAAGGTAAAGAGACAGACACAGGAAGAAACACTGGATGATTGATATAGGCCCATCCCCCCCAAATCAAAATATTTATTACATAGAAGCTTTTTCCCATGAGGAGAGAACCCTATTTCTGGCATAGGTACCATTATTTGTCCAGAGAAAGCGCATTGCCTGGCGCCAGTTACAGTCATTGTGAATCCGTGACATCATAGAACCATTGTCGCCATGGCTGGTGCCTTGGATCCCTCCTCCAGATCACCCAGTCCTGGCGCCCATGGAGCCGACTCTTTGAGAATTGTTGGGGAGGAGTGTCCTTAGGAGCGATGGCCCTTGAAAAAGGCATAGGCAACCTTTCCAACATGAATTATTCTCTCTCCAGTGGCTTGAAATGTGTTGAATATAAAACAGAAGAGTAGGAAATTAACACCTACCACGATGCCTAAGACTCCAGTTAGATTCTCCTTCCCCGGATCCCAGAACCAACCGCCCTGATTGCCAGCCACTGCTCTTAGAGTCACAGGATGCCCCTTCCTCCTTATCTTGTCTCCTCTCATCTCCTTGGCCATAGCTTAACAGTTGGGTGTGACCTCCACCCCTTCCCACAGAGCGAGATCTCTTTTATGATCTCCCAGCACTACTGAGAAATCAGATGTCCCTTCCGCACATAATTTACCATAAGCCTGAATGTTATGCTTTTCAAGTGCAAGGGGTCCTCAGTTATCCGCTATAGCGACCACACCCCTGCCCGGAACCTGTTATATACGGAGGATCTATTCACATTTACTGAACACTTTGGGACAGGGCACAGTATGTAACACTTTATAGACATCGTTTCGTTTAAGACAGCCATGGGAGAAGGGCATTATTATTGTCATTTTATATATATTTAAGGCTTCCAGAGCTTAAGCACATCGCCCGAGTTCACCCCAACACAGAGCGGTCGACCCAAGATTCTGACCCAAGAAATCTGACCTCAGAGTTAGCTCTCCTCCCTGCGTTGCTGGGATGGTCCCCTAAAACAGTTAATAGTCACCGTATATATAATATGGAGACAGGTATGTGGTGTGAGGGAGTAAAAGTCCTTAATATCTCTGACAGCTTTACGAATCGCCCCCTGGATTTTATTCTAAGCAAAGGCACGGCATTCCATTTCATGGAGATTGTATATTTTATGTAAACGATCCCTTACTTGTGCGTATCTAGACTTTCCACCTCTTTCTCCCTATACTGTTGTTCGCAGTTAAACTTTCTGGTACCTATATTTGTAGAAGATGCACAAAGTTGTACGAATAAGATAAACCCCAAGAGTGGAGTTGCTGAGTCAAGGGATAGATGCATGCTTCATCTGAGAAGTATTCACACTGCTCTCCAAAAATACACCCTCCCACCAGAATTATACGAACACAATCTGTTTTCTTACGTATGTGATAACACCGGGTATTAGTAAGCTTGAAAGTTTGTGCCAATCTGATAGGAGAAATATGGTTGCTCGTTGTTTAATATTATATTTTTCCACTCAGCTAGCCTCATTTCATTGACTACTTTTTTTTTTCCTTAGGCTGCTACTTTGTATATCCTGCCCATTTTTCCATAGGGTAATTATTCATTTTCCTGCTGAGTTATACAGTATTTCATGCCTTAAGGAAATGAGTTCTTTATCATGTATATTTTCCCCATTTCCTACTTATTTTATAAAGTAATCTGCCGGACAGTTAAGTCCCATTTGTGTGTGTACCTTTTTCAAAGGGGATCATAGGCTCGTATATACTCAGACACTTTCTTGAAGCACATATGAAAAATTTAACATTACTTATCCAAATGCCGGGAGAGAAAGTAATCAACTTTTCACTTCTCTTCATTCTGTAAGACAATTTTTAATTTTTTTATTATTCATTTTTGATATAGAGACAGAACATGAGCAGAGGAGAGACAGAGAGAGAGGGAGACACAGAATTCGAGGCAGGCTCCAGGCTCTGAGCTGTCAGCACAGAGCCCAATGCAAGGCTTGAACCCACAAACCATGAGATCATGACCTGAGCCGAAGTCGGATGACTTCGAAGTCGGAGTCAGAGTCAGTCGGATGACTGACTGAGCCACCCAGGAGCCCCAAGACGATTTTTAAATACTGTGACTGTATTGCTCTTGAACTAAAAAGGCCACGCCCCTTTCTCTCATTCTGGATATTTGAAACCCATGAACTGAACACATACAATTTAAAAATTTTTTTAACTTTATTTTTGAGAGAGTGTGAGCAGTGGAGGGGCAGAGAGAGGAGACACAGACTCTGAAGCAGGCTCCAGGCTCTGAGCTGTCAGCACAGAGCCTGATGCAGGGCTCGATCCAACGAACCTCGAGATGGTGACTTGAGCCGAAGTTGGACGCTTCACCAACGGAGCCACCCAAGCGCCCCTGAACACCTACAATTTTTAAGCAGAGAGACAGTGGCCTCCTCTCTTCCTCTCCTTGTTGCTTTAAGCTCCCAGGTTGTGAGTTGAGCGCTCTTTGGAGTCTGAGAAGCGCAGTGAAATTCTTGCATGGGCCACGTTGATGTTAATGGCTAACATTTGGGGCAAAGGTCTCCTCCATTTCCACATCTGCAGCTTTGTACAGGCCTCACCTCCGAGAAGCCTGAAAGTGTGAAGCCAGGCAGGGTGTAATGTGTATTAGCAAGACAAAGAGTGAACGAGGGGAGACGCGGAGGGGGGGGGGAAGGAACTGTAATTTACTGAAGATTTATCAGACCTCTTTAAATCTGCCCATTTTCTAGCTCATCTGCCCATGTCTCAATAGGCTGGCTTTGTCAGTAGGTGATGGTCATTTAGAATTATCCCGCAACAAATCTCACTGCTCAAAAAGGCGGACCGACGGAGACAGCACATTGGAAACAGTTTGTGCTCTGCGCGCGGAACCCCAAATCTGGAAAAATGGAAATGTGGCCATGTGGGAAGGCCGAGGCCTCTCTGGGGGGCCTCCCCCTTGACTTTTTGTTCGTGGTCTGAGTCCTTTGGTGTGGCTTGTTTCCTTGAGCATGTGAATTAGGCTCAGGAGTAGGAGAGGCAAAGGTGCTTTCACAGAGAAGTCACGGAGATTTTCAGAGAAATGCGTTGAACGTTCTGCTTTTGGGAAATACGCCGCCCCAACCTTAAGACTCAATGGAGCATGTCCGGTAATACTTTAAAGCTCACGAGATCTCTCTGGGGCTTTACAAATGTCAAACTAGCTTCTCCCTAATTTGAATGAAAGGTAAAAGTTATGGGGCTCGGTTTTCCATTAAGCCTTAGGCTTGCAGCTCGTTAATAGGGTGTTAGAATATTCTCCTGGATTTTAATACTAGGAACTTCCTTCCCTTTGGGTTTTAGCACACTGCTGGACGCACACGTCTCTATTTGCCCATCTGTGCAATGGGTTGATGTTGAAAGCTTCATGGCAAAGTAGGCTCTTGGGGAAAAAATGTGAAAGTTTCTTGATTTCTCCCCATAGACTATGACCTCATTCCACTCAACCCAGCTTTGGAACCCAGAGGCTATAAAGGGAGAGCTTTGTTCACCTTAATAAAATTCTCATCTGTGCTTAGTGCTGATGTAATGTGAAAAAGACAGATTCTTCAACTTAACAAGAGAGATAAATTGTTCCTTCTGCTGGTCTTAAAAGTAGTAAGTAGGGCTCCTGGAATATGCTCGAACAAAGGAGGACACAGTGGGCATATCCACAATCAGGCCTCTGAAATTAACCCCAAAACAGTGGCGGAAGAGGAATAGATGCGAATCTGATACGGTGTCATGCCAAGGCCCTTACATTCTTGGGCTTTGCCGAAGACCTTGGAAAAAGCAAGAAAACAGGCAAACGCTCTGCTTTTAAACCATGCTTGGTAATCCTGGCGAAGTTCGAGAGCCAAAAGCCAATAGCTTTGAAATAACATTGAAGCTATTTCTTTCCCCATCGAGGTCCTAATCATCCATGTGGCTGTGGGTTACAGATTCACATCAGTCTTCATATGTCATTGCTGAAACCTCCTTGTAAACAATGGCATAGTCCTCAATTAATGCAAATTAAACCACAGTTGTCTTGTCTGTAATTGTCTAAACTAGCAAAGCGCCTTTCTTTGGTGAAAAGAGCCGTCCCAAACTCCGCGCTCTGCCTTTCCCTAAGGGCCCTGTCCACGCTCCATGCTTTATCTCTTTCTTGTGGCTTTTATCCACATCACATTAAAGGGACTCTTTCTCCTTGATGCAGGCAAATAAAAAGTAGATTTAGGGAAGGGAGATGAAAAGAGCACATTCCACGGAAGGCGTGTTCCAGAATCCAGCAGCCTGGTGCTCAGACCCCGGGTTCCTTGACATCAGAAATTCAGATGAAAAAAAACGCGAAATCAGGCATGTGCCCGTAAGGACTTGTAGTACATTAAAATGAAATTGTGTCACTGGCAGCTCTTGAAAAGGGATTTCCAGGCCTGCCTTTTAGCCTTGGCTAATGGGGAGGAAGAGCTCAGGACTGCAGGTTGATATGCGCCCTCTCAATCTGTTTCCATTTAAAGAATATTTTCTCCTAACCTAAAAGCAGGTAATAGAGCCTCAACCGCTCGGTTACCTTGAAAAAGATCAACTTTCCCGCTGTTCTTCAGTTCTTCACGGGAAACATCAGGAGCTCGGGATGTTTTCCCCTAGCAGATAACGATCAGACCCATCACAATTAAAATTCACTTAGCTCTCCAAACGAAACACATCAGAAGAGAGGGGGTTGAATTCTTTCCAGAACAAGCCTAGCTTTGGAAGAGTACAGACGTGGAAGCGAGCTGATGGGTGTGATTCATAGTTGTTCCATGTGACATGGGGTTTTTTTTGGTCAGAGGGGGACCTTGGAGGCACAATCATTGTGTGCCATCAGACCTGGATGGCATTGGAAGTGCCCTTTGAATTAAGGGGGCCGGCATACCTGGGTTCAGTTGGCGTCCCTACTCTGGCCCCGCTATAGTCTTACACGCAATTGGATTGAAAGTACCCTCTTCATGACTGCCGCACACCCTCTAATGCTCCTACGTGATCATAGGAAATGTATGCATTGTTCTCTGACCCCATTCCTGGCACAGAGCTCCTGAAACCCTTGTGATTTCCTGGGGGATAGAAGTGTCTTAGGTTCCAATGAGGTGACTCTGGAAGGGCTTCTGGATGGCGTCTGGATGAGGATTAAATACAAGAAACGTCAAGCCATGATTAGAAGCTTTGAATATTCCACCTGTCCCCTCCATCCCCCAGAGAGGAGAGAATGGCTGGGAATGGAATCATGCCTACATGAAGGAGACTCCATGAAAACTCCAACAGTAGAGGGTTCAGAGAGCTTCCAGGTTGGTAAACACATCCATGTGCTAAGTAAGAGGGTGATGTATCCCGACTCCACGGGGCTGGAAGCTTCTATGCTTGGGACATTGCCAGACTTTACCCATGTATCTTCTCTTCATCTGGCTGCTCATCTGTATACTTTATTGTGTCCTTTGATAAACTGATAAAACCTAAGTAAGTGTTTCCTTGACTTCTATGAGTTGTACTCACAAATTAATCAAAACCAAGGATGGGGTCATGGGAACCTCTGATTTGTAGCCAAGCTGGACAAAGGTTTCGGGTAACCTGGAGACCTACTTACTTGTGGTTGGCGTCTGAAGTGAAGGGTGGACTGAGCCTGATACTGTCTCCAGGTAGATGGTGGTAGAACAGAGTTGAATAGTAGGACACCCAGCTGGCGCCCAAGAGAAATGTTTGGTGTGGAACCCCCCTCCCCCACCAAATCTGGTGTCAGATGTGTTGTGAGCATAGTAGTTGTGTGAGTGTAGAGACTCACAGGAGGCAAACTGAGATTTTCTCTAATACAACCCCCATAGCCACAGGCTCTACAACTCCTTCCAGTGACTTCCGACTGGCCAAAGGGGACCCCTCTGGACTTTGAAGCATCCTTCCTAGTATATCTAGTGCAGAGATACAGTAAATCGTGTTAGACACTGGGAATTGGACTCGGCCACTGTACACAACAACCCTTTCTTGGGCCTTCGAGAAGCGGATTCAATCACCAGACAAGTGAAAGCGAGGAGCGTCAGGGGCCAAATGCAAACCACTCAACCTGACTGGTCAACAGGGCGCAGATGACAGTTTGTACAAGCACAAGGACAAGCGAGAGAAGTGTCCTAGAAAGGAACTGAAATGACATCTGGAGGGTTTAAAGCATGTGCCTATGAAGAGGGTATGTTTTAGATTTCACAGTACAAGAAGACACGGCTTCTCTGAAACAAGAACTGACAGACATGAGGAAAGAAAAGGTTGGCAAGAAAAGATCAAGATATTAAAACATAAATGTCAGATTTACAAAAGTATTTGCTGCACATGATAGGGTTAAGATCCCTTATATACATGACATGACAGGGTTAAGATCCCAGAGGTCACCCATACCAAACTAAAAAGAGACCACACGGGCACCTGGGGGGCTCATCCGGTTGAGCGTCCGACTCTTGATTCCGGCTCAGGTCACGATCCCAGGGTCATGGGATTGAACCCCATGTTGGGCTCTGCGCTGGGCATGGAGTCTGCTTGGGATCCTCTCTCTCCATCTCTCTCCACCTGCTCCCCTGCTCTCTCTCTCTCTCTCTCTCTCTCTCTCTCTCATAAATAAATAAATAAATAAAGGCCACAATCGTAAGCACACGAAGACTATGAAAAGGCCATTTGCCAGTTATTGGGGCAATGAAGAATTTGAAGATGAATACAGTAATTTTGCCCTACTAGATTGGCTAAGATTTGAGAAGACTGGTGCAGGTTGATGTTTGGGTAAACACTCCCATGTATACCGCTGTTGAGAATGTGAAACATAATCTTTCTGAAGGATAACTGGCCACTGGTGTTTTAAAAGCCTTTATTAAATAAATAAATAAACCTTTATAATGTTTGCAAATTTTGACCCCATAGTTCCAGTGCTGGAAATTTCTGCTAACAAATATAGGAAAATGGATAAGCTGTGGTATATCCATACAATAGAAAATTGGGAGCTGTTTAACAATGACAGTGTATTTTTTTAATGTTCATGTTAACCTAAAAGAGAGTTTAAGGCACTATATAGAATGGTATATATACTATATTCTATATATAATGAAGAAAGGTATATACTAAAATGTTAATAGTGGTATTTCCGGGTATTGGGAATATAAGTAATTTTAGGGTTTTTTTCCCCAGATTACATATTTCAACATTTTCTATAATCAACAGTTATTGCTTTTGCGATTTAAAACTTATTTATTAGGGGCGCCTGGGTGGCTCAGTGAGTTAAGCTTCTGACTTCAGCTCAGGTCATGATCTCAGGGCTCATGGCTTTGAGCCCCGCATCAGGCTCTGTGCTGACAGCTCAGAGCCTGGAGCCTGCTTCCGATTCTGTGTCTCCCTCTCTCTCGGCCCCTCCCCTGCTGGCACTCTGTCTCTCTGTCCCTCAGAAATAAACGTTAACAGTTTTTTAACTTATTTATTAGTTTCCCATTGCCTACAGCTATCTTTAAGCCACATCCAAGTAAAAAATAATTTACCTTCCACACATTGATATAACAAATGTTGTAAAAATGGTTCCATCAGAATTTAATGTAAATAAAATATGAATAACGATTCTGACCATTACTACCATGAAAGCATGCAGCATAAGGATCATTTCATGTCACAGTAGCGTCACTGAGACATTGCTAGAAATATCTCTGCTCGTGGCTACTGGCCTTACAGAAAAACCATCCTAAAATATTTATGAACCCTCATTCACCAACAAATCCCACTAGATGCACCCATACCTATGTCTGAAATTCTTTACAATTTACAATACAAGCTGAAAAATCTCTTTCTGTAGATGTGTCCGCAATCAGTAGTGGTTTTTCAATTTATATTCAGAAACAAGAGACTTAGCACTGGAAATGTACTTCTGGATTAGGAAGAAGGCTTTAGTCGGTCATAATATGAAAGAGGTATCATTTCATATTATTGAAATGTCATGTTTTGAGATCATTTTTGAAAGTCACTCCATCTTCTGGACACGCTCATATGCACACACGAGAACTCCCCCCCCAACTCCTGACACATAGAGGTGATCAATATATATCAGTTGAGAAAATGACAGAGTGGAGTGGGGCGATGTCATGGAGACACTGCAAAAATATCCCAGCCCAATAGCATCTCACTTGCCCCTCTACTTCCTGTCCCTTCCTCCAGCATTCAAAACTCCTACAGGCAACTGCTCTCCCACTGATCATGAGTGATTTTAAAAACACAGTTGAGGGGCCCCTGGGTGGCTCAGTTGGTTCAGTGTTCAACTTCAGCTCAGGTCATGATCTCATGGTTTGTGGGTTCGATCCCCTTGTCAGCCTCTGTGCTGACAACTTACAGCCTGGAACCCGCTTTGGATTCTGTGTCTCCCTCTCTGCCCCTCTCCTGCTTGTGTTTTCTCTGTGTGTCTCAAAAATAAATAGATGTAAAAAACAAAACAACAACAACAACAACAACAACAACAAAAACCCCAAAACACAGTTTGATGCAGCCCTATTCTGGGATTTTAGAACACTTTATTTTGACACTTAGAAGTCCTCTGTGACTTTGAACCAATCATTTACATTTTTGAACCTCAGTGCTTACATCTGAAGAAGAGACAAAATAATTCTGCCCTTTCTTTTCCTGGCCATGTTATTGTCAAGATGTAAGATAAAACCAATGACACCCTTTGTGTTGTAAAACCCAGGGAAGTTGCATTGGTTTTAGGAACGTGTGCCACTTGCTATGATCTTTTTTATGTGATGCGACCTGTAACCAAGCCCTGCAGTGCTTCTTATCTCTAAAGTTCCTGCAATCCCATTGCTCAGAATGGGTTAGTTGGGGCTGGGATGGATGCTGAAATCTGCAAGGACTGTACACTCTGCATTGCAGCCCAGGCTGGCCCACCCAGGGTCCCTTAAATTCCTCCGCCTCGCCTCTCCTCTCTCCTGCCCTTTGCGGATGTCCTCGGCTGCCTTGAAGAGGCAGACAATGAGCCGCCCATCACTCAAGAAGCTTCTCCCCATCCAGAGCCGGCACCTCCTCGGTTTGTTTGGTTAGATGCATTGTTCGGGGTTGATGTGATTGCATTCCAAACAACAAACTTCACAGTAAAGAGCAACAGACTCAAGTCACTAAGCATTTGAGCAAGCAGGGCATTATTCAGTAGACCGCCTTTGCCATTTTCAGTAAGAGCTTGAAGGGCCACTCAGGAAGAGAATAAGTAGTTCTCTTGACACAGTGAATGAAGTCCAAACCAAACAAATTCCTCCCTCGGCGAAACCCGGAGACTGACACTTTTTCTTTGACATGAGCAGATGGTGACGGGCTCTTGGGCTCAGTCCTGCAGAAGTAGTAAGTTTCCTTCTCATCTGGCCCACCTTGTCCTAATGGAAGCTGGTCCATTTTTATCTATTTACAGACGTCTATTCCTTTTGCTCAGAACAAGACAATCTTTGTTTTTTTAATTTTTTAATGTTTTTTTTTTTTTTTTTTTGAAGAAGTGAGAGACAGAGCAGGAGCAGGGGAGGGACAAGGAGAGAGGGAGACACAGAATCCAAAGCAGGTTCCAGGC
Organism: Cryptoprocta ferox; assembly: GCA_028646485.1. Taxonomy (NCBI): domain Eukaryota; kingdom Metazoa; phylum Chordata; class Mammalia; order Carnivora; family Eupleridae; genus Cryptoprocta; species Cryptoprocta ferox. The sequence continues at coordinate 7,774,989 of CM053565.1, forward strand.
TCTGAGCTGTCAGCACAGAGCCCGACGCGGGGCTCGAACCCATGAGCGGTGAGATCATGACCTGAGCTGAAATTGGACATGTTACTGACTGAGCCACCCAGGTGCCCCCAGAACAAGAAAATCAAAACAACAAGAAACGAGAAAAACAAACGAGAAAATCAAAGTCAAGAGAAAAACTATGGTATGTTGCTGGACTTCCGTACGTGTGTGTGAATAAAACAGTGTTTTAAGATGGATTTTGAACTTGTCATGTTGCTCTTTGAACATCCAGTAGCCTTTGCCACATTCACATGGAGGTTTTCTAGCCTTTTAGAACCAGTTCATACTGTCGGGAATGGAAATGGCTTCCAAATTTTCACCGGGCAAACGATACTATGTGAACATTCTTATGTCCATATCTGTGCTATGTCCTAATGGTTTAATTTCCAGAATTGGAATTACTGGGTCGGGATAAAAAAACATTTTGTAAAGACTTTTGAAATATCTGTCAAACTTCCGTGCAAATAAGTTTTTCCAATTTTCACCCCACCAGCCATATGTGTATTCTTTACGGCTCAGTTCATGATCTCATGGTCCTAGGATCGAGCCCCGCGTTGGGCTCCATGCAGAGTGTGGAGTCTGCTTAAGATTCGTTCTCCCTCTGCCCTCCTCTTTGTTAGCACTCTCTCTCTCTTTTTCAAATAAAATAAAATTGTTCCAATTTTCACCCTGCCAGCCATGTATGTATTTTTTATAGTATGCTAATATTTAAACCCTGTGCCAACTTATGGGCTAAATGAAATCTCAATGTTTATACCAATATCTTTGATTATTAGTGAAAGGTGGCATTTTGTTCATATATTGGTCCTTTTGAGTCTCTGTGTGTGTGATTATTGCATATATAAATATATATACATATATATGTACATTTATTTATTTTGTGTATATAACTATTTATTTATATATAGATATAGATATAGATATAGATAGATATAGATGATTTAAAGACACTGGCTCTGTTTTACTGTCTTGGAACTTATTTGTAAGCGGTCCTGGCATATTCATATTAACAATATTGAATTGTGTCAAAAATATATTCAATATGTCAGTTGTTTTAATTTGTCTTATGTGTTTTGTGTGTGTTGTCACATAATTGCGGTTTTTTGTTAGTTTTGTCCATTGAGAGCCCAAGCCTCCATTTTGGAGAAAGTGTCAAACTTTCAAGGAGGAGAACGGGCCACTTGGAGAGCGTCTCAAGGCTGACACGTGGCCCTGTAACCCTTCCTCTTGGGTCTGCAGCCATCTCTGAATGTATTGATCTGCAAGGGAAAGAGGGTCCCTAGACAGAGTTATCCTCGGTCCCCCGTGTGCCACAGGACTACACTGCCAAATTAGATGGTCTTAGTGGCTTTCTGCTAGAATTTTTTCTGCATATTTCCCGAGGTGCTACACTTCATCATGAAGAAGAATTACGACTTTGCTTTGGTGGATTCATTAAATCTGGACTTACCTGGGCTGTGCCTTATGGGGAATTCCTCAACATTTGAGGCATATCATGCCTCCTAGTTTCAGTGCTGAGTAATGTTCGGGGTGATTTAGCTTAACGTGAACCATGTTAGACAGGTATTAGTACCTCTTCTTATGTGTCCGTCTCTCTCAGAGCATTGTTTTATTTGTCTTGTTACCCATTATAAATGTATGTTTCTCGTCGTCTTCTGCCTTAGTATACAGCTAATGTATGAGACATGTACTGACATTTTGGTTTTTTTTTATGGGAAATCTTACTCTAGCATTTTCCTACTTGGCCATTGGATTACGAGGGTAGGCACCTTAAATCATGTGAAAGTATACTTATCTCTCCTTTCCCAATATTTACATATATTTATTTCCTTTTTAAAGTTTATTTATTTATTGAGAGAGAGAGCAAGCATGAGCGGGGAAGGGCAGAGAGAGAGGGAGAGAGAGGATCCCAAGTAGGCTCTGTGCTGCCATTGCAGGGCCTGATGCAGGGCTTGATCCCATGAACCATGAGATTATGACCTGAGCCAAAATAAGAGTTGGATGCTCAACTATTTGAGCCACCCAGGTGCCCCTTTTCTTTTCACTTATAAAAGTAAAAGACAATACTAGTAGATTTTCCTCTACTGAGCTGTCCCAGCACTCCTAATCAAGATGTATTACTCCTTTAAACACTATATCTGATTTTCCAGCTGCCTTGGGAATACGTTTTACACTGCTCCACATGCACATTTGGTTGCTGTGTTTTTTTCCTCTTCACCCTCCAATATTCTCCCTACCAGTAGAATGCCTAACTCTGGACTGAAGTCATCATGTGACTTAAATCTCTTCAAGACAGATTTCAGAAAAACCCAGTGACAAGATAATTGTTGAATTAAGAACCTCACAACACATCTCAGTAGATGGAGAAAAAGCATTTGACATAATGCTCTTTCATGATAAAAAATAGTAATCAGGAGCGCCTGGATGGCTCAGTTGGTTAAGGGTCCAACTCTTGATTTCCAAGTGAATTTTAGGACCAGCTTGTCAATTTCTGCAACGGAGCTAGCTAGGATTTTGACTAGTCAACCCATCTTCAAAAATGGAAGAACCAAGCTGGAGTGTTCACATTTCCCAACTTCAAATTTTACTAAAAAGCTATAGTACTCCAGTGTGGTATTAATGTAAGGACATAGATCAGTAAAAATTGTCAATAAAATTGACAGTCCAGAAAGTAACCCTCACATCGATGATCAGTTGATTTCTGAGAAAGTTTCAAGGCAAATCAATGGGGAAAGGAGATGCAAAGAGACCACTTCTAGCAGGACAGCTGGATATCCACTAGCAGAAGTATGGGGTTGCACCCTTACGTCACACCACATACAAAAATGAACTCAAAATAGTTCAAATACCTATAAGTAAGAGCTAAAACTATAAAACTTTTAGAAGAGGTGAATGTAAATCTTCATGACCTTGGATTAGGCAATGTTTACTTCAATAAAAAGCCAATAGCATAGCAACAAAAGAGAACATATATAAATGGTACATCAGCAAAATGTAAACTTGTGCTTCAAAGGACATCATCAAAAGATAACCCACAGCTTGGGAGAGATTTTTCAAAATCATATATGTGGTGAGAGACTTGTATCTAGAATATAGAAAGAACTTCTACAACCCAATACTAAGACAACACAATTAAGAAATAGGGAAGAATATGAATAGACATTTCTCAAAAAAAAGATATGCAAAGGAACAATGAGCACATGAAAAGATGCTCAACATCATCGGTCACCAGGGAAATGCAAAGCAAAACCACAATATACAAAGAACTTCTACAATTCAATAATAAGAAGACAACTCAATGAAGAAATAGGAAAGACCATGAATAGAGATGTCTCTAAAAAAGGTATACAAAGGGATAACGAGCACATGAAAAGATGCTCAACATCATCGGTCACCAGGGAAATGCAAAGCGAAACCACAATGATATACTCACTGGTCTGACTAGAACAGAGAAGATATTATAAGTGTTGCTGATGACGGGGAGAAATTGAAACTTCATGCATTGCTGGTGGGAATGTAAAATGGTGCAGTGACTTTGGAAAAGAATCTAGCTGTGCTTCAAAAGTTTAGACATAGAGTTTCCATAGGATCCAGCCAATCCACTCCTTGCCGTATACCCAAGACACATCGTGACACATCTGGTTCTGTTTTATTGGCCCAAAGCAAGTCGTGTAGCCAAACTGAACTCAGATGGGATTAAATACATCCTACCATATACCTGGAAGAAAAACCAGAAATATTTACTGGAGCATGCTAATACTTAACGACAGTCTTCTCTCCTTCCCACCAAATCACCTTTCACAAGAGAACACATACTCTCCTTGAAGGAAACCAAATTCATTGCATCCAGCTCATTGTCTGGGATCTCAAAGCGACATCCCCTACCTCTCAATCAGAACTGATATGATTCCTCTTGGTCCAGAGCCCTGTGAAGGAAAAAGACAAATTATCCATGTCCAGACGCATTCAATATGAAATAGCGAAACAGGAAGAATGAGGGAAAAGGGCGGTCATCCGTCTGGCAATTCTGAAATCCCCCCTGAGACATTTCAGGGACCTCTCCTTTAGGGTTATAGAGTATTTCCGGCTTTAGTCCTGATACGTCTTCCGGTTTGGAAGCCCTTGGAGCCCTCCTCTTCAGGGAGTTTTCCCTTTTTCCATCTCCTCCTTTGGTCACTTCTAAACACCGGGCACTGGGGGCACCTGGGAGGCTCAGTGGTTAAGCGACCGACTTCAGCTCAGGTCATGGATCTCCCAGGTCGTGGGTTCGAGCCCCACATCGAGCTCTGTGCTGATAACTCGAGTCTGGAGCCTGCTTCCAGATTCTGTCTCCCTCTTTCTCTCTGCCCCCCCCCCCACTTGCAGTCTGCTTCTCTCTCTCTCTCAAAAATAAATAAACATTTTAAAAAAATAAATAATAAACATGGGGCATGGGGACATGCCTGAAATCAGGGATCGGAATTTGCTTTCCTTGGGGGACAACTTCCCGTTTACAGATAACTGTATCTGTAACAAGAAGGCTTGTAGGCCCAGTCTTCTTCAGCAGTACACCTGTCTTCATAATTTAGTTATCTTATTTTATTTGAGTTAAGCCAATAGCAGATGCCAATAGCTTTCTGAAGAGAAGTCATGTTTGTTATATTAACTGCTTTTTCATCCCCTTCCCCCTTTTCATGGTGAGTACTTTTAGCCTATCAGCGTTGATGGAAGAGCTGTAGTCTTATTCTCTTTTTCATGAATTTGATACACTAAAGATTTGCCTCCATTGCCTAGAGTGTTTTTTCTTCCCTCCCTCCCTCCTCTCCTTCCTTCTCTGTCTCCCTATCTCTCTGCCTCTCTGTCTCTCTCTGTGTGTCTCCCTTTCTCTTTCTTTGCCATTAACTGCAATGAATTTATATAGATTTTGATTTTTGATCCAGGCTCTTGACAATCTCGGTCGCAGGCCTCAAAATTCCCCCCCACTTAGAAAATTGTGTTCTAGGTTGTCAGCTGTTGCTGAAATCCAGAACTAGATATCCCTGTACTGAAAAGGATTGAGATCATTCCAAGTAAGAAATCCATGAAATAGAAGTTGTAATGATGTGTCCATTTGGGGAAGAATGACTCATGGCTAACACCATGTGCTTTTAAATATTCTTTTTATCTTACCAACTAGAATTCATAAAATATAAAGTGGAATTAATAGTTTAGGGTTAAAGTCCTGTGCTGATTTGAGTTGGAAGAAATTTAAAATTTGCTTTATAACTGGAGTTGTTTTTTGGTTTTTGGTTTTTGGGGTTTTTTCCCCCATTCGACCTCCCTAAATGTATTTAAACATCTCCTAGGCTTTAGAGAAGGGCTGACAATTTTAATGCAGTCCACAAAGCTTTATCTGACTCAACTTACCTTTCTTGCCTTATCTTGATCCCTGCTTTCTTCCACTCGACCTGCAATCCATCCACAGTGTTTTTTAGTTGCAGAAACAGGACACGTTCCTTCTAAACTCAGAAGGTGTACACACCAGTCCCTCTGCCTGGACCTCCCCATCCTCCTCCCTCAAACTCTTAGCCTCTTACTTGAGGTCTCTAACTTCAGGGGTACGTTGTATTAGACCCAATGTTTGTGTCTCCATGAAATTCAAATGCTAAATCCTAACACTCAATGTGGACGGGGTGCCTTTAGGAGGGGATTAGGTCTTAGTCCTCATGAATGGAATCAGTGTCCTTATAAAAGAGACCCCAGGGGCCTCCGCTGCCCCTGCCATCATGGGAGGACATAGTAAAATGATGGGTGTCTATGAACCAGAAAGCAGGCCATCACCCGCTACTGATTCTTCCAGCACCTTGATCTTGGACTTCCTAGGCTCTCAACGGCTCACCCCTTCTCTGATCTGCCTGACAGGGTCCACTCTCTCTCTTTTCTGCCCTCACAGCCCCTTGCAGTGCTCCTGAATAATTCTCATCACAGCTGTCATTCATTTGTTCTTGTTTGTGTGATTGGGTCGTATTGCGATTCTATCTGCCGCCATATCCCCACATCGTGAAAAATTCCTAGTTCACACAGGCATTCCAATATTTGTTGAAAAAATATACCTAGGCCATTTTCCCAACATGAGAGACAGACTCAAACCTTTGCATTTTGGGTGTCTGGAATTGTGGAAGTAAAACAAATCTGATGGCTTTCAATTAATAATTCAACTATTCGGGGCTTTTGTTCGGTTGATTTTACTGCTTTCATCTGTATAAAGATAAAATTTTGTCACGAGTAATATTTTCTTGAACTTACAGATATCTCCATGAGTATCTTGTCCTTGGATCTTTTACCCTTTAACCAGATAGTGTGAGATCTTGCTGATCTAAGCCAGTATTTTTCAAATATTCATTGTTTTAAATGAGTTTCAGAAGGTAGTATAAGCTTCCAGGTTTTCATTTTGTCTCCTGGATTTTCAGAAATGTTTATTCTTGATTTTGCATCTTTACAAATATGCATTTATCAAGAAAGATACACATACCTGTCTTTCACCTCAGAAAGAAAACTACCTGTTGGTTGAACCCAACTGAGAAGGAAAAGAAGCTAGCTATTTTGTTATTATTTATTATTATTATTTTAGGAAGCTATTTAAAGGGAAATCCAGAGGCAGCTAGAGTATCCATGAAGCTGGAAGCCAAATCCTTGTAGTTGATTCTTGGGAAATCTGGTTTAATGCACCCCACATAAAATAATCCCGTGTGCCGTTTATTTATTTAATTTTTGTTAAACACTCCGTGGGCACTTTCCGTAAATTGGTGTCATGAGGTTTTATGAAGAGATAGATAAAGAAGGTCTGTTCCTCTTTGCCAGTTCCTCAGTAAGTCATACCGTGCCAGGAAAAGCCACAGATGCAAGGAAACGAGAAAGCATCCCTATGGATTCATACACCGTAAATGAGAAGACGTGTGCGACAGCATGTGCCTGGTGTGGGCACATACCTGGCGTATTCGTTCACTTCTTCATTCTACTGGAGGCAGGAGTTAGAGTTGAGTTAGCTCTTTATCTAGAGCCACAGACAGATCCCCTCCCAGGATCCGCGCCTGCCCACCCTCGCCATCGCCACGACTGGCGCTTTCCCTTCTCATTGTGCCATTGGTCGCATTGGGGTACAGTAGTGCCCTGACATCAACCACTCCTACATCCGATATTCACCTTGAGTCTCCAAGAACACGTGGCCCCGAGGTAAACTCTGACCCAAGTGCTTTTTGAGGAATGTGTACGCTCTACTGTCAGCATAAACCTTCATCTGGGTCGCTGGCTGTTCTGGCCAAATGGCAGGCGGGACCTGACGTCTGACTGGTTCAGGCCTCCAATAAAAAGGATAATAAAAGGAATGTTTGCTGAGAAAAATGCTTTTATGGAACGTTGTGTAACTCAAACTTTTTGGTGGTGCTCTAACGTCAGATTTTACAACCGGGTGGTTAAAGAGTTGGCTCAGTGTTTGAAAGGTCTGGGGAATTTAAAGGCAGAAGGGATACTCTTTGTAGTTTTGTAAATGCAGAGAATAAGGCAGGCACATAGGATAGTTTGCGCTCCGCTGGCCAGCTTCTGGGCTTCTTCCTCTGGGGCGATCCTCTGCTCTGTGATCAGCAGTGCCTTCCACAAAAGATGAGGAAAGTAGCACGTGGTCCCAAGGACCTCTGGGTTTTCCAAGAGAGGAGCAAGTTAGTCCTGAGTCAACCTGATCACCCTGGCAAGGTCATTTGTGATCGTAGGTTTGAGACAGAGCCCCAGCCCATTGCCTGTGAGCGGAAGGAAGATAAACCTGATGGCTCAAATCCACAAGCTTCATTGTTCCATGTCAAAACCAACCCACCTTCCTCTGCCTTTATGAATGAGTAGCTCAAATGGACCACACCTTGGCCCCTGCTAGAACTTTCTGGACAATAGGAAAGAGACACTTCAAGGGTGTTTGACTGCTCTGTCCTCAGAAAAGGCTGAGCACGAAGCAATCCAGATATGAATATCCATCGGGAAAATTGTAAAGACCACACTTACTACGCCCTATGAATTAGCATTACCCAGAATGCCAATTCTGGATTAAAGAAGAAAAAGAAAACACACAGAAGAATGTGTGTGGTCTTTAAAATTAAAAAGGGAATCGCCTGCGTGGCTCAGTCGGTTAAGGGTCTGACTTCAGCACAGGTCATGATTTCACAGTTCCTGAGTTCAAGCCCTGCATTGACTCTGTGCTGACAGCTCAGCCTGGAGCCTGCTTTGGATTCTGTGTCTCCCTCTCTTCCTCCTCCTCCCCCGCTCACTCTCTCATTCTCTCTCTCTCTCAAAAGTAAACATTAAAAAATTATAGAAAAAGATTGAAAAGGTATTTGGGTTCAGCTCAGGTCATGATCTCACAGCTTCGCGGGTTCGAGCCCTGCGTCAGGTTCTGTGCTGACAGTGCAGAGCCTGCCTGAGATTCCCTCTCTCTCCCTCTCTGTCTGGCCCTCCCCTACTTGTGCTGTCTTTTTCTCTCTCAAAATAAATAAATAAACCTTAAAAATATTTTTAAAAATTAAAAAAATTAAGAATATATATTTGCTTATGCACTAGGGTTCTACCGTGAGCATTTTTCTTTACACTTTATTTCTGTTCTCTCTCCAGTACGTTGGTGCAACTGTAGGATGCTTGTTTGCAGCTCCACAGACTAGATAAATCCAGCTCAGGACACAAAGAATGTCACATCATTTGCAGAGATAATGCCACTGTCCACTTTTAGAAAAGTAACACTAATGCTTTAAGTTAATTATCCCAAAAAGGGGGGATGGGTCCTCTCGTGCGAGCCACAGATAAGCGTTTGCAATATGCCTGGTTTGGGTTCAGAATACAGCAGGAGCCTAGGGCCCAGAAAACAGCGAGAGGAAGGGAAATAAAACACACACCACTGACCATTTCGATATTGCGTCCTGATCAGTCAGGCACATAAATTGTGATCGTCTGTGTGTTTAGGGCAGAAATCTCTGGATGAAGAGAAAATGGTGAGTCTGAAATTCCATTATTCTTTTCCTTTAACAATATGTATTCTTATGCATTTGTAAGGACTGTGTGGATAAATCATAAATTGTAATTACTAGCTCAAAGCGTATATACATTTTAAAGTGTTGCCTGCATTTCCGAAGTAGTTGTGCAATTTATACTCTCCTTTGGCTGGGTATTATGACCACCAACATTCCATATGCATGTATATTTAATATGCATTTAATTCCATCTGCATGTATATATAACATAATATAATATAATATAATACATACATACATGTATGTATGCTATATGGGCCATATAATATATACTTAAAACATTTAATATATATAATATGTACTGATATATATTATATATGTATAATATATGTGTAATATAACACATATCCATAATACACATGTGATGCATAATATACATAAAATATATAATACAATATACTAGTATATAATATAATATAAATGCATATATCCATTTATATATAATATATATACAATACATATATATACAGAATATATATGTATATATTTTTTTAGAATTGGACTTCTTTAATAAGTAGCGAAGTTAAATATATTAATATATTTTCATAGGTTTGGTTATTTTAAATTGCTATTCACAGTAATTTATAAATTGCTATATTTAAAATATATTATGTTATATAGGTATATTATAAATTGCTATATACTGTCCAGGCGGACAGTATATCTTTTCTTGTTTTAATTAAAAAGAATTTTTTTTTTAAGTTTATTTATTTATTTTGAGAGAGAGATAGAGTACAAGTGGGGGAGGGCCAGAGAGAGGGAGAGAGAGAGAATCCCAAGCAGGCTCCACACTGACAGCATGGAGCCCACCACGGGGCCCAAACCCATGAATCATGAGATGGTGACCTGAGCCGAAACCAAGAGTCAGACGCTTAACCTGCTGAGCCACCCCTCGCCCCTCTTGTTTTAATTTTAGTAGTATTATTAGCAGTAGTCTTAATTTATGACAATTAAGACTTTGGATACCAGAAGTATAAGTATTTTTATTTGAATATTTGGAGTAGAAGGAGAGCAAGGCTGTGGGGAAGGTAAAGAGACACAGCCACAGGGCTTGAATGTCTGCAAACACCGACATAAACACAGACAGGGCAATTAAAGAGCCAAAGCAAAAGTCCATGGACAACATTTTCACCAAGCTAAGTGGCAAGGTAGCCTCGCAAAGCCCAAAACACAAGTAAGTACAAACCATGGCAGATCCAAAATTGCACAGGATGGGGTCGATTCACAAGAGGAAGAGGAAGCAGGGGCGCCTGGGTGGCTCAGTAGATTGAGCGTTGGACTTCGGCTCAGGTCATGATCTCACGGTTCATGAGTTCGAGCCCCAAGTCGGGCTCTGTGCGGACAGCACGGAGCCTGCTTGGGATTCTCTTTCTCTCCCCTCTCTGGCCCTCCCCCGACTTGCCCACATGTACTCTCTCTCTCAAAATAAATAAAAACATTTAAAAAATAAAATAAAATAAAATAAAATAAAATAAAATATCTTTGAAAGAAAAAAAGAAGGGGAGGCAACAGGACAGTGTCTGAGGGACTTGGGGCAGGAGAACAGGAAACAGCCAGCAGAGGCTGTAGGAAAGTATCACAGGCTATGTGGCGTAAGCAATGGAAATTTATTTGTTTACTATTCCATAAACTAGAAGTCCACGGTCAAGGTGTCAACAGAGTTGGTGTCTCTGGAATTCTCACTCCTTGGCTTGCAGACGGCCATCTTTTCCCCCTGTCTTCACTTGTTCTTCCTTCTGTGTGTATCTGTGTCCTAATCTTTCCTTGTGAGGACACCTGTCATAAAGGATTAGGGCCCACCCTCATGAGGTCATTTTACCTTAATTACTTCATTAAAGACACTGTCTCCATACACAATCATATTCTGAGGTCCTGGGGGTTAGGAGCTCAACATATGAGTTTTGTGGGGACACAGTTCAGCTCACGGGGGGAACATGATGGGAAGCAGGCAGGCCAATGTAAGCACAGCTGATGGAACAAGGGGGCCTGGAAGGAAGCAGCACCTCGTGTGGTCAGTTTGCTATGAACTCTCAGCTGACCCACCTACCAAACCAGGCTGCAAGGACAGGCTCTGCACTGAGCACAGGTACTCGGAATTTGATTCAAAACAGCAGAAAAAGAATGAGAAAGAAGGAAAGAGTCTCAATAAAATTGAGGAAGTGGAGGAGGGAGAAGAAATGTCCAGCCGCCGTATTTTCCAACAAATTTATTCCAAGTGTTACCCAGAAATGAGAGAAGAAGGGTCCTCTAAAGTTAGAAAAGTTGGGCACCTGGGTGGGTCAGTCGGTTAGGCATCTGTCCAACTTCATCTCAGGTCATGAACTCACAATTAGTGGGTTCGAGCCCCATGTCGGGCTCTGTGCTGACGGCTCGGAGCCTGGAGCTTGCTTTGGATTCTGTGTCTCCCTCTCTCTCTGTTCCTCCCCTGCTCGCACTCTGTCTCCTTCTGTCTCTCTCAAAAATAAATTAAAATTTAAAAAAATTATTTAAGTTAGAAAAGATACTTGGAACCACACCTTTTACAAAATTTTAGATAAACAAACTTCACATAAAAAAAGAGCAAGGGAAAGACATCATGATGAAATCCCATAAAATGTATTCAACTTTATTAACTTACTTACATATAATAAAATTTATGCATTTTAAGTACACACGCCAATTAGTTTTGACCGATGTGTACAATCATGTAACCACTGCCTCCACTGAGATAGAGAACATTTCTAGCACTTCCTGCCTTTGCATTTAATCTTCCCCACTACCCCTGCTCAAGACCAGTCATCTGACTTCCATCACTATAGACTAGTTTTGCCTAGTCTAGAATTTCATTTAACAGAATCGTAGAGTAGATGTTCTGTTGTATCTACATACTTTCACTGAGTATAGTATCTGTAAGATTTATCCATACTGTTGCTTGGGTAATAGGTATTGCTTTATTGCTGAGTTGTAGTCCATTATATTTATTATATATGTTTATTTTGTATATATATTAATATTTATTAGGCTTTGCATACATATGTTTTTGTTTCTCTTGGGCCACGAGTGTACTTGCTGAGGCATATGGTAAGTGTATGTTTGGCTTTCTAAGAAGCTGTCAAGATGTCTTCCATCTTTCACAGTTTATCATGATGCTGCACCCCACCAACATTTTATGAGGGTTCCACTTGCTCCATATCATTAACATTCAATATTGTCGGGGTAGCTGGGTGGCTCCGTCAGTTGAGCATCTGACTCTTGATTTTGGCTCTGGTCATGGTTCGGGGGATTGAGCCCCACATCAAGCTCTGTCTGATGGTGTGGAGCCTGCTTGGGATTCTCTCTCTCCCTCTTTCCCTGCTTCTCTCTCTCTCTCTCTCTGTCTCAGTCTCTCAAAAATAAAGAAATAAACATTTAAAAAATAGTCGGGTTTATTTTTAAGTTTTGCCACTCGATTAGGTATGCAATGGTATCTCATTGTGATGCCCATTTGTATATACTTGATGTCTAAAAATAATCAGCATTTTTTCATGTGCTTCCTGGTCATCTGTATGTTTGTATTGTGACGTGTGCATTAAAGGGTTAGCTCATTTTTACTGAGATGTAATGATATACCAGAAAATGTGCTCTTTTATATGGCTTTAGTATAAAGTGTTCCTACCATCAACATTGTCTAGTTTCAGAACATTTTTATCACCTCACACAGAAAACCAATACCCGTTAGCAGTTTTATTTGTGTCTTCTGCTTTTAATTCCTTTTCTTGTATGTGTTTTGCTCTTTTCTTTCATTCCTTTGGGCTAACTGAATACATTTTACTGTGGCATTTCCTCTCTTGCCTTCTTAGGTACAATTCTTTTAGTTACTGCACTAGCACTAACAGATGTTAGGATCTTAGAATCTATTGAGAAGTAATATTGTAAACTTTCACCTTCACTCTTGACTCTTCACACCTCCTACTTTACTCTTTCACTTCCTCAGTTCATCACACTGAACTGTTCCCACTCTGCTTTCCATTCTCACTCATGCCTATAATATATTTATAACATCGTGATTCCACTTACCCATGGCCCATCCTTTGTATACTCATCGTTGTCTTTAGTTTCTTTCTTTAATGTTTATTTATTTATTTTGAGAAAGAGAGAGAGAGCGAGTGAGCACAAGAGGAGGAGGAACATAGAAAGAAGGAGAGAGAGATACTCCCAAGTGGGCTCCATGCTCAGCACAGAGCTGGACACAAGGTTCGATCTCATGACCGGGAGATCTTGGCCTGAGCCTACATTAAGAGTCTGCTGCTTGACTGACTGAGCCACCCAGGCAAATATCCTGTTGTCTGGTATTTCTATAAACATTATAACTCCCACTCTATAGAGTATTTAATTTTAATTTAATCAGGCAGTTAGGTAAGGAAATCATGAGAACAAAGGTCTTTTATATTTTCCAACTTATTTATATTTCCAGTGTCCTGCATTCTTTTCAATAGACCCTTCAGCCTGAAAGGCAGGGTTTAGCACTTCTCATAGAGCAGGTTTTCTTACAATAATTCTCTCAGTTTTTACTTGCCGAAAAATATCTTCATTTTACTCTCATTTTTGAAAAGTATTTTTCAGGATATATAATTTTAGGTTGATAATTATTTTTCCTAGTGTGATAAATCTGCTATAACATTGTCCCCCAGGCTCTGTTCCATTTGGTTAAGAAGTCAGTGATTATTTTTAGCCTTGTCCCTTTGTATATAGGGTATTCTACACCTCCTTTATTCCCCTATGACTTTCAAGATTTTCTCTTTACATTTGGTTTTCAATAGTTAGGCTACAATTAGCCCAGGTGCCGTTCTTTTTATATTTATTGCATTTGGATTTGGCTGAATTGCTTGGATCTATAAATTTGTGTTTTTTGTCAAATTTTGAAAATGGCTGGCTGCTGTTTCTTCAAATATTTTCTTCAATATTCTTCATTTTTCCCATTTCCCATACACCTCTCTTCTTTAAGATCTAATTACATTTATATGAAGCCATTTTATACTGTCCATTTGCTGTGAGTTCTCTCTTTTTCATCATTTTTCCCCTCCCTATTTCAGATTGGATAATTTCTAATGTTCTGCCTTCAAGTTTACTGTCATTTTGCCATCTCTAATGTACAATTAAATCCATGAAGTACATTAAGTTTTTTTTTTTTACTTTTAAGTTCTAGAATTTCCATGTGGTTCTTATGGTTTTCATAGTTTCCATTTTTATTTTTGGTATTCCCTATTTTTTCACTCCCGAGACCATATTTTTCTTTAATTTTTAAACATATTTGTGTCTATTATTTTTTGAACATATTTTCCCAATTATGTTTGTTTTGTATGAATCATGATTTTTTAATGAAATTAAAAAATTCAAGTACTCTGCAAATACACCATAGAGACTATAGATTCCATTATTGCCATCTTTGTTTCTAAAGTATTCTTTAAAAGTATCCTTTTTAAAAAAATGTTTTTAATGTTTATTTTACTTTTGAGGCAGAGAGGGATGGAGCATGTGAGGAGGTTGGGGGGGGAGGGGCAGAGAGAGAGACACAGAATCCGAAGCAGGGTCCAGGCTCCGAGCTGTCAGCACAGAGCCCAACACGGGTCTCGAACTCATCAACCGCGAGATCATGAGCTGAGCCGAAGTCGGACACTCAACCAACCAAGCCACCCAGGCGCCCCCGGAGCGTATTCATTTTTGTCCTAGTAAGTGAGTAAATTTCCAGTTAATCTCTTTGTATTTGTAGGCTCTCCAAGGACCTGTAACTTGGCAGAACCAATCATCAAATTCTGCCTATTTGGGCTTAATCGTAGGCTTTGTTCGGGTGGATCTAGATTAAGCGTTAGGAATTTTTTATTCTAAAGGCAGTTTTTGCAGTATTTCAGCTGGATACCAAGGTATTAGTGAATTGTTAAGGAGATCTCTGCTGAAGCCCTAACTCTCCCATCCGCTGGCCCCGTTCTTCCCCCAACATTGCTTGACCTCTAGTGCCTGTTCTTTCTCGGCCCCAGAAGCAGCTGCCACCTGTTAAGCCCTGGGTGGACCCACTGTCATTAAGTGGGGTATATTCATCAGCAACAGACTCACAGGAGATCTCTGTACCGACTTCTGGGGCTGACTCTCCATGGAGTTCTTCACCTCTGCTGCCCTGTCCCATACATCCCAGTCACTGTAGCTGCTCTGAACTCTAGTGGTGTCCTTGTCAGCTCAGAGAAATCCTAGGTTCTGCTCAAAATCCAGCTTTCTATGCTTGAGTCAGGAAATTCTCCCCATGGAAAAAAACTAGGCAATTATATATCTTATTCTGTGGATCTTCCTTTTCTCAGCAAATGTCTCTTCTTCACAGGCTCCAAACAGTTGCTTCGTGTATTTTGTAACCATTTTATAGTTGTTTAAGTGTTGGAGGACTAGTCCAGTACTTCTTATTAAATTATGTCTGGAAGCTGAAACTATACCACAAAAATTTATTATAAGATAAAAGATAATGAGGAGCCTAATAATATCTCTGCAGACAATGAAAACATGCCAAAGGCTGGCCATAGAACGTATCAAAACTGTAACCACTCCTATAAAAGCAATAAAAGGTATTAAGTGTATCATACAAGATCATGAAAGCACACGATAAGTCACAGTGAGAAATGTTCAGAAGTGAGGTGCCAAAACTTGGACAAGATGTATAAATATTTATAAAAATTTTAGCAGATAGAAATAAAAAATCAGGGGAGGCCTGAGTGGCTCAGTTGGTTAAGCATCTGACTCTTGATTTCAGCTCAGTTCATGATCTCATGATTTGTGACTAGCCCCGCGTTGGGAGCCACAGTGTGGAGACTGCTTGGGATTCTCTCTCTCTCTCTCTCTCTCTCTGTCTCTCTCCTCTCTCCCCCTGCCTCTCTGCCCCTCCCCCATTTGCGCTCTCTCTCTCTCTCTCTCTCTCTCTCTCTCAAAATAAATTAAAAAACTTTAAATATAAAACAAAACCTAAAAAATAAGAAATCAAAAATTAAAACAGTGGGAACACAGAGGGAATAAACAAAACAAATAGCAACCTAGAAGAAACAGAAGGTGAAAACAAAGAAATTCTTAACCATCAAAAACTCAATGAAAAAAAACAGAAATAGTAAGTATTGGGGCAAATATAACAAAACTACTTTTCTTCTCTTGAGTTCTTTAAAATACGTTTGACAGCTAATAATAAAAATTATAACATTATCTGACGGAGTTTTCAATGAATGATATGATACATAAGAGACTATAACACAAAGGTGAAGAGAACACAGGGACCTGTGTGGTGATAAAACTTTTATACTACACTTGAAGTGGGAAAATATTGATTCTTTAAAAAAATTTTTTTAAGTTTATTCATTTTTGAGAGACAGAGCATGAGCAGGGACGGGGAGAAAGGAAGACACGGAATATGAAGCAGGCTCCAGGCCCTGAGCTGTCAGCACAGAGCCCGCCAAGGGGCTTGAGTTCACAAACCATGAGATCATGACCTGAGCTGAAGTCGGTTGCTCAACCGACTGAGCCACCCAGGCGCCCTGGTAAAATATTGATTCTAAATAGACTATGAGGGGCACCTGAGTGGCTCAGTTGGTTAAGCATCCAACTTTGGCTCAGGTCATGATCTCACGGTTGGTGGGTTCGAGCCCCGTGTCGGGCTCTGTGCTGAATGCTTGCTCAGAGCCTGGAGCCTGCTTCAGATTCTGTGTCTCCTTCTCTCTCTGACCCTCCCCACTCATGTTCTGTCTCACTCTGTCTCTCAAAAAGTAAATAAATGTAAAAAAAATTTAAAAAATAAATAGACTATGAGATGTATATTTTAATACAAAAAATAACAGGTAAAACGGAGAGAGATTATAGCTTGATAGATAACTATGCTAAAATGAACAACAGATAAATAAGAAGGGGGATATTTTAAAAGGTTCAACTATTATAAAAAGAAGAAAGGAAAAGGGAAACAAAGAATATAAATGGAAACTGAATAATAAAATAATATACCTAAATGCAAACATATCAAAGGTTACATTAAGTGTAAATGGTTTAAACACACCTATTAAATATAGATGTCAGAAGGTATTTAAAAAGCTGATACAACTACATTCTGTGTACAAGAAACTCTCTTTAATATAATGTTATACATACATTAAAATAAAATAATTAAAATCTTGGATATCTACAGGTCATGGAAACACAAAAATCAAAAGAAGACTGGAGTAGCTATGTGTATACAGGAAAAAGTATACTTTAGAGCAAAGAAAACTAGCAGGGATAAAGAGGGAATTGTATATTAATACTATGAATCAATTTACCAAGAAAACATAACCTGCTAATGTATATATGTATGTAACAACAGAGTTTTAAGAAATATGTGAAGTGAAGCTAACAAAACTGAAAGGAGAAATAAATCCTAAAATAACACTGGAGATTAACACCTTCTCTCTGTCACTAAAATACAGAACTAGTAGATAAAGAAGCAGCAAGAATATAAAAGAACTAAAACCACCGTCATCAAATGAGATTTAATTGACATTTATAGAATTTTCTATTCAATAACAGCAGAATATACATTTTTTTCAGTAAAAATAGAACATGCAGCTGGATAGATCACATCCTAGGTTATGAATCAAACCTTATCAAATTTAAAATATACAGAGCATAATCCCTGAATATAATGGAATTAAACTAGAAATTATCAAGAGACAGTTAAGGGAAATTAAACACTTGGAAATTAAACAACACTTTTCTACATAATATATTAGTCAAAGAGAAGTTTCAGGAAAAAGTTAGAAAAATGTTTTAGCTGGGAAAATATAAAGAAAAGAAAAACCAACACATCAAAATTTGTAGGTTGCAGGTAAAACAGCGCTTACTTGGAAATAAGAGCATTAAATGCTTATATCAGAAAAAAAATGGCCTCAAAACAACAATTTAAGCTTTCATCTAAAGAAACTAGAAAAATTAGGGGCGCCTGGATGGCTCAGTCAGTTAAGTGTCCAACTTTGGCTCAGGTCATGATCTCGTGGTTCATGAGTTCGAGCCCCGTGTTGGGCTCTGTGCTGACAGCTCAGAGCCTGGAGCCTGCTTTGGATTCTGTGTCTCCCTCTCTCTCTGCCCTTCCCCTGCTTGATCTCTCTCTCTCTCTCTCTCAAAAAATAAATAAACATTTTAAAAAAATAGTTTCTTTTGTTATATGAATTGCAGCTCAATTTTTATGAATCCAGGCAAAAACAGCAAGCCTTACAAGACAAAGAAAATTAGACTACCTGATTATTGACGGCAACTATTTATGCCAGAATAAAATGGAATCATGTGCGTGAACCAATTCAAAGAAGGGAAATAGGAGCAAAAGGTTTTATATCTGGCAATCGGACTTTCAAGTGTAAAGGGTACACTTTGTGGGCAAAGTGTAACAGCTCAAGGAATTGGGGTCCCATGTGTTTTTCCTGAGGGGTAACCAGAGAGCCAGCGTTAGACAGCCAAAGTGATTCCAGCCACGTCCGCATAAGGACTGGGAGACTTGAACACATGGGTACCTCATAGAACTAACAGTTAAAAAGGTCAATTAGAGAAAACACAGCCTGTAATGGATTTATAAATTATTTTTAAGATAAGGTTGTTTTTAAACATTTACTAGCATTTATAGATTATTTTTTTAAATGTATAGATCATTTTAGAGATCGGGAAGAAGGTTGAGATTGCATATAAAATCCATTTTTAAGCTGTTCTCCGGAAGTAAAGCAATGGCTGTAATATTAGTATCGTTATTCTAAGACCATTGTCTATGTAGAGTGTAATCAGGTAAATGAGTCATTCTGGAGTATTCCATCATTCCCTGTGTTGTTAAGAATCATGATTCTCCGGGCGCCTGGGTGGCTCAGCTGGTTAAGCTGCAGATTCTTGGTTTCAGCTCAGGTCATGATCTCACGCTTTGTGGGATCGAGCCCCACATAGAGATCCATGCTGACAGTGCGAGGAGGCTGCTTCTGATTCTCTCACTCCCTCTCTCTCTCTCTGCCCTTCCCCCATTTGTGCTTACTCACTCTCCGTTGGGAACCATCCTGAACTCACCGGTTGAGTGAAAATTCCTGGTGAGGGGGGCAAGTTTGCAAGGTCTCTTGCCACCAGGCAAACAATGCTGTTTGCCTCATGGTTCAAGGTCGCTTTCTTAGGGCTATACCAGAGGTTTTGTATATTTTGGTCTTACGCATTCTAGGGAAAAAAATGTACGCTTAAAAAATACCTGCCCTTCCCGTATAATAGCATAGTACCTGTAGCTAAGTTTTTTTATGACAATCATTACTACTAAGATTAGAACTGTAACTTCTGCAGAATCCATGTTCTGGAAAATTGAAACATTATCTATGAGAAATCATTTACTAAACACATGCTGCTCTTTCTGCTCCTTGTACCTTTCCTTATAAATAAAGCTAGAGAATCAGACAGAGCAGAGATGCCTGCCTGGTGATCAGAAAGAAACTTGGGGCTCTCTCATCTCTCTCGTGTCGACACCGTCCATCCTTCAGGGAACCCTGGACCGTACCGAGCTGGACTCCGGCGACTCTCAAAATAAATAAATAAGCCTAAAAATTGTTTATATATATAAAAAAAAGAACAATGATTCTCAGTGTTGAAGAAAGAGGGGGAACACATAATACACAAGAATTTTTTTAAGAGACAACAACGCTGAGATCTCAAGTTTGAATTATAACTTTTAGTATGAATTCATGAGGTCTTCTATTTTATGTATAATATATGCGTTTCCCCTAGTTCTGCTCCATGAGCAATTTGTGACAGAGAGCATCTCTAGTACCCGGATATTATCTTGAAATATCATTTCTTACTAAAACAGATGTGTTTTTCTTTTTTTAATTTTTAAGAAGTGGCTGATTCTACTTTTGTGGCAGGAAACGTATAAGACGACCTTGGAGTAGCTCATACTAAAGAGCGCGGACGCTCTCCCAAATGACTAGGTTCATGTAAAAGGACTCAGAAACCAATCTGAAGACAGTCCCCCTGACCAAAAATAGAACAGCTTGAGTTTCCATAAGATAATCATTTTATAAAAATTGCAATACATTGAGACCCATCAAAAATGTTTGAATCCTTGAACTCCCAATGATGCATATATTCTTTTTTTTTAATATTATTTTTTATTTATTTTTGAGAGACAGAGAGAGGCAGCGCGAGCAGGGGAGGGTCAGAGAGAGAGGGAGACACAGAATCTGAAGACAGGCTCCAGGCTCTGAGCTAGCTGTCAGCACAGAGCCTGACGTGGGGCCCGAACCCACGAACTGTGAGATCATGACCTGAGCCGAAGCCGGATGCTTAACCGACTGAGCCACCCAGGCGCCCCTATATTCTTTTAAAACCTAATTAGCCCTGTGGAAGTTAGTGGGGAGTTGTGTAATTATCTGAAGACTGGTAAATTTTAAAAGAAAAAGAATCTGACGTTTATTCATCTTTCCTGTCTGAACGGTCACTCGGGGTGTTCAAGTAGTGGATGAAGGGTACAGCCGATTTATTTATTTATTTATTTAAGTTTATTTTGAGAAAAAGAGGGAGAGAGAGAGCGGGGCAGAGAGAGAATCCCAAGCAGGCTCCACGCTGTCAGCACAGAGCCCACCGCAGGGCTCAAACCCACAAACTGTGAGATCATGACCTGAGCCAAAGTCAAGTCTCGGACACTTAATCGACTGAACCACCCAGGTGCCCCAGGGTACTGTCTCTTTATAAAAGTATTTTTCAGTGAATAAATAAAAAGTAAATGATAGAATTAGAATATCACCATGTTGTAACCCCTTTCTAAATTCATGTATGGAAATATTAAGCATCAACAGTTGCCCACATCATTAAAAACGAGAGACAGATATTTTCTCCCTCCTGGTCGAAGAAGCCAATGTAGTCTTACCGTAGGAACCAGTCATGAGTGTCTGAGCCTAAATGCCAGTGTGCAGGGACTGTGGGGGCTGGGGTCCTGCTCAACTGCACCATGGGAATACAGTCAGAGAACTCCCTTCTCTAGAAGACTGCACAGGTCCGATGGGTGGGGCACTTCAAAATAAATTGGAAAAGGAAAAGAAAGGAATGAAGGGGAAACATGTAAAGTAAAGGAGATTTAGAACACACACATATTTTTTAATGGGTGAGATTAAACTACCGTGTCCAGGGATGAGAAAACTATTTCTACACCTGGATGGTGATTATAATCGATATTCATGTTAGAGGAACTCATGAAGCCATATATGTGTGTGGTTTGGGGTATTCATGTTTTATTTTTACAGTGAAAGGGGGAAAATATCTATTTTTTTGTTGATTGTGGACTTTGTTGATTGTGGTTCACCTCGAAAGTTTTTCTGAGCACAAGACTTTATAAACATTGACCCATGTACGTTTCTGTACACTTAACATGATTAACTTTATAATTCAATTATTCATGTGTCTAGAATTGCTGTTTAGTGCATGGCCGGATGCAGGGGTTTCATTTTACCATTGTTTCATTCTTCGTAGTGTTGCAAACTGCCCTTTTTTTATAAAAAAGTAATGCATGCATACTTATGATGTAAGGGTTCACTCTTAAATTATTTTTTAGAGCCAAAAATCTCATCCGGAGAGATTTCTTTGGAAGAAATTGAATACATTGTCATAGTCATTAATCTAGTGATTGATTCTCTTTTTGAATCAGTTTTGGTCACTCACCTGCAAAAAAATTATTTCAAATAGAATTTTTATTTTATGGGTATATACATGTCCTTTCAGATCTCTAAAAATTTTCACACTAGATTCCGAGATATCTCTTGATATCTATATCTATAGATAAATATATAGATAGATAGATAGATCTCCTTGATTTGATATGACAAAAGTCTGTCTCTCTTTCATGATTTTTCAAAGTATCTGTTCTTGAATTTATAAATTCTGTCCCTTGCTTCCAATTCAGTACTTTTTATTTTTCTTTTTTCTTCTTTCTTTTGTTATCAATATTTAATAGTATGTATGTTTACTTTTGTTCTATTTGAATAAATTTTCCAGGCAATGGAGTTTCCCCTAACCTTTGCTTGTGTTACTATATATTTGGAAAAGTAGTATTTGGTGTTACTATTTTCTGACCAGCTCGTGATTTTTAAATTTGATTTCCTTTTACTCAGGATTAATTGGAGAGAACTCTGTGGTTTTTTTCTCAGCGGTTTGGAATTTCAAAACAAATTTATACATATTTTAAAATGAAACAAATAATGTTCCTTTCAAATTCTGTCAGACTCTGTTAGAAAATGTGGCCCAGACAGATTTTATTCTTTACAAACTAATGGATTAATAGATGCTCAAAGTTTATAAGTATTTCATTAAAAACTGAACAAAAACTAAAGTATGAATATGGTGGAAAGAACCCTCCAATAAGGAAGGCTGGTTTTGAGATTTCTTTTTCTTTCCTGAATGGCGTCCATTTGGGGAAATATTCTGTCCATGAGATTCAAGTAAGTCGCACCCCAAAATGTAGTCCCCTCTACTGTCCTTTCTCCCCTCCAGGAGGCCTTAAACTGAGCCAGTCAATCATGGGATTTGGGGTAGAACAAGGGAAAATGCATTTTTCTTTCCATAAGTGTTGCCAAACTGGCAACATGTGAGCTGAGACTGTTTGTGGCCATCTTTCTGACCGCATTGTGAGAGCCTGACATCGAATCCAGCTCAGTGCAGGGCGGAGAGATGGTGTTCTTTCTAGAAAGAAGTTGGAGCCTGCTTTCAGCCTTGCCTAGACGCACCTCTAGATTCACCAACCGTATCATTTCCCTTATTTGCTTACACAAGCTTGATCTGGATCTTCTCTTTGGCCCAGAAAATCTTGATTCACCAATCAAGTGATTCACCAATTTGGTGTCCCCACAGAAATGAATACTGATCAAATATACTCTCGGCCAGGAAGGTTCGTGCTCTGATTTGTATGCTGAAGACACATGGGGCATTCGCAGAAGAATGCGGTTCACCACTGGAGCATTTTCTTTCTTAACTTCTTGAGGTTTCGTTGCCTAGAGGGAGAAGAAGCTTGCTGGGTTTTCTCAAATCGTATTGTTGGGAGTTTCGATTTTGACATGGCGCGTACTGCGCCATTAACCCAATTCACAGGCAAATCAGCGATGCCAAGGTTATCATTGTCCCGGTATCATTGGATCTCAGCAATTTCACAGGGGTCCCAGTGCTTTCAGAGCAAGAAACATCAATCATCCATGCAGTAATGCAGGATTAATTCATGTGTTCTAAAGCATCTGGTCATGACAAAGTGTGTGCCTTTCGAGGATGACTTGTTGTTTGAAGCTCATCCTCCAGCAAGGCTTATTGAGATCAATAAATGTCCCAAAGCACTGAGGGCACACTTGTCTCTTTTATGTTTCCCTTTGCATAATGACAAAAACAAGTCTAGGGGCATTTGGAGCAGTCATTTCTGCATAGAAACAGTCTATGGGGGAGGGGGGGTTGCTTTCGGTAAATGTCTTAAATAGGTAAGTTTTAAATGTCCGGAAGAGGGAATAATTTTCATGTTCAAGAGCAGATACTCAACGTGGGGTCCAGAGGAAAAAAAAATCTATTGACTTTACAGATCTTAAAAGGAAACTTGGGAAGAAAGAAAAAACTCAGACTTGAAGCAACGCGACATGAATGCATCTACTTTTCTCCTCGGAAGAATGCATTTAAGAATTTTCGTTCGTCAGTCAAAATACAAAAGCAGTCAAGTTATTGTTCAAAAGTACTTGGTCTTTAACTAAATTGACCGTTTAATTCAACCAGATATATACTGGGTATCTGTCTGTGTGTGTGAATGTGTGCACGTGTGTGTGTTCGAGTGTGTATTATGTGTGCTTGAATGTGCACTTGTGTGTGTAAGTGTGCATGCTCACGTGTGAGTACTTCTGTGCGTGTGTATGTGTGTATTCATAAAGCAATCATCTGAGGGTTGTTTGCGAAACCTTGAAAGGCTGTCAGAATTCATTGGAAACATCAAATAAATCTGTCTTTAATTTTAGAGTAGTTTAGGGACATGTTTCACTTTTTCCACATCAGATTTTTGCTTTCACAGATATAGATGGAGAATTTCTCTCCCCATAGAACTAAAATAGAGGGGTTTTGTTTGGTTTTTGGAAAATGTATTCTTTGCTTATGGTGGTTCCCCAGGACCAGGAAATAGAATATGCATTGCTGGATGGAAGTCTTGCCCAAGGTATTAGAGAATCGTTTCCTCTTAAACTTCAGCCCTGCGCGGTAAAATTAGCTTTTTGTGATTGCGTTAAAAGTGTGAAAATTTAACAGAAGTCCGCAAAAAAAAAAAAACCCTACCTACAGCCCTGGGAAAGACTGGCTGTTTGCATGAGTTAAACCGAGCAAACCTTGGACAAGATGTGTGGGCACACACACCCCCGGTTCTCAAGTTTGGTTCTGCTTCAATTCCAGATCCATCTATCATGGTCTGCAGTATATGTTTAGACAGTCTACGTATCCAGCCATATGGTGAGGAAGGGGAGAAAAGTAGTTGCTTCAGACAAACTACAGTGTTGGCCATGAACTGGTAACTATTTCCTCTTTTGAGGATTTAATTTTTTCAAGCCACTTGGACTCGAAGCTCCATCCTTTAAAGTATTCAAGGATGTGGGGTGCC
The DNA here is from genome assembly GCA_028646485.1 of Cryptoprocta ferox. Taxonomy (NCBI): domain Eukaryota; kingdom Metazoa; phylum Chordata; class Mammalia; order Carnivora; family Eupleridae; genus Cryptoprocta; species Cryptoprocta ferox. Next base: position 7,799,676 of record CM053565.1, read on the forward strand.
TGGGTGGCTCAGGCCATTAAGCATCCAGCATCAGCTCAGGTCATGATCTCACAGTTCGTGAGTTTGAGCCCCGTGTCCGGCTCTGTGCTGCCAGCTCAGAGCCTGGTGTCTGCTTCTGATTCCGTCTCCCTCTCTCCCTGCCCCATCCCCACTCATGCTCCATCTCTCGCCGTCTCAAAAATAAATAAAAACATTAAAAATAAATAAATAAATTATTCAAGATTTGTCTTTCTTATTCAAACTCTATTATCACATACCTTTCATCAGAGAGAGGGAAATAGGTGAACTCTTATGTAAGGTATGTTCTAAGGAAGAGGATGAGAGAACTATCACAATTTTCCCTAAATGCAGAGAGAACTGGGAATCAGAGGGAGTGGTTTTTTTTTGGTTTTTTTTTTTTGTTTTTTTTTGTTTTTTTTTTTGCAAGGTGTTGTAGTTGTTGGTTGGGTGTCTGAGTTTCCAGGAATTTCAACCCTCTGCCTGACCCATGACTTGTAGTGTTCCTCAGAGATTTGCTCATTACCAACCATGAATAGTAACGTCCCCCCGTTATTGCAATCAGTGTCCATCAGTTGGAGAACCAAGCAGATGTAATGGCTGATGAATTACATTTTATGATGCAAATGGCCCTGGGAGGAATTGTGTTCTGTGTATCCCAGGTCCTTTCTCCTTTTTAAAAATCTCATTTTCAATGTCTTGCATGTAACATTTTAAAAGTTATTTTTATTGTTTTTGTTTCTTTAGAGAAAAGCCTCATTGTAAGGGTAGAGAAGCTTGCATGACCAAGTCACAAAAGAAATTTAGTTCTAAAAAGTTAACAAAAGAAAATGAGGGCATCTTTTTCCCCTTCCCTTTGGTTACGTTTACCATTGGTTTGGTGGAGGAAAAAACACACACAAAAGATGTCATTGGATGGCGTGATCCCAAAGGTCTTCAGAGAGGAAAAAAAAAATATTCTTTGAATGTAGCTCTGGTAAGTAAATATTTTAAAAGCTTATAATGTGCATAACCTCTAGCTACTATGAGAAATGACTTACTGTGAGCATGTCTGATGAGAAGGGAAACTGATGGACTGACAAGAATGACAGGGCAGGCTGACTTTTCTTTCACTTAAAATAATACACGAGGAGGAAAAAAATGTTTCTTTTCTGTTTTGTGCAATTATCTTGATGCCACCGATTCTTTGAGAAGACATCTTCTCGTGAGAGAAGTTCACAGCACAAGATGCATAACTCCTGCGCTGTCTTTCTCGGATCATCTCTGTACGTGGTCCCCAGAATCTGGATGTCTCAGTGCACGGCTAGGGTGACCATCCCCGGGGCACCAAGCACTCTGCCTTGTCCCGAAATACTCAAATTCTCAATAGATTTCCAGAGAAGTCTCTCTTTCCCTCTCTCTCTCTCTCTCTCTCTCTCTTTTTAATGCTTATTTATTTTTGAGACAGAGACAGAACACGAGCGGGGGAAGGGCAGAGAGAGAGGGAGACACAGAATCGGAAGCAGCTCCAGGCTCTGAGCTGTCAGCACAGAGCCCGACACGGGGCTCGAACCCACGAACCGTGAGATCATGACCTGAGCCGAAGTCAGATGCTTAACCAACTGAGCCACCCAGGTGCCCCCTTCTCTCTCTTAATCTACCCCCTCCTCCATCTCATTCTCTCCCCACGGGAAACAGCTTCTAGGAGGTTTTATCTCCCCACCCCCTTCATAACCCTTATCTTTGTCATCGTTACAGCCCATATCTGTGAACAGCTCACTGTTACTAACCTCTCCCTCCCTAGAGCCTCCTTTCCTCATCGACTAAACCCTTCTTTCGCTAGTGTGAAGTACCTTCTTTGTCATAAAATAGGCTACTCTGAGGACGAAAACCTTCCTTACTTGTGTTCTGACTACAGAGCAGCACAGATTCACCATCTGCCTCTCCACGTCCCCAAAAAGTTGCTGCAATCATGCTCTCTTCTTCGTCCCATAGATCAGCAGATTGGAGGGGGCTTGCAGGGGGCTTGCAGCATCTGAGGGTGTCTGTGAGAGTTGCTCATGCGCCGTGTCTCTCCCCCCCCCCCACCTCTGGGCTCGACTGATCCCTTGCCTGGCGGGTGACTCCAATGCCCAGCACCTCCCACGATGCGCTGCCGATTTTCACACCCTCTAATGCCAGAGTTAATAGAGAACTGAGATTTGATAAAGGCAACCGTTTGTATAACTGAACACCTCTTTCTCTGATTTCACTGTCAATGCCATGAACTCGTCAATTCCAGGCTCTCCAGAATTTGGACTCTGTAGGCTAGCCAGGAATGAACCTCACCCCCACCCCCACCCCCATTTATTAGTAAACACTGTAAAGTCATCTGATGCCAAGACTTCTTTCTGACATTAACAGGTTGAGGCTTCACGGGCGTGTTTGACCTATACCCGGGCTCACTCCGGCGGCTCCCACTAGCTATACCCCAGCGCCCGGGGCCTGGCTCTCTTTCTCACCCATTCTCAGTCAGTGTACATCACTTATCTTTTTTTTTTCTTTTCAAAGATTGAACTATTTACATTTTCCTTGAGCTGCTTCCATTATTTCAGAAAGCAGACCTTAGGTTTCCAGTCCTGTAAATTCCAAATATTAGATAATCATCATCATGGGATTGAGTGTCTAACGTGTTTTTCTCTGTAAATGTCTCCTAAACTGAGTAAACATCTCCTAAAGGGAGATAGTAGGTCTCTTAACAAGGTTTTCTATGCCGTTGGTCTCCAGCACGGCGCTTTGTACACAGCACACAGTGATGTGTTTGACTAATTTTCAATCAGGGGCCCTGGCGTCCCTTTGTTATTGGTTTCTTCTAGCTGCAGCCCAAAGATCAAGGGCCTATTGTGTCTCAGCAAAAGTAGCCACTGTCATTTCCTGAAGGTTGAGTCAAAATTGACCAGTACACAGGAGCGGAGGATGGTGCTTACAGAATGTGATGGGAGCAGTCCTGAAAGTATTTCTCCTTCACTCCGTTTTTGTTCCATCATCGATAGTTTGGTTTCCCACAAGATCTATGTCTGTGAGCCCCTCCTGAACTGGAAAGGGAAGGAAAAGCTAGTTACTAGTCTTCTGCTATTTGCAGACCGGCCATCATCAAGATCTACACAGTCTGGGTATTACTGTGGGTAACAGGGCAAAGTTACATTGTTTTAAATATAAATTCATTTCGAACAGACATGTCTCCAAAGACATTCAGATGGCCAACAGACCCATGCAAAGATGCTTGGTGTCACCCATCATCGGGGAAATGCAAATCAAAACTCCAATGAGGTATCACTTCACACTTGTTAGAATGGCTAAAATAGAAAATACAAGAAACAACAAAGGTTGGCGAGGATGTGGAGAAAAAAGAACTCCCCCGCACTGTTGGTAGGAGTGTAGACTGGTGTAGTCACTGTGGAAAACAGTATGGAGGTTCCTCAAAAAATTAAAGATAGAACTACCATAGGATCTAGTAATTCCACTACAGGGTGTTTACCTAAAAAATACAAAAACACCAATTCAAATGGATACATGCACCCCTATACTTATAGCAGCATTATTTACAATCACCAAACTACGGAAGCAGCCCGAGTGTCCATTGAAAGATGAATAGATAAAGAAGATGTGGTATATGAATATATACAATGGAATATTATTCAGCCATGAAAAAGAATGAAATCTTGCCATTTGCAACAATGTGGATGGAACTGGAGGGTATTATGCTAAGTGAAATGAGTCAGTCAGAGAAAGACCAATACCATATGCTTTCACTCATATGTGTAATTTAGGAAACAAAACAAATGAACAAAAGGGGAAGAAAGAGACAAACCAAAAAATGGACTCTTAACTATAGAGTTCAAACAGATGATTACCGGAGGTACAATGAGTGGGGGCACGGGGGAAATAGGTGAAGGGCATTAAGAGCACACTTATCATGATGCGCACTGAGTAATGTATAGAATTGTTGCGTCACCATATTGTATGCCTGAAACTAATATAATGCGTATGTTAACTATACTGGAATTTGAAAGATGATAGATAGATAGATAAAATTTATATTTGGTCATCCTGTAGATGGATAAAGAAGATGCTAAATGATCATGGGTACTCTGGATTAGATCCAGGGCAAAGTGGACCTAAGGATGTTGGAGGAGAAAGGGCAGATAAGAGCACACCACGGTGGGAAAAAAGAGGATCCAATGAAGGGGAGAGGTTTGTAAAATGTGAGCCTGGACGGAGAAGGAGAGACAGAGAAAAGAGTTCAGGACAAGTATCTGTCTCATCTGTGTCGTGAGCTCACTGGGGCCAAGGACCCCACAAAGAGTTAAGAGATCCAAAGTGAGGAAGCCTGGAAGGACAGAACAGCCGATACAGAGTCCCAGGTGGCTTCAGAGAACCAATTTAAAATGCAATCCCAGTCTACCTAAGTCCCATCATAAAGGTTTTCATTTTCCCCTGGAAGGACCAGGAACGGACAGAAAAGGAACAGACAATTCAGGGATGACACTATGAAGCAAGCTCTGACCCAGAAACACTCTTAGGGACTGAGTTGAGCAAAGAAGGACTTTCACTAGGCGTGGTATCTGTACTCTTTCCATGCATGTGAGCTCCAGCCAGTTAGAGTGACTGTCAGCCCACTTATAGCCAGTTATAGTCACGATCCCCTAAGTGGAAGCACTGTACGCGTAATATACTAGTCTGCACTCCGCATGGTGAGTGTGGAGTGGATAAATAAACAGATTTTCAAGAGCGTGAAAATCCAGGCCATTATCTCACCGTCTTAAAAATGCTCCTTTTTATGACTTGGGTTGGCAACAGAAGCTGTAGAGATTGAGCTGTCCAACTTGGATTAGCTGATCCGGTTAGCAATGTTTTAGCTGAAAGCGAGCCACAGGCACAGGTGTATCTTGACGTACATTAAGGAAACGGGTGAAAAAGGTGAGGGAAACAAGCCCCGGGTGGTGGGTCCCCAGTGGGCAGCAAGCCAAGGACTTGGAGGTAATAGGAGGGCCCGGAGTTCAGGAGAGGATGACCCCATGAGAAAGCCCCCTGGGGTCACCGCCACAAGGACTATGTTAAATCTATTATTACAAGTACACGGGCTCTCTCACTGCCTTGATTTTGTAAGGACAAACGTTTTTCAGTTGTGGCACATTTTTGAGAAGACCAACACTGATTGCTGCCAAACACAGGGCCAAAGGGAAGTAGAAGGAGATTCACCAAAGGCATTTCCTTAATTAACAGCATGTCTATTGTATGTGGGTCCTCTAACTGGCTGTGAACTGAATTTCACCTGTGGCCTTCAAATGCAAGTGTTTATTGTCACTATCCCCACTGCTTTAATGTTTACATAAGATATAGATGCTGACCTCTATTATGTAAGCAGAAAACACTGGCAGTGATCCAGGGAGAAGCCAACTCCAGTGTGGCGGGGCTACATGGTTCAGAAGCTCATCAGAGTTACCTGAATCCAGGGATGTAAAGATGGATGGATGAGCACGTGTGAGCAAGGGTTTCCTGGGGAAGCTGCTAGAGTTCTGTTGATATCTCCAATGCTTCCCTTCTACCTTCAGGATTGCTAGTGTAGATTGCTTCAGCTTCTGTCACTTAATAATAGGAAAAGACTATGTAGAAGGCTGTATTTATGTGCATCCTGTCCAAACAGAATTTCCCATCATGGAGAATCTTGGAAGAAAACCTGCTTTGGGGCTGTGAGGACTGACTCCTGAAAGCAGAAGGATTCAGTGCTCCTCAGGAAAGCAGAATTGTCACATATGATATAACCCCCCCTCCCCCAGAAATTTGTCATCTGTCAACTTCTGTAAATTAAAATAAATGAGATGTTTACTGTGAGTCAATGAGTGATAGGACATATTTCTGGAAAATAGGGAAACTGAGCACACATTTCATTCCTCCCTATCCAGGATTCCTGTCGAAATGATGAAAAGAAATAATATGTTGTCATGGAAAGAATCGTGAAAGGTCTATATGTAGGGACATGGAAAGATATTTAAGATATATTTCATGGATAAAGCAAGCTATAGGTTAATATCCCCTCTTTGTAAAATAAATAAAAAAGATGGAGGTATAAGAAATATTAAGTGGAAATATATGTATATGAGTTAGTAAGTCAGTTTACAAATATGTAAGTGTATGTAGAGGAGACGGGAGTCGCAGTAAGATTGGAGGCGTTCATTAAAAATGTCTTCTATGTATATTTCTTTTCAGTCTCACAAGCAATATATTAAGTTTTTATAAAACTTAGGCACTGTGGGGCACCTGGGTAGTACCCAATGTTAACTGTCCTTCTAATATTGTTCTGCATGTGCAGATACAGATTTATGTTTTTAAAAAACAGGGACTTCTGGGTGGCTCAGTCAATTCAGCGTCCAACTTCGGCTCAGGTCATGATCTCACAGTTCATGAGTTCGAGCCCCGCGTCGGGCTCTGTGCTGACAGCTCAGAGCCTGAAGCCTGCTTCCAATTCTGTGTCTCCCTCTCTCTCTGACCCTCCCCTGTTCACTCTCTCTCTCTCTCTCTCTCTCTCAATATCAAATAAACATTAAATATAAATAAATAAATAAACATTAAAAATAAATAAAAGCAAATAAATAAAGTTTAGGCACTGTAATGTCATAAAAGAAAACATGTAATACTTTTTTAAACCACCCAGCCCTTTCCCTCACCTTCATTTTCTAGGGTTTACACATTCAGAAAATGTTTGAATTGTTCGCAACAACTATCTTACCTTTATGTCCAGAAGAAAACACATATTAAAAACAATAAATACACAAAGAAATAGCATTGCCAGATAAAATTTCCATCAGAACTGGGAACCATGAAAGAGTTCTATTGTATGGAGAAATTTAAAGGAATTTTAGATATCGGTGTAGATACATATCCTGCTAATAAGACCAAACCAAGGAAAGATCTGGCCAACTGGCAATTCACCACCCATGGAAAAAATGCTCTCCTGGAAAGTAAAAGGGGAAGAAGTCGGGACAAGTCCTCCATAACATTTTCTAGGACAACAGCAGTGGCCCAGGGGTGAGGCAGGCAGTGCGTGGTGAATGGTGACCTAGGATGGGGACCTGCACTCGAATCCATACATCCTGCCGAGTGAACATCCTGCTGTTTGGTTTAAACAGCCCAGCTGGACAGAAAGGTCAGTTAGAAAGAAGGGGTCACCTCGATGACCGTGAGGTGAAAAGTGATTTTGATGTATTTATGGATCATTTGCATTTCTCCTGCGGATCATCAGGAGAGAATGAAATCTCCACTTTGCATTTAGCTTGGACACCAGCCCGGTACCAGAGATTTCCCCTTCCCTAGAAGCTGCTTGATCTCTGAGCCATCTGAAGAACCCTATAAGAAACCTACCTGCTGCACTTTCCCCCTCATCCAGACCCGAAAATCTCAAAAGCGTCCCCCGTGATTCATGATAGAACCCATCTCAACCTCCAATACTAGACAAGCATGGGTTTCCCCCTCCAAACCTGAGCGGAGAGAGAAAAATCGTGAAACATAAGAAGCAACTGAAACAGGGACAAATCTGAGACAATTTATAATTTCCCTGGAGAGAATCTAATGTATCAAAGGGCTGTTACATCTCGGAAATGAAAACAAGTCCTCCCGACATCAGAACGACCTCGCTTCGTGTTCACCAAATATTCCATGTGCTTCCCTTGTTGAAACTAATGATGAGTTCCGGCCAGAGGACAGAAGCGACATGTTCCCAGTAGGGAAGAGCCAGGAAAAGTTTTCCGAATTCTCACTTTCCCCTCTAGAGCCACTCCGACAGTCACATTTGGGATGGCAGAACCACAAAATGGAAATAATCTGGGATATCTTGAATTTTTGCTGTGAAGAACTACCTTGGAGAATCTCCTGCACATATCAGACTTTGCTTATGCAAAAAAAAAAAAAAAAAAAAAGTAAGCCATTGAAAGTGTGAAGTGTGAAGTTTGTATAATCACAGCATAGCTTAGCAATGATGATAAAAACAGATCCCAGGTATTATTTGCATGTTTTATAATATGCATGATTACCAAAATAGAAAATGTAACAGAAGAGGTAATCAGGGGCGCCTGGGTGGCTCAGTCGGTTAAGTGTCCGATTTCAGCTCAGGTCATGATCTTGTGGCTCATGACTTCAAGCCCCGTGTCGGGCTCTCTGCTGACAGCTCGGAGCCTGGAGTCTGCTTCGGATTCAGTGTCTCTGTCTCTCTCTGCCCCACCCCCGCTGCACTCTCTCTCTCTGTCTCTCTCTCTCTCTCTCAAAAATAAATAAACATTGTAAAAAAAGAACTAATCAAAGAACAAAGTAACAAAAATAGATTTGAGGTCAGAGGTTTCCCTAATTCCCAGGTAGAAGTAACAGATCCAAATATGGTCATATTTCTATTCAATTTTCCTCTCATTTTGAAAATTAAAAAAGGAAAAAACAGCAACAATAAAAACCGAACTAAAGCAGATTTCCTAGAGAAGAAACAAAGTTTGGCATAAAAGCCCTCCTCTATGATCCTAAAATAGAATGGTGTCCAGAGTTTTGAGAAGAAAACATGACTGAAAACTTTATGAACAAGCTATAATTTTTATGAGACAGAAATGTAGTCTCAGACATATAACACGGAACATTAAATACAGCTTTTATCTCTCCTGAAAATTTTATTTGACACATAAGAATGCTAAGGTTCAACATATATGTCGTCCATACATCTAATATGCAATAATTATTATGGGTGTGGAAATGAATTCTCTCCAACACTATATTGCCAGAGCTTACCACAATATGTAGTTCCTACTAAATGCATGATAAAACTTGCTTATTTAAATACTCAAGGTGTTCAAAATTACCGAGAAATATGCTGAAACTAAGAAATCAACAGATAAAACATGGCATATAAGAAATAATGGTGAGCAACAAAATCAGTGAAATAATTAAATCTTTAAAAAGGGGCTTAACAAGGGGTGCATGGGTGGCTTAGTCAGTTAAGCGTCTGACTTTGGCTTAGGTCATGATCTCATGGTCTGTGAGTTTGAGCCTTGCATTGGGCTCTGTGCTGACAGCTCAGAGCCTGGAGACTGCTTCCAATTCTGTGTCTCCTTCTCTCTCTGCCCCTCTCCCACTTGCTCTCTGTCTCTGTCCCTCTCAAAAACAAGTAAACATTTAAAAAAAAATTTTTAAAGGGGCTTAACATGATTATAAAATTGCACACATCTTTAAGATATGTGATACTGATTTTATTATTTGAAACATATTCTTGATCTGAAAATTCCAGAAATATTCATTGAAATTAGGAAGGAACTAGGTAGGAATAATAAGTGAGGGCTGTTCAGCACAGTAGTTTACCTTTCATCTTTTATGAAATGTCAGCCTTTATGACATTTTGGAAAAGGAAAAACTGTGGAGATAGTAAAATGATCAGTGGTTCCCAGGGGTTGGGGGGAAGGGAGGGATGAGTAGTTGGAGCACGGAGAATTTTTGAGGCAGTGAAAATGTTCTCTATGATACATAATGCTGGATACGTATCACTATACATTTGTCCAAGCCCATAGAATGTACACCACCCAAAGTGAACACTAATGTAAACTACAGACTTTGGGAGATAATGATGTGTCAATGTGAGTTCATCAGTTTTAATATAGGTACCACTCTAGTGTAGAATATTGATAATGGGGGAGGCTGTGTATGTGTGAAGACAGAGAATTATGGGAAAGCTCTATACATTCTTCTCACTCTTGCTGTGAATCTAAGCTACTCTGAAAAAAACTAGTCTTAAAAAATCAGATATAGAGGGGCACCTAAGTGGCTCAGTCAAACATCTCACTCTTGATTTTGGCTCAGGTTATGATCTCATAGCGTGAGATTGAGCCCTGTGTTGGGCTCTGAGCTGATAGGACAAAATCTCTCTCCTCTCTCTCTGCCCCCTCTCTCATCCCCGTCTACTCGCATGCTCATTCTCTCTCAAAATAAATAAACAAACATTGAAAAAAATCAAATATAGCAACATTAACATCACACAAAATAAAATACAAAGTCATTGTTTAGTTTAGGGACATATTATGATCTAGGTTCTTACTTGAACCAAATACCTGTGGAGATCTAGATAAAATTTCCTACTGATAAAAAGACACAGGAAAGATGTTGACTTCACATCTTCCTTTTTTCTCTGACATCTCATGTGCACATGTGACCCTTGGAACTGTGAATAGCCCTACTGAAAGCATGAAGGAAACCAACATGGTCTAGAAGGCATAATGGAAAAACATAAAGAACCTGAATCTATGATTATGATTTTTCCCTGAAGAAGCTCAGTTATTGGACTTACTATATGAGGTAAATCAACCATGTTAAATATGCTCATGTAGCTAAAGGAAATCATGAACAAAGATTTGGAGAAAATCAGAAGACTATATAAAAAATAGCATCAGTACAGATGTAAAATAAAAGCAATAAAGAGATAAAGATAATAAAGAGATATAACTGATAAAAATGAAACTGGAACTGAATGAATAACTGAAATGAAAATTCATTAGAGGGGTTCTATAGCAATTATGAGGAGGCAGAAGAAAGAATCAGCAAACTCGAAGATAGGAAAATTCAATTTATATCTGCTGAGAAACAGAAAGAAAAAGAATAAAGAAAAATAAACAAAGCCTAAGGAACCTTTAGGACACCATCAAACAGACTAACACAGGCATTATGGGAGTCTCAGGGGGAGTAGAAAGTTTAGAAAAGGGGAAGAAAAATATTTCTGAAAAAACAAAATGGCCAAAAATGTCCTAAATTTGATGAAATATATGAAACAACATATCCAAGGTACAAATTCCAGGTAGGATAAATTCAAAAAGATCTATACCAACACATACCAAACTGTCAGAAGCCAAAGACAAAGAATCCTGAAATCAGTAGAAGAGAAATGATTGGTCACGTATAAAAGATCCTCAATAAGATCAACAGCTAATTTTACATCAGAAATCACTACCAGGAGGAAGTGGGATAGCATATTGAAAGCGCTGAAAGAAGTTGTCAGCCAAGAATTCTATATCCAGCAAAACTACACTCTAAAAGTAAAGAAGAAAGTAAAATACCCTCAGATAAATAAAAGATGAGGGATATTCTCACTAGTCGGTGTGCCTTACAAGAAATGCTAAAGCCTGAAATATAAAGGACAGTAAGCTGAAGTCATATGAACAAATGAAGAACTCCAGTAAAGGTAACTGTATATGTAAATATAAAAATAAATATAAAAATAAATACTGTTAACTTTTTCGTTTGTAATGGAAGGGGTTATATACCAAGACCAAGAGGGATTTACACCAGGAATACAAGGCTCTTTAACAGAAGAAAATCAATCAATACAACATATCACATTACTAACACAAAAGAAAAAGATTGCCGCAGATGACATGCAGAAGCATTTAACAAAAGCCAATGTCTTCCATGTTAAAAGAGTACAGAAACTAGGAATAAAACGGAACTTCTTCAACATGATCAAAAGTATTTAATTAAAAACCAAAACCAAAAACCAAAATACCTTCCAGGTAACACACACAATGATGAAAGCCTGAAAGCTTTCCCCTAAGGTCAGCAAAAAGACAGGAAAGTGGGAAAGGGTTCCCACTTTTTCCCTCTTTCATCATTGCTATTCAGCAATGTACTAAAAGTTCTAGCCAGAGCAATTAGGAAAGAAAATAAAACAACAGTCATCCAAATTAGAAAATAAGAAATAAAACTATCTCTATTCTTGGATAACATGATTGTGTATACAGAAAACCCAAAACAATACACATATTTGAGCACACACACACACACACACAACACAACACAAAACAACACACAACATAAAACTACAAAAGGTAATAAACCAATTCAGCAAAATTTTAGGACCCAAGATCAACACACAAAAATGAATTTCAATATATCAGAATGAACAACATGAAAAAAGAAGTACTGTTTGACAAATAGAAAACAGTTCTATTCACAATAGCATACAAAAGAATAAAATTTCTATGAAAAAATTCAACGAAAGACTTATGCCCTGAAAACTACAAATGTTGTTGAAAGAAATTAAAGAAGACCCAAAGAAAGAGCAAAACATATTGTGTTCACAGATTGGAAGAGTTAATATTCTTAAGACAGCAATGTTACCCAAAGCCATCTATAGATTTAATCCAATCTCTATCAAAATTACGATGTTCTTTCTTTGCATAAATGGAAAAACCAATCCCCAAATTCATATGTAATTACAAAGGTCTCTGAAAAGCCAAAGCAATCTTGAAAGTAAAAGAACAAAGTTGGAAAACTTACATTTGCTGATTTCCAACTTAATACAAAGATGCAGCAAGTAAATCAGTGTGGTACTGGCAAGGACAGGCATACAGAGCAAAGGAATAAAATTGAGAGCCCAGAAATAAACCCATACATCTATAGTCAATTGACTTTTAACAAGGATGCCAAGACAGAGGAACAAGAGAAAAAACAGATACACTGGACTTTATCAAAGTTAAAAACTGGTGCACATCAGAGGACTTTATTTCTTTTTAAGTTTATTTTTTGAGAAAGAGAGAGAAAGGGGAGAGGCAGGGAGAGAAGGAGAGAGAAAATCCCAAGCAGGCTCCACATTGCCAGCATGGAGCCCAAGACAAGCGTCAAACCCACAAACTCGGAGATCATAATCTGAGCTGAAACCAAGAATCAAACGCTTAACTGACCGAGCCACCCAGGCATCCCTCAAAGGACTTTATTTTAAGAAAGTAAAAAGGCAACCTACAGAATGATAGAAATATTTCAAAATCAACTGCATGAAAAGAGTATTCAGAATATATAAGGAATTCTTACAACTCAACTACAAAAAGAAAAATGGTTAAAAGCTGGGCAAATGGCTTGAATAGGCATTTATCCCAAAATGACATGCAAGTGGCCAAGAAGTAGGTGAAAAGATGCTCAATACCATTTAGTCACTAGGGAGATGCAAGTCAAAACCACCATGAGGTACCATTTACATGCACTACAATCTCTATAACAAGAAAAAAAGATTAAAAACATAACAAGTGTTGGTGAAGATATAGAAAAATATGAATTCTTGGGGTGCCTAGGTGGCTCAGTCGGTTAAGTGTCCGACTTTGGCTCAGGTCATGATCTCACCCTTGTGGGTTCGAGCCCCGCATCAGGCTCTGTGCTGATAGCTGGGAACCTGGAGCCTGCTTCAGATTCTGTATCTTCTTGTCTCTCTGCTCCTCCCCTGCTCTCTCTCTCTCTCTCTCTCTCTCTCTCTCTCTCTCTCTCTCAAAAATAAATTTAAAAAATTTTAAAAAAAGAAAGAAAAATATGAATTCTTGTATAGTTATGGTAGGATTGTAAAATGGTTTGGCCACTATGGAAAACAGTTTGGCAGTTTCTCAAAACATAAAACATACAATTACAATATGACTCGGGAATTCTGCTCCTAGGTATATTCTCCAAAGAACTGAAAATAGGTCCTCAAATAAATACTCGTATGGAAATGTTCATAGCATTCCTCTGATGGTGGAAAATAATGACCAAAAGGTAGAAACAACCCTAATGTCCATTAACAGATGAATAGATGCAAAATTACAGAATATTGGACCATGAGGAAGAAATGAAATACTGATATATCTTACACCATGGATGGGTTTCAAAAAACATTATCCTACGTGAAAGAAGCCAGACACAACAAGTCACATATTATGTGACTTCATTTAAATGAAATATCAGAACAGATAAATCTATAGAAATAGAATTTTTAGCATTTATTTACTTTTGAGAGAGAGAGACAGAGACATAGGCGTGAGTGAGGGAGTGGCAGAGAGAGGGAAGGAGACATAGAATCCCAAACAGGCTCCAGGCTCCGAGCTGTCAGCACAGAGCCCGACGGGGGGCTCGAACCCACAGACCGCGAGATCATGACCTGAGCTGAAGGAGGACGCCTAACCAACTGAGCCACCCAGGCGCCCCTAAATCTAATATAGAAATATAAATGAGAGTGGTGATTGCCAGGATCTTGCAGGGGGTGGGGGCAGTGGGGATCAACTGCTTAATATGTATGGGATTTTATTCGGAGGTGATAAAAAGATTTGGGAACTAGATGGGGGTTGTGGTCGCACCATATTGTGAATGTGCTGTATGTCAATGAATTGTCCTCTTTAAAATGGTCTCATGTGTCCCATGTGAGTTTCCCCTCCATTAAACAAACCAAAGCCCTCTGTTAATCAGGGGGTCTTCAATATATAATTCACACCTTCCACAAATTCTCCAAAATATCATTAAGTTCTCACCAGTGCGTATTTTCAGAGGTGATTCCTAGCCTCTCCGGGCTGTGGGGCCTCATGCATGTTGGGAGATTAAAGTGAACCACAGAGGCTCACTTATGAATGCTAATGAGGTAAAGCATTTTATTGAGCTAATTTTTTTCCCCTCGTGAGACATGTGCAAAAACACCAACCTACCCTCTGAGTTCTTTATCTGCTTTTCTTGCACTCCAGGGAACGTTCCCGTTGCCGTGGGTTTAGAGAGATAGAAACTAATAACAGAAAGAAAAACTAAGAGGCTGGCTCGGCCTCTGTTTGGAAATAAGTCAATCCGTCCCAAACTCTTAGGCAATGTCCATAGCTGTTGCCTGAGCGGCAGAAAAGAATTTGCTCATTTAACAAAAATGAGGAAAAGCAAAAACCAAAATATTTTTCCTCAGCCCGTGATGTCATTCTTCCTTGAAACCCTGCCTCGGTTAAAGATAAACAAACAACATGGAGGCAGGAATTATGGGGAGAGGCGGTGAAGAAAAGGCGCTCTTGAAAGCCAGAAGTATCCTTTTTCCCTCTTCTCTAAAGGCCAGAGGCTTCCATTTGGAATGGAAATGTTTTAAAAACTCTTGAAAATTACTCATGTAAAGAAAAGAAAAGAGCTTTCCTCACAGCAGGGTTTGCTTATCTGCACTGACCTATCCACGCCTTCCTCAGATGGGGATGGCTGGGCCCCAATTCTCAGGATTTCAGAAAAGAATGTGTTAAAATGGGGGTGGGTGGGGATGAGAGGAAGCTGGTTTAACATGCAAATGCCCCCCACTTTCTTTTACGTAGAGGATCAAGGTTTGGCTATTTTCAGCTTCTTTTCCAAACCCAGTTTAGTTTCAAGAGGGACTGGAGATGTGACAAGGGCTTTGTGTGGGGACTCGAGTGGAATGAAAAGGCCAAGGAGACCCAGTTGAGGGAACAAACTTTTGGGGGTCAGGGGGGTCAGCTTAGAATAAATGTGTGGCATTGTTGTTATTAAGGACATGGTCTCAGCGGGGTGTCCTGAGCCGGGCACACAACTCGAAGGGCTGTTTATTCAACACTGAAATACCTAGGACGGGTCTTGGGGAGAAAAGGAAAAACTTCGGCAGCAAAGGCCTGCACCTTTCAGTATCAGAACATTCTCCGGAAACACAAAGACCTGCTTTTTACTAATTGCAGAGACGCCAAGTGCCTGTGCATAACCCAAAATTAATTGATTAATTAACCAATGCATTAAAAGAAGAGCTTCTCTCCTGGCATTTTCTTTCTTTCTTTCTTTCTTTTTTTCCTCTCTCTCTCTCTTACTTTTTTTTCCCCCTCCACACATGACCAATCCAGGTCATTGAAAGCCTAAGATAGAAACAGTTTCTTAACAGTGTTTGAAAACAGCCTTTGTTTCCATGGATGTGGCACAGGCCCTCTATGGTTTCCTTCCAGAAAACATTTACCTACCTCAGAGGGTGTGTGTGTGTGTGTGTGTGTGTGTGTGTGTGTGGATTAAATGAGAGAAAGTGCTTAACACAGTCTGAGCGCATAGTTAAAGCTAAATAAATATTAGTTGTGTTAGCCTGTATTGCTCTTATGTTGCTCAGTCATGAGGAAGTCAGGGGGAAAGACAAGAGTCTCCGAGTAGAGGCTGTGGTGGCCGAGCTGGAAATTCTATTAGAGACGAAGGGGGTGGGGTGGGATGAGATTACTGGTAGGATGATTAAACCTTCAGGCAACCGAGAGGTAGAAAGGGGGCATTTCTAAAACCCCAAGCTGAAGGGTGGCTCCAAAGATTAAAATCAGGAATAAAGGTACCTATAGGCTGTCCCATTCTGAATGTTTAAAAAGCCATGTGAATTTGCCCCGATCTTTCTTGGGGGCGACAAGACTGAGATTACATGAAATATGTGAGCGCTGAATGATGTTTTGGATGGTCAGAATGTTAAGGCGTCAGAGGAAAAGGTGGACAAAGATAACACATAAAAACAGTTCCGAAACGAGTAAGGGCCAGATAAAGACACAGCGTCTGTAGAAGTTTAATGGCAGCCAAAATCAGCATGGGTACGGGTGGTGAGGTCAGAAAGTAGCACCTGAGAGGAAGAGGCTCTTGATTTAGGCAATCAGGTGGACAGGGAGGAATGGGTAGACTCACAGTGCTGACTATAAGTTCGAGAAAATAAAGTTTCAGGAAGTTGAATCGAAGGTAGGGTCTATAATGGTCTGGCATCTGAAGAGAATGCAAGTATGAAGATTAATTGAACATTGATGGCCCAAAGCCATGTACAGTGTGGTTGTGATGGTGCTGGTATGTGTATTTAAAGTAGTATTGGAGAGAGAGGTTAACCCCTATGAAAGCTCAAGAAAGCATATGACGGACAAGGTGGCTGTCTGGGAGACAAAGAAAACGGAAAACACAAGATAACTAATTTTTCTATCATAGGAAACGAGACAGTAATGGCGTCATTGGTGGAAAGGTAGAATTGGGGGAAATTTCATGTATTGAGGCTGAAGACAATTTTAATCTAACTCGTGGAATTAGAGGGAATAAATGTTGGATGGGTGGTATTGTGCCAAAGGGGAATCTGTTGTACTGGAGGAGGGAAAAAGTATTCAGGGTTGGAAAATGAGAGTGAAATGAATTACTGGTAAATCTACAGTAAAGGTACAGTCAAGGTATTACTAAGACTTCTCGGAGAAGGTAAAATAAAGAGGAGGAAGCTCAAAAACGTTTCTGTTCCTATGACCTTAAGGGTGAGAATGCCCAAGACCACGTTTGGAGAGCAAGCACGTGGCCCAGAAGAAGAATCTCAAAGGTTGTGCCAAGACTCCACTACGCAAGCACCCTGGGCTACCCTTTCAACAGGGCTCTCTCTTAATGATGATGATAATAGCCACATGCAAACATATAAAGAGTCATGAAAGCAGATAATAACAGTCCAGCTTGTTCCACTTTGGGGAGAGATTTTGAGAGCTTCAAGGAAAATTCTACATACTGAAGATGAGGTTATGAGAACTTGAGTTGTGTATAGAAGGGAATAAATTGGTCCTGCTTGTTGATATATATGATGGGCTTTTATTGACCTGTTATGTTTCCTGATAGCTCTGGTTATGGTCTCTTTAAATAATAAACTCATATCCTTTTTTACACCTATATTGCCTCATTTGATGTCATTCCTAAATGGAGGAAAATCCCTAAAAGGAGGGTGAGCAAGTCAACCCAAGAGGCCATGCTTTGAATAACTACAAGTTGTAGTAACTACAACTACAAGCAGGTAACTACATGCTTTGGAGCCTGAGTTGGAGGCTAGGTCTGATGGCCCTCGAGGGCAGAATCTGAGCCTGATCCATCACTATATCTATAGAGCCTGGCACAGGGCAGGCATATAGAAGCTGCTTAGTAAGTGAGAGCACAGAAGTTGAAAATTGAGACATTGGCCCCCAAATGAGCAATATAAAGGGGGAGGGTGTAGCGAGGCTGCCATTTCTAGGGCAACATGCCCAGTGGCACTAAGGCGTGACTTTAGGGTGTCCAAGTGGCTAAATCAGAACGCAGAGCCATACACAAACTGTTTTCAGTCCATAAGGAGATTGTGGAGAGTAGACAAGTATTCTCTCGGCAGGTGGGGATTGAGGTAGGGTGGGAAGGTATCGAAGTAGAAGATAAAAGTTCGCTAGAATGTGATGTTGGGGATGTCCATTTGGGTTACAATGGGTCAAACAAATAGGTTACTAGTATCACTGAATCAATAAACCCTAGATTGCCCATGTTGCTTACCTTCAACTCTGCCCGTGCAATACCCTGGCCTTGGCATCAATTAGTTCAGCTCGTTAACAACATTAATTGTACTCTCATGTGTCCCAAGTGTAGTGTCAGTGATGCAATACAAGTAAGATGCAGAACTTTGCCCACTGAGAGATCCAAACAAGCAGCCAGGCAGCATGGTCAGTGCTCTGACTTAACGATGCTGGGCCACCTGCATGGTGGCCTCAGTCTTGATTTTGGCTCAGGTCATGATCTCACAGTTTGTGAGTTCAAGCTCACCATCAGGCTCTACACTGACATCGCAGATCCTGCTTGGGATTCTCTCTCTCTTCCTCTCTCTGCCCTTCCCTGCTTGCACATGCTCTCTCTCTCTCTCTCTCTCTCTCTCTCTCTCTCTCTCTCTCAAAAATAAATAAATAAACATTAAGAAACAGAATCACAGGATGCTATAGGAACCATAGAACAGACAGCCAAGCCAGTCATCCACTCCCATACACTCCCTCTCACTATCGTTATTTCTGTATCTCAGAAGTATGCTGCCACTGACTTGGTGGTGATGTGTGCTGTCCTGTCAGTGTGATAGGACTGCAAGGGAGTGACAGATCTGGCATGTGTCCTCTTCTGAGGAAAGGTGAGGGCAAAGGACTGTGGGACTAGAAAGCCCTTGCTCTGAATGACCTCCTTTTGCTGGAAACCCAGAAAGAAAAGCGGCCTCACACTTTGCAGGGTAACCTTCTGCTAACAATACAGTTGCTGGGGCTCAGCCAAGTCCCAGCATGGCTGCCCGGCCAAGGCCATGATTAATGATATCATTGCGGGCAAAATGAGACGTCGATTGAATGGGCCTGGGCTTTTAACAAAAGCCTTGACTAAGCAATCAACTGACCAGCAGAATGACCAGCTGTGGAATGCCCCAAATATCACTGACAGGAAGTGTGAATGGAGAATCAGAAAAAAACACCAATCCAGGGTGGAGGGCAGAAGCAGAATCTGATGGGAGGGAAACGGCACCGTCGTTTGTAGATATTTAATGTCATTTCTTTCACTGTGTTTGGACAGGGCAGAGATGGAGGGATCTCATTTTTCAGATGCAGAAACTAGGGCCCAGAGGTTAAGAAACTCCCTCTCAAGCACAGAGAAGTTGGAGGTAGAACCAGGAGTCCAGGGTGGGCTCTGCTATGCCATACAATTTTCATAAGACTTGGCAAAGTCTTGTATCCGGGCAACAGCAACGATTTCCCAAGTCTGGAAATTCACCAGAGGCATAGGTAACTTTCAGCATCTCCATTCATCACTGGTTGCCGAATTTCATCAAGGATTACTGTCATTTTCTTCAAGGAGAAGTCACATGAATACAATACTTCCTAAGTTCTTTCATGTTGGAGAAAATATGGCTTGCCACCTTTATTCTTGAACAACTTAGCTGGGTATAATATTGTTGGATCAAAGTTCCTTCTCTTAGATTTGTAGATATTGCTCCATTTTCTGACAGTGTTGAATATATCTGTGGAGAAATCTATGGTCAGCATAATAATATTCTGCTTTATAGATGGAATAATTTTTTTCCTGGACACATTTTTCCTAGTTTTTTTTCTTCAGCAATATATCTAGTGTTGATTGCATTGTCAATATTTTTTCCTTATAGTGATTTTTTCAACTGCAGATTCAATTATTTATGCTAATGTGATGTCCACTGATTTTGATCTTACATATATTTTCCATTCCATTACTTGCGTCCTTTATTTCAGGAACAGTAAACTATCCTTTTTAACTTATGTAAGTGGGATAGGTCCTTTACAGTTCTCAAGTGCTTTTCCCAGATATCAAGGAGCTCACTCAAGGCAAGTCAATAATTAGAATGATCTCTCTTAAGAACTCTCCAGAACCTTGGACAAAGTGCAGGGGATGATTAACTCTGCCTAGGGGAGTCAAAGGAGGCAGACTTGTACTCAATAGAAGAAGCAATAAGCATTATCTAGCAATGGAAGAGACTGCTAATGATGCATTAAACCCCTCATCCCTGGAAATATTCAAGAATAGACTGGTGGACTGTCTGTTTGTGAGCTTAACGTGAGAAGCTGAACTAAATAATTGCATTAATCCTTGAACCTCTGTGGCTTTATGAAGAATAGAGCCAAATGGAGGGCTGGCCATCAGAGTCTTCAGTAAAGGGTGGATTACAGAGCTATGGGCAAGTAATCCACCTGACTCTGTCCGAGGCTGCCCCATCATAAAATCTTTTATTCTGAATCTGTATCTGGTGACTTATACCAGAAACAAGTCAAAGAACAGAAGCGTCAGGGCCAATGTGGCAGCCATTATTTAGTTACTTCTGCTAAGGATGAGAGGGTTTTCTAGCAAGCCAAAAATAATTAGACAGTGGAAGTTATGAAATATTTTTTTCTTTATTTCTTTTCCTCCAATGACAATTCTAATTTTTTTTAATGTTTATTTATTTTTGAGAGAGAGAGAGAGAGAGAGAGAGCTTGAGCAGGGGAGGGGCAGGGAGAGAGGGAGACACAGAAACCAAAGCAGGCTCTGGGCTCTGAGCTGTCAGCACAGAGCCCAATGCAGGGCTCGAACCCACGAACCATGAGATCATGACCTGAGCCAAAGTCAACTGAGCCACCCAGGTGCCCCCCTCCAACAAGAATTCTAAATTGTAAGTTCCCTAAGAGCACAAAATGGCATTGGTTTTATCTACTACCCTATTACCAGTGGCCAGCATTAGGCTTAACACCTAATATTTGCCAAGTAGATAACAAATCAAAGAAGTAATAAACTTGAACTCATGAGTTTTCAAGCCAGAAAATTAAAACATGCAGTATCTCCTATCACCATGAAGTCTGTATTGCAAACAATTTAACCAGCATGCAGACTTTAATCTGGATGACTCATGTATTTTTGTTTGTTTTTGTTTGAGTAAGTGATTGAGCACTAGTAACTCGTTAAGATCCTTTGGCCTCATACAAGTCCCTAAAGAGGTTATGCTTATAGAAAGGGACGATCTGGTGGTTCAAGGCCAGTGCAGCACAGTAGAAAACCATGGAGTATCAGAATGCACTAGCTCCATGTTTGAATTGTGGCTTTACGACCAAAGTGGCATTGGATGGCACCTTACACTTCTCTGAGGCTTAGTGTCCTTCCCTGCAAAATCGTAAAGTAACACAGCATAGGATTGTTGCTAGAATTAGGTAAAAGAAGTTGCTGGAACCATTTAGGATGGCACATAACACAGACCAGGTTATTGGTGACCTTGGCATACCCATTTCTGTTGCCCTCACTTTACCCAGAGCCTCCGGTTGTATCTTCACCCCTTGGGGTGGAAAGCAGTGGTGAAGGGCAGTGGTCTTGATAACTGAACAGATATGGGCGGTAGAATTTCTTCCCATTGTATCCTCCCAACTGCTCCCTGGAGCCCCAGTTAGTCACGCCCATCGCACCATAAGTATTACATATGAAGCAGAGAGAAGGGAATCACTCACTCTTCCAAATGATACAACATTAAGTTTTAAGAGAGATGAAGGGGATTTATTAAATTTGCCCTCCCGAAGGAGCTCATTCAGATCCTGGCTTTAACGAGTAGGCAGACCTCATTACACACCTTGGATGTTCCAGAACACTCCACAGTCCCACGAGACTAATCAATTATGTTGTCTTTGCTCTTCCCCCTAAAGTCGATTTCCAGATTCCAACACCCCTGAAGTTCAGTACCCCACCACATCACCCACAACCCGTCTACGCCCTCGATACGAGTCTGCCCCAGAAAGAGCCTTGTGATGGAGTCAACCTTGGCGAGAAATCCTTGAGTCCTGAGGAAGGCTCAGCCAAGGCAAGTGATTTGTGTTCTTGTTCCTGGTGTGGAGGAGTCGCTGGAGGGGAAGATGAGGCTAGTCCAGTTCATGGCCACCCAGACTTCCGGGCTGACACCAATTGCAACCTGAAGTTTGCTCAAAGAAAAGTAACCCCCAAAAGCCATGAAGATATTTAATCCTCTCTGAACAGCAAGTGGCCCTGGGAGTCTGCAACTGCGATTGCCATCCCCCTGCAGTTTGTCCGGAGTGCCTGTCATAAGTCAGAGGCCATCCAAAAGGCTGGGGATAAATGAGTGAACATATCAGACAGTGTCCCTGCTCTCATGGGTCAGGAATTCTAGTAATAGGAGTGGATGAAGAGACACAAAAATACATAAAAGAATAATTAACACAAGGTGATGGGACAAAGAGTGACACTTAGATCTACGTGGCAGCATGAGATATGGAGGAGAAAGACGTAGCCATGTGAAGATCAGAGGGATGTGAATTATAGGCAAGAGGAACAGCTAGTGCGAAGTACCCTCCAGGGTAAAAAGGTGAGAAAGAAGATATCAGCCGATCATGTAAGATTGGTAAACCTTGGTAAGAGGTGCGAATTTCCATTGTAACATCTTGTCACCTATAGGTGGCCTGGGGTAGAGAAATGTGGGAAATGATAATCCAGAAGGGGGACAAAGGCATACATGAGAATCAAGAAGGGTCTCCATAACATAGAGCCAATTTAGACCCCAGGTCTAAATTTAATCCAGGTCTATGCACTTGGGCCCTACCATGCCTTCTGAAAATCGGCATAAATTAATCTCGTTGTTCCAGTGGCTTCTACCTTATGGTCCAGCTTCACTCAGGCCCTGGTTACAGGTGCTTTCCTGATCAGAAGCACCACACCGTGGAGACATTGGGGGAGTGCTCAACAGCTGGGTTTTGATACCTGTTCTCTTCAAAAATTGGAAGACCTTGGCCAAGTCTCTTGCCTCTTTGGGCATTGATCCTCTAATGGGTATACTGACCAGTGTGTGCTAAATGACCCCCAAAGTCCCTGCTTACAGCATGGGAGTTATAGGATTCCATGGCTTTTGATGTAAGCTCATATAGACGTGTTAAAGAAAATTAAACACATTTAATCTCTTGACATCCAAGGCCTCATAGTTAGCTGAGAAAGCCACATGCCAGGGCCTGGATTGTTAGAGATGAACCAGGTAAAAACCATGCCAGGATTAACACCGCCCTGCATAAATTCATTCCGATCCTCAGCATGCAGGGAAAGGCTTGTATTCCTCTCTCATATGGTCCCTCCAGGTCCCGCACGACCACCTCTTGTCTTGCAGAGAGGCATTCTCATTTCCACAGTGTAAGACAATTGTGAAACGAAGAGAAAACGGGTTAGTACATTCTGTTACTAACTGGCAGCTCCAAATAAGAAGTAATAAAATGCCTGAACCCATTAGGGAAGTTTCTGAGACTATTGCTGGTGGTTAGGCGCCCTCTACTGGTAGACTTGCCGGAGAACCACCAAAAGTTGAGTGATTCTTTTATCTGGGATGCCTGTTTCTAAAGGTGACCTAGAATGCAGGTGTTTGTCTTCAGGGATTTCCAAATGGAAAACAAGCTTAAACCAGGCCATGCCTCCCTCAAGAGAAATCCTTTCAAGCCTTTACAAATCCCGGAGGTAGTCTTAGACCATTTGTAATAGGAGTGAACATAGAGCCCCCCTGGGTTGAGACTGAAAATATTGATTTGGGAAACTTTTCAGAGGGAAGGAGGGCATCCTAAAAATGAAGTTTATTAGCATTGAAGAACATTTATTTTTTTTAAAAAACCATGGACTATAGGATTGTATAGAAGGAAAGAAGGTTGGCGTTCCCATGACAGAATTGAAAAACATCTTAGTGCTCCCAGGAACGCATATATAATGAAGGAGACCAACCACCTGTTTTGTGACATTGAAACTGAGCCCGGAATGTGGTTTTTGGTAGGGGGGGTGGGTGCGGTAAGGGTATAGAATTTAACCAGACCTGGCTTCGAACCCCAGTCCTGCCACTTATTGGAGAAGTGACTTAAGATCCCTTCTTTCCTTTCTTAAATCTTTCAACATGGTATATGGATTAAGTCCCCCTAAATTCAATCTCTCTCCATCAGAATCATTGTGTTCCCTCAATGGGGACACAGAAGAAATGTCAATATACTACAGAGTGGGTTCGATTTTATTTATTCATTCCCTTATGTGTATCTATTGAGGGGCCTCTCATCCAGGCAGTGCATTGAGTACGAAGGACAAGCAGTTAGACACAGACTCTCCCCTCAAGGAGCAAAATGTCCAGGAGGAAAGATAGGATGTGTAGACACGTAACTGTGATAAGGCAGAAAGCTGTCCGTGATGTGAGAGATACGTATACCATCAATGGGAGTTGTCAAAAGATAAATTAGTTTCAGTCCTGAGGAATCATGAAAGGTTTTTCTTTCAGTATTATATCATTTCTGGAATTTCTGAGCTTGTCTGAGCACCAATCCTTGGCCATGTGGAAAAATTAGATTCAGAGTGTTTTTGAGAATTCTGATGGAGAGCTTGGGAAATATTAGTGTCATATATATATATAGATATATATGACATACACAATACACTATTATTATATATTAAAACTATTATGATATATACACACACACTATTAAGATAATCATTTCACAATATATGTAAATCACACCATCATGTTATACACCTTAAGTTTATACAGTGATCTATGTCAGTTATTAATAAAACTAGAGGAAAAAAACCAAAGCAAGAAAAAATAAGGCAAATACAAACTCATAGGGAAAACTCATTGTATAAGAAAGAAAATGTATTCATAGTACACTACTTGACTCAGCAATAAATAATACATTTTTGTAATAACGTAAGTTCAAACTAATGAATTAACAAAACACTCTGACTTAACTGTATCAGGAGCAGAAAATGGGCGAGATGTGTATTTAAATGTATGAGAATTGAATGCAGAATTTGAACAACAAAAAGCAGTTAATAGGTAATATAAAAATTATATTAAAAGATGTAATGGAACAAATATAATATTTGGTGATATGGAGGTTTAGCCTGGAAGAATCATCTAAACTAGACTAGCCTCTAGATCTAGAGTGTCTTGAGGGCAGGGCTCAGAGTTGGGTAGAACAGGGGCCTGGGGGCTGCCAATATGTGTGTGACCAGCACCAGCAATGTAACTTTTGGAAGCATGCACATGTATTTCTTTAAACAACTTTTTAATGAAAAGGAAGAGTGTATGATACAGTGGGTACAGGTTTGGATTTTGTCTGTCCATCTTCTTCTCACACTTATTCTGGAAATGTGATCTTCACTTTCTCAAAACATTTTTACTTCTCTGCTGTTGAATCTCCCTACGGAAGATTATATTTTCTCATATAACCCCATTCTTTGGCTGCAACTAATGGGTCCAGATTTGAGAGGGAAAGCAGGAGAGAAAAGTGGGAAGGAGACAGCAAGAGTTAGAGCCAGAGTTGAGAGAGGAGAGAGAGAGAGAAGAGAGAGAGAGAGAGGGGCAGAAGATAAGAGAAAGAGAGAGAAAGATGAGAGAAGAGAGCAAGAGAAGAGGAGAGAGAGCAAAATGTCCCTCAATGACGATGAAGAAAGAGTGCCAGCAAAGTTAAAGTCCCTGTTTCCATTCATTTCTGAGGATCAACTTCATCCTTGCCTTTCCAGTAATTTGGTCGTAAATTTTATTTCAAGTGGAAAACCTCCCACATCTTTTAAACTTCTTTCACAGCTAGCTTGACATTGTTTTCTTTTCTATAGAGGCCGGTGACCGCTCTCCTCTTCTAAAATGCCATTTTAGGGGCACCTGGGTGGCTTAGCTGGTTGATGATCCAACTATTGACCTCAGCTCAAGTCATGATCTCATGGTTGGTGAGATCAAGCCCCGCATCAGGCTCTGTGCGGATAGCTTGGGATTCTCTCTCTCCTTCTCTCTCTGCTCCTCCCTTTCAAAATAAATAAATAAATAAATAAATAAACAAACATCTTTCAAGGATGCCATTTTAACATCAGCTCTTGTATGGGCTTTCAACATTTCTCAGAGCTATCTTTATTGCCCAGTGGGTGGTTTTTAAATGCAGTCTTTGCCATGACTGGCACGCGATCTTACGCTTGAGCCTGGGAGGAATCTTTGAATGATAAGGCAGGTGAAGATGAGCTTGGACAAAGGCTTTATATTGCGAGGAGACACCTCAAAGGTAAGGAGAGGTGGCTTCAGCAATGCAGGATCAGTGCAAACCACACCCGTGGAAGCTGTGTGTGTGGGACACAGGATACTCTTCAAGAGCCCACCTGTCCCCAGGGGCACCTGGGTGGCTCGGTCAGTTAAGTGTCTGACTTCAGCTCAGGTCATGTTCTCGCAGTTCGTGAGTTTGAGGCCTGCATTGGGCTCTGTGCGGACAGCTCAGAGCCTGGAGTCTGCTTGGGAGTCTGTGTGTGTCTCTCTCTCTCTGCCTTTCCCCTGCTCTGTCTCTCTCTGTCTCAAAAATAAATAAACACTATAAAAAAAGGGGGGGTTCACTTGTCCCCTTCTCCTGTCCACTTCACCTCCTGTCTTCCTAAAATCTATTCAGAGATGAAATCTTCACCAGCCTTGGGCATGAAGTGGTGGGAATGGCAGGTTATATCCAACGTGTTCTACGGGGAGTAGCCTAATCGAGAAAAGGACTGAAAGAGGATCCAGATGGGAAGAGAATAGCATGGAGCAGCTGCAGATTCTTTTTTTTTTTTTTTTGAAGGCTCAGCATCAAGATAGAGGTGAAGGGAAGAGATGTCACATTTGCGGAACAGAGCTATGGTAGAGGCAAACCTGCTGGAAATTATACTTCAGGGATTAAAAAAAAAGGAGGGGGACATCATGGATGCTGCAAAAGAAATTAAATCCATGCAGAGGATGCCGAGGGAAGGGTCCAAAAGGAAATGACGAGAAAGGAAATGACAGATATGGAAGAGCATGAGTGAAGATCACAGGGAGAAAAAGCCAGAATACATAACGCATAAGCAATTATCAAAGGAGAAATACGACTCAATCTTCAGTTCTCTAAGTTAAAAAAAAAAAAAAAAAAGAATCTGTAGACTGATTGCCAAGTTCTCGTGCCATCCTAAGCAAACCAGTATGAATATGTTCGTTTAATTATAGAGTAATGTTTAAATTAAAAGGATCAATATACCTTAAAAGCACTTGAGCAAAGGAAAAGGTTACATTTGAATGAAAGAACAAAAAAAGACAAAAAACAGGCTGGTCTCTGAGTTCTCAACTGTAGCATTAATGCCACAAGACAGTTGAGAAAGCCCTGTGGAGTTTTAACTAAAAACTATGAGGATGTAAGTTGTCTTTTATAAATAGAGGCAATAAAAATACGTTTATTAAATAAGAGCTTGGAAAAAGGTCCATGGAATATAGTTCTTTGAAGAATATATCCAACTAACTGGAGGATACCAAAACATCACAATCTCAATGGCAGAAGAGTCCTCTCGATAAATGTGATGGGGTTTGGCCCTAAAACTGGGGAAACACGGCCCATATTTACCTAGTTCACTCCAGGGATAAATGTAAAAGTCTCAGTGTAAAAATGAACCTAAAATCAAAACATCTGTTCCCTTAAACATAATGTAAAATTCATGATTTCATGAAAAAATATCTGAGCTTAAAACATCAGCTAATATTCATAAAGACTGAGCCACGGAAGGAGGAGGGAGAGTGGAAGGTTGTGTACTCACAAGATTGTTTCCTTCTTGACTCTGAGAATTAGTTCATGTCAAGGGAACGAGGGCTTTTGAAATATTAAAAGGTAAACATCAAAGAAAGCAAAAGCCAAGAAATCACGGTCCATAGAGCAAACAGGAGTAGCAAGTGAAACCACATAAAACAAGATTTAAAAAGTATAAAACTATATGTCAGAACATGAAATGGGCCTTTTGTGCTAACAAGTGGGGATGTTAAGTACCTCTCTTAAAAGGCAGACTTCCAAGTTCGTTTTCCCCACATCTAGCCAATGACTAGAACACCCCAAAACAGAGGTGGACAGAATTTAAAAAGTAAGATGCTGGACAAAGATAGACTGTCCAAGTTCAAATAAAAAGAGAAGGTGTGCAAGCCTAAATATCAGATACCAGCTGTCAGACGGAAACATCAGAGGGAGCAAAAGTTCACTTCTTTTGATGAATGGTACCTTTATGAGAGCAATAAATCAGCAAGCCAAATTTAGTAGCACCTCTAAAAAGTGGATACACGGTAATGTTGGAAATATTAACACATTTCTCTGTTCACGACAGATTAAACAAGCAGAAAATAGGGGCATCTGCTATTTTCATTCAATAAGATACCACTGATGTCTCTCACAACTAAGTGTTAAACTTAGTATTCAGCTTTTGTAGAATATAGTTGTTGCTGTTGTTTTGTTTTTTACTTTTTTTGTTATTCTTTCAGCTTTTTTATTTATTTTTGAGAGAGAAAGAGAGAGAGAAAGCACAAGCGGAGGAGAAGCAGAGAGAGAGAGGGAGATACAGAATCCGAAGCAGGCACCAGGCTCTGAGCTATCACCACAGAGCCCGATGCAGGGTTTGAACCCACAAACCATGAGATTGTGACCCGAGTCGAAGTCAGACACTTAACTGACTGAGCCACCCAATCACTCCATTATTGTTGTTGTTTTATTTTTATTTATTTTTTTAAATAATTTTTTTTATGTTTATTTATTTTTGAGAGAGAGAGAGACAGAGCACAAGCCGGGGAGGGGCAGAGAGAGAGGGAGACACAGAATTTGAAGCAAGCTCCAGGCTCTGAGCTGCTAGCACAGAGCCCAACGCAGGGCTTGAACCCACAAACCACAAGATCATGACCTGAACCAAAGTCAGACGCTCAACAGACTGAGCTACCAAGGCACCCTGTTGTTGTTGTTGTTGTTGTTTTAATTGAACATTTAAGGTCACAGGAAACATCTCAAATTCTAAAAAAAAAAAAAGTGCAGACTTCTCTCCTATCACCTTTTCTGACCAGAATAAAATAAAACTAAAACTAAAACTATTAAGCCATAGAAATAGACATTTTTAAGTAGCCTTCCAAATAACTATGGACAAAAATAATCGATTCCACAATTACAGAATATACTAATATAAACAGACTACTACGTATTATCACTCTGAGGTTTTTTTCAACTCCATGTTTAAAAATATATCGGCTCAGATGTGTATGTCTTCTGTAGGGAAATAATTGGTAGGAAATATTTCAGCATGTGTAGAGTGAGTAGCTTTGGGTATTACCTTGTGTATGTAAATTTACTTGTATGCATTAATTGTTTTTCTACATGGAATGGGCACTTGGTAGAAGCCAGGCTTTACATTTTTGAAGTTGAAAAGCTATATGCGGGGGAATTGCAAACTCTCATATTATCGTTAAGGTAGAAGATAGAAGTTATCTTTAATTTTTTTAATGTTTATTATTTTTGAGGAGAGAGAGAGAGACAGAGAGACAGAGTATGAGTGGGGGAGGGGCAGAGAGAGAGGGAAACACAGAATCCGGAGCAGGCTCCAGGCTCCAAGCTGTCAGCACAGACCCCGATGCAGGGCTCCAACCAATAGACCTCGAGATCATGACCAGAGCCGAAGTCAGATGCTCAACCGACTGAGCCATCCAGGTGCCCCTGGAAGTTATTTTTAGAGAAGACAGTTCAGGTTTGAAGCAAATATATAACCAATTCTCCTAGAATCAGCGAACTAATTTCAATATAGGTGCTTCATATTGAGGAATGTTAAATGTTCTTTTAAATTAAGTAAACTATGTAGACCTTTTTGTAGGGACAAGGTTAACCTAGAATTGGAGATTTCTTTCTCCTTAAATTGGATTTATGCTACTCGGTGCCTAAAATGTATTTGTTTGCTCTTGAGAGATAAATGTGCGACCTTATTCTGACTTCTGTTGGAAAGCCAGCTATGGTTGGAAAGACAGCCTTCTTTGCTAAAGCGCTACTGCTATTTGGAGCCAGATAATTCTTTTTTTTTTTAACATGTATTTTTATTTTTGAGAGAGAAAGAGAGAGAGAGAGACAGACAGAGTGCAAGTGAGGGAGGGGCAGAGAGAGAATGAGGCACAGAATCTGTCACAGAACTGTCAGCCCAGAGCCGAACGTGGGGCTCACGGACAGCGAAATCATGACCTGAGCGGAAGTCAGACGCTTAACCGACTGAGCCTCCCAGGTGTCCCATGGAACCAGATAATTCTTAATTGGGAGCATGGGTGGTGATGTCCTATGTACTACAGGGTGTTTAGGACCACCCGTGACCTCTCTCTACTAGATTCCAGTAGCACCCTCCCTCCCCCACTCACTGGTGACAACCAAAATTGTATTTAGAGATTCCCAAATGTCCACCTGGGAGGCAAAAATCACCCCTGGTTGAGGATAGACTCGCAGGAATGGAAGCGAATTGGATGCTAAATTAATAACATCTCATAAGGCTAACTCTGCCACACTTTACGAGAACACTGTTGAAGACTGGGGTTGAATTACTCGGGCTCTGGAAACCAGATCATATCCTGTGGGTGAGGGAGGACATTTTTCCTGAAGCGAATTGAAGTCCAATTACCATCCCCAGCCCGATGTGGATGTGTTCTGTGGAGCCAAGGGCAGCCAGATCCCTTTCCAAATGCTGAGGAAGGGTTAGGAGTTGGCCAGTGGAGGAAAGTGCTTCCCATCAAAGCTGCGATCATATTAGGGTCAGCGGCACCAGCAGCTACATGGGAGCAAGAGAAGGAAGATGGGACGGTCACAGTTGTCAACTTTTAGCCACAAATTCTTGCAGCAGCTGAGGGATGGGTTCATGGAGCAGTCGAGGGATCCCAGACCAGGCATTAATAGCAAATGTTAAGTCCACACATTTTATCACTCAGCTCTACGTGGTTCTGACTCTTATGTTGTCTCCATCTAGATATAGCTTCTCCCAGACTCTGATTGGTCACAAGTTCTTGGAAAATGTGTAAGAACAGCATGGCTTTGCAAGCCTGATGCAATACTTGATCTCAAAGCCTTAACCGATCTCATCCTTCCTTTTCCTACCTCCTATTTATGTGTATAACTAGACATGGGGGTACCAAGAGATACCCCAGTGGGTCACCTCCCTGATTGTCTTATTTAAAAGCAATTTTACCTCCTCATACTGATCAGGTCATAGCCCTTCTCAAGGGACATAGCCGTAGCTTTTCTTTGGCTGCTGGTCTAGGAGCACAAGAAACCCAAAGTGACTATATGGTACCTAGAGCTTTAAGCTTAGTGAGACTCTTTACTTTGTCCCAGGAACCAGGACCCCGAGACTTGCAAACTCAAGAGCGGGACAGCACAAATTCTTCAAGAGGGTCGCTGGGAATGATAGTCATAGAAGACGCAGCTACTTCTATTGCTTGGTTCCTGGACCCATGTAGTCTATCTATTGAAGACCTAGCATCAGAGGAAAGCCCCATCCTTAGAAATATAGAATCATCTCAAAGCCGGTGCCTCAGTTGGATTTTCAAGAGGCCATTCTACTGTCCCATCAGGCTGGCAGCTTCTGGGTGACACAGTATGTGGTAAGACCAGGAGATCTTACGCTTACGTGCCCACTGCCTCCTTGGATGGAGGAGACGCTGTACAAGATTGCATGTATCAAAATCAAGCCTTTGGTGAGCTTTTGGAGTAACAGCACTGGCTGAGGGACTGCAGGAAGGAAAAGCGAGCTGTTATCTAGAATACTTGTCAGTCGTGGTTAAGATGAATTACTCTTTCCAGAGTAGCGGGGCCCCAGTATTATCGAACAGCCAACAGCCAACTTAGCCATGGGATAGTGCCATACAAGTACTCAGCTTTGGTCTCTTCTTACTGGCAGTTGGATATTCAGCAGTAAAAGTCCAACTTGGAAAGTTTCATTCTTGGAGAGAGGGAGCCACCGTTGTGGGGTCCATGCCTAGTCCCCATTTCTACTATCATGTCATCCCCATTCATAAGCTCATTGTCTAAATAATGGAGTGGCCAAAGACAGAGGTTTGTTGTCATTAACTGGCCAAGTCAACATGTCCAGTCGGGTATTCAGTGCCTGTTCCTCAGCGGATGTTCTATGGTGGGAAAGAAATGCAATATAAAGTCATCACACTTGGTTCTCACTCATACATATCCATCCACGTGCTTCTTTTCTAGACCTCTCTCTTTTTCCAGTCTTGCTTCTTCTAGGCTACTGACCAACCAGCTAAGCCATTTGCCATTGACCATGGGTCCACATTCCAACCTCAGATCCATGATCTCTCCACACAAAGAGGATGGCCATGAGTACCACCCGAAGCTCTGCCTAATGGGAAGACTTATTCTTGTTTTTGTTTTGGAGGGCCACCCCTAACTAGAGCTATCATGTAGAATTCTATTTCCAGTTCAAACAAAACTACTGAGCTGACCCCACTTGTGTATTCAACACAGGAGGTTTCCTCCTCTGCCAGCTGGACATTGGGAATGATCTGTGGGGCCAAATGTATGAGATGAGGGAGAGGTGTTGGCATAGTAGAGGAAGGGACATGGAGGCCTAGTGTCTGTGCCACCCGTGCTTTCTGGACCTGTTCCAGCTCAATCCAGAAAGTATCACTTCTACCTTGGAGTGGCATCCTCAGCCTTATGACTTGGTGAGTCTGACAGTACCCAGTTCATTATGTGCAGTTCTGGTTTTATGGCCATTGGATGTTCCATGTTTAGATTTTCTGTCTCTATCTGGGATCAGGAGCAGATCAGCTTGTTTGTGGTTCTACTGGTGTATAGTTTTCTGTTGCATAACTTTATTCAAGAACCCACAAATTTATAAGAAACCCTATCAGTGTAATATTGGGGCTTATTAGAGACTTCACAAAGCATCCCAAGTGGGCAGGACTGATCATGCTGCCGGCTGAATCTGCTTCAGAGGTCTTTTTGCTCTGGGTCCCCTAAAACTATCAGCCTTTAGCAATATCAGAGAATGGGTCAGAGCAGTATTCCTGAGTGTATAAGATGCTGTGTCTAAAACCTGAAGAAGCCACCTAAGTCCTGTGTTTCTTTCTTAGTAGTAGGAAGTACATGGGGGAAATCACATGCTCTTTATTTCGGAAGGGATGACCCATTTGTTCCAGAACATGGGGCCCCTAAATATCTAACTGATATATCATGCCTCTAAATCTTTGTAGGGTCTATATCCCTCCTTCTAGAGTGCATGTGTCCTACCACTTCTTGCTCATCAGGTCCAGCCTACGTGATGTCAGCAATACGGGCTAATATGGTGTTCTACAGAATGTCCAGATAGCCCAGAGCCTTTCAACAGTATAGTGACAGAGAGAAAGAGAATTAACATATCTCTGGGGGCAAGGCCATGAATGTATACTGCTATTCATCCCATATGAATGCAAATTGCTCCTGTCCTATTTGATGGGTAATGAAAAGAATGCATTTGCCAGATCAGTAGCTTCATGCCACTGACCAGAGTCTGTAATAAAGATACGACTTCCAGCACAGCACCTGCGATTGGGTGTACCATGTGGTTAAGTCTGCAGTTGTACACTGTTGTTTTCCATGATCCAACTGAGTTTTGCAGGACCACTACCCCTGTATCCTTGAAATCTTTGAGGGTGATGCAAATCCACCATTCCTCCAGAGATATGGTCATTGTTTTACATTTGCCATCTTGGCTAGCCAATGACTTGGCTAGGGTCATTTCAGGATTTTCTATTGGGCCTTTTTTACTACAGTAGCTCTTTGTAATTTATAGTTTCAGTTTATTGGTCAAGGAACCAGTGTAAGGGGTTTGCCAACATCATATTTTATTTTATTTTATTTTATTTTAGAGAGAGTGTGTGTGAGCGAGGGAGAGGGGGAGAGAGAAAGAGAGAGAGAGAGAGAGAGAGAGAGAGAATCTTAAGCAGGCTCCATGCTAAGCATAGGACTCAATCCAATGATGCGAGGCTCAAGGCTCCATCCCATGACCCTGGGATCACAACCTGAGCCAAAATCAAGAGTCAGCCGCTCAACCAACTGAGTCACCAGGCACCCCACCAACATCTTAATATGTCAATTCCCATTATATATTCAAGACCTGGGAAGATGTCCACTGGATGTATCATTGGGCATATGAGATGGACCTAGAGCAGTATTCTACTTATTACATGACTTCTCTATACCCTTATTCTATCAGAGCCAACATGATGCTTTGGCTTGCTTGGTGGCAGTGTCAGTTTGAATCTTGTTTCCCACAACACCCAAATGGTTGGGGAGGGGGGCTCTCTTTTCCCCAGTGTGCTGTTACCTGAGTAAAGCCAATGACCACTTCAGGACAAAACTGGGGGAAACCAATGCCATATATATTTACCATTGATGTCAGACAATCTTTGCTTATACAGATTCAGCCTCTTCTTCAGTTAATGGACTTAGGCACTGAGAACTAGCTCAGCTCTGGAAACTGGGAAAGAGAACTTCCCTTTGGGGTAACTGGCACTGGTCTTCTGTTTATCATCTGTTCTTGATGTACTTTGATTATATTTATTATACAATCCCGTAATCTTGCCCATCTCTCTTGCCCCGAGGAAGACCACGATCTATGAACTATCTTCTGGGCTGCCATTCTGAGCTTGCTACCTTTTTGGTGATCATGTCCAAGGTTTTTCTGGTGGTTAGTAGTTGATTCCTGGTCTCTGGGATCTTATTATCTCTACTGCTACTAGGGAGACCAAGTCTGAAATAGCATCTCCTGCTGTTAGTTCGTACTTCCAAAAAGAGCAACCCCTGAGCTCCTCAACAATCCCAACACACTCACATTAGTGCATTTTTTATCATGTCAGTAAATGGTGTGGCTTCCAGGCCCTCTGGAGTAGCATAGAGTCAGCCAGTGTATTTTCTGGTCTTATATACTAGAGCCATCCTAGCACACTCACTTCCTTGCATCTTTGATCCCTTCCTCAACAGTCTACTATTTATTTTAATGCAGACTGTTTTATTTAATGCAGGTCATCCCTTTGCTGTCGCCTAATGTTTAAGCTAAAGAAAACTGGCTTCATAGTCTCTGAAACAAGCTATCTAGTATC
The DNA here is from genome assembly GCA_028646485.1 of Cryptoprocta ferox. Lineage (NCBI taxonomy): Eukaryota > Metazoa > Chordata > Mammalia > Carnivora > Eupleridae > Cryptoprocta > Cryptoprocta ferox. The sequence goes on from CM053565.1 coordinate 7,834,627, forward strand.
CAAGTGAAAAAGGGGTTGCTTTTGATTCTCATTCCTGTATGTCAACAGCTAGGGAAAGAGTGAATGTGGAGGTAGGATAGCAGGAAAATCATTAGGCAGGAATTTGGGGGTCTGGGGTCTAGGTTCCAACTTAGCCACATCGAGGCCATGTGTACACTGCATATGTTGGGTGGGTGCGGGGAAAGAAACTCGAAGTCAGAAATACCTGAGATAGAATCAGAGCCCCATGACTTTTCATCTGCACAACTCTGGAAAAGCATCGAAGTTTTCTGTGCTTCAAGGTTCTCATCTTGAAAATGAAAATGAAATAATTCTCAATCTCGACTACATATTAGAATCACCAAGGTTGCGGGGGGGGGGGTTGTTTTGTTTTGTTTGTTTTTAGAAATGCTTGTTCTACACTTGACCAATTGAATCAGAGTTTCCGAGATGAGAGCTGAGGACCAGCATCTTTTAAATCCCCACCCCCACCCCTGTTATCTTGCACAGGAGATTGAGATGCACAGGAGATTGAGATGCACGGGAAAGGTTGAGAACCACCAGCTAGATAATCTGTGAATGCCGACATTGATGCACTCTAATGTGTCAGATAATCCAAACACATCTATCTGGGTGTACCATGGGCCCCATCTCAAAATAAGGACAAGAAAATTCTACCCTCTGAATTTGTCCCATGCTTTCAATGGCATGTTTGCAGTCTTGAGTCCACTGCTAGTGAAAGAAGTCATTGCAGCTGGCTGGAGAACAGGACTACTTTGTCCTAGGCTGAAGGCTGGTAGGCCAGTAGCCTTTTCTTACCATCTTATCTATGTGGTACTTCATGGAAGGGTGCCCTGTTAACCTCAAAGCTAAACATTTCACCCGAATTCACATTTCAGAATTATAACCACTGGCTGCCTGTTCCCCATGATACTAGAATTTCAGATTTTTCTTTTTTTTTTTTTTTTAGTTCTCTGACACTAATTTTCCTCAAAACTACGATCTGTTATTTGTCTGCAGCCCTTAAAAAAACTAGAGCCATATGCTACTTCCACAGCATCTTGGCTTCCCAACAACTCAGAGTTTGACCATGTTCTGGGTGAGTCGGGTATCTGTATTTCTGCCCAAGAAGATTGGGGCTGGGGGACCCCCTCTACTCATTGCCTATGGAATCAACTCCACCTGGGTTAACTGAAGAGATTCGGGTTTTAAGCTAACAATACAACGTGTCACAGCCACTTAAGTCAGCTTAATACTGAAAAGTACAGCTAATAATAGTGAAAGTAGAAATCTTGACCAATGCATTGTCTGGGAATCTCTGCTTTGTGAGGGAACTATGTAAGTACCAAAGCTACTTTTCTTTCCTCTTTTTAGAGAGAGAGAGAGAGAGCACGTGAGTGCGAGTGGGGTAGAGGGGCAGAGAGAGAGAGAGGGAGAATCTTAAGTAGGCTCTACGCTCAGTGCAGAGCCCAACATGGGGCTCGATCCCAGGACCACAGGATCATGACCCGAGCTAAAATCAAGAGTCAGATGTTCAACCGACTGAGCCACCCAGCCACCTCAAGGCTAATTTCATTAACAAAACAATATCAAATTATTTTCTTTGCTCTTTCTGAAAATAAAAGGTATATAGGTTTCAAACTGTCACCAGGGGTCATGGTTTGTATGAAATCTCCACAGTGGCCTGTAATTCCAATATTTTTGTTGGGACCAAATTGCATAAACCTCTTGGTCTTGCATGCAGGCAACTAAACTATATACATTTGGCTTCTCTCAGAGCAAAAAGTTGCTGATAAATGGCCAGAAGGCAGGCCTAGTGCTTTAGGAAGAGAAAACATGAGCAGAACAGAAAGCCAAAAATAGCCTAATTTAGTTATTATTTAACACTTGGCATTTGCATGCAGCGGTTTGAAAATTTAAGACGCATCAGTGGCCAGGAAAACCAACAATATTTCTTTAATATTTTAGAACCTGAAACCACTTAGCAGTAAGGGAAAGGCCTCCTGTTATGCAATGTGTTGACTCATGGAGGAAAAGGCCAAATTTCCAGTGTTAGGGAAACAAGCCACCCACTTGCTGTTAAGAGAGACACTAGTCAAAACCACCAGGCTAAAAAGCGGTTCCGAAGCTTGCAGTAGTGATGTTTCCCCTTCTCTTCCTTTCCTGATCTTATTTTCACTTACGGGGCTTGCCAGTTCCTGAAGATTGTTCCCTAGTGATGGGTGGATCTCATTTCTGGGACCCTGATTGCTGCTGACTTTGGGGAGTCAGGGGAGAAGGAGTCCTCACCCCCTAAATTCTCTGAGCTCTCTTACACCCAGTCTTTCCTACCCCTGCTGCCTCCTAAACAGAAACAACAGACCTCAAATGGAGTCACTTATGTTAAGCCCCATCACGACTTAACACCTAACCTAAGTGCAGTTTCAGCCTCTCCCAGGAGTGGAATTTAAACCAATCAGTCTGGAATTTTGTGGTCAGCACTATCGAGGTGACCTATAGGATAGGACCCCTCGTCTGCCCCCTAGGGAAGATGACCTTGCCTGAAAAAAATCCTTTGTTTTCTTTGGCTAATAATTTCCTTGTTCCACTCATGACCACATATAAGATTTGGCCCAACTTCTCAGAGCATCTTCTATTTGTCAGATGGTAT
>CM053565.1:7837755-8077083 GCA_028646485.1 Cryptoprocta ferox
TTGTTGCATAACCACTCAGTAAGAAACTAGGCTAAGCGAGTTTAAAGGAGAATAATTTGACCGTGAAATTTTGGTGTCATAGGGCCTAAGGACTAAAACAACAGGAAAAAGAAACTTCTTAAGAATCATATAATTCGTGGTAACGTTTATATTGTCATGCTTAGACTGCTAGAGTGTGGGATACATGAAATGCATAACTGTGTTGGTGTCCATAAGAATTGGGAAGATTCAGGTGGTTGAAAGGATATGTTTGTGTAAGATGATAAGATGTAAGTAAAACCCTGTAGTTTTGAATTTAAATTGGAAGTATGGTTCTGAACTCATGCTTTGTTGTAACTGAAGGGAGATGTATTTTCTAGTTCTGTCCACTAAAAGGGGCTAGGAACAATACCCATGCATTAGCAAGTGGAACCCGGATGGAGGTCTCTAAACACCATTCGCAATGGAGGATCCTTAGAGAAATGGCTGATTTCAGGACTTGGGCTGGAAACATACCAAGTGAAACTGGAGTGGTTGTTTCAGAAAGCAAGAAGCCTATATCCAAGACTCTTAGGGTTGTGTCCTAAAGACTCAGTCTATGGTCTAGGCTCCAGTAGCTAAAGAGGAGGCAGCTTGATGATCCAAAAGAGTATTAATAACTGGGATGATTTGAAACATATCCCAAAAATTTAAGCTCATGAGTTTATAACAATTCTCAAACAAAACAAAACAAGTGTTCCAGAACACCTTTGAAGGATGCTGCAGAAGAACCTCATAATTTTTTAAAACGAGTTAAAAAAAAGAAAATAAATTATTTATTCTTCTTTTCTACATAGTCTGTCATAACCAATAGTTGAAAAAGGGAGTTTTTATAGCAGCACTGTAGCTAATAAGTGAAAAATGAATGACAAATTTGAATGTGACCTAATGGATCTAAACCATGGGTCAGGCAAACATATTCTGTATAGAACAAGCAAGTAATTATTTTAGGCTTTGTAGAACATATGGTCTCGGTCATAACTGTGCATCTCTGCTATTATAGTACAAAAGCAACAAAAGATAATATATAAAATAATGGGTGTGGCTGTGTTCCAATAAAACTTGCAACTACAGGCAGTGGATTGGATTTGCCCTTGGGTTTCCCACATTTGATGCAGATAGTGACCATCAATGGGACAAGACATTAAGCACCTCCTGATGGAAGTGTACACCACCACCCATGAGGCAGACTTGAGGGCAGGGAAAGATCAAGCCTGAATCTGACCACATCTCTATGTTTAACTATGAAGTGTCACCAAATTCAGGGGATACCAGTAACATCACCAGTATGCAGGCAGAAAAATACAGACTGTTGGGAGTTCTACAGGACAAAGGACCTAGTGTCTTCAACACATAACTGCAAAGGGAAAAAAAAGACATGGAAGAATAATTTATAGAAGAGAGCTGAGGGGTGCCTGGGTGGCTCAGTCATCTAAGTGTCTGACTTTGGCTCAGATCATGACCTCACAGCTCGTGAGTTTGGAATCTGTGTCTCCCTCTCTTCTGCCCCTCCACTGCTCATACTCTGTCTCTCTCTCCTTCAAAAATAACCATAAAAAAAAAGAAGAGAGCTGAGAGATGTAACAACTAAAATATAAATAAAAAAGCATTGCCCTCAAAACTCCAAATTCTTGCTTAATTAACGCTTACATGGAACAATTTTACCAGCATAGCTTGACTCCTAGTCTTGAATTCCTGAGCCCATCAAGAGTCTCCCTCAGTAAGACTCCATCTTCCATAGAAGGCAAATGGTAGCAATATTTTATCCAGTTTCTCTAGAAAATAAATCTCCATGAGACAGCAAAGAGGTAATCCCAGGTAAAGAAGGGTCGAATCCTAATCCCGTTTTTTCAGTAACATTTCATTTTGTTTTACTTAATGCACAGTTTCCCATGAGGATGTACCAAAAAACAAAAACAAAACAAAACAGTACATTAGGGAAAATGTACATAATTTAACAATCTCTCACTATTTTGTGTATAGCGTTTGAAAAATTGGCTACGTGACTATTTCTCTTTGGCTTTATTTTCTCATAAAATAATCATTGCTGTGTAGAATGCACAATCATTTTTATGTAGGATGCACAATTCAGAGAGCTATTAACTTGTTGGGGAAAAAAATGCTTGCTAATACACACATTTTTTCTTGTTTAGATTTATTTCCCACCAGAGAACCATAAAGTATCCCAATTAACTATGAATCTTAGTCTGTGGTAAATGGGAATATCCCCAGCCCTCTTCAAGCTGGAAACATATTTCAGTCCTCTGTAGGCTAGAACTAAATTACTGTGTCAGTAATGAAAATAAATTTGCTAATTAGTTCACTTAATCAAATCTGACTGAACTCTGTTCCTAGCAGCATACACCTGAGAGCCTTAAGACATCTGTTTCTGGGAGCTTATCACCTACAGGCGACTTTTTCCATTTTTTTTTTTTGCCTGAGAACAATTACTCAGCTTCCTCCTTAAACCTTCGAAGGGAGTCTCTATGCAGTTAATAGTGATATGTTACAGTACTGGAAACCTAGAATAATCACTCTATGCCCCAAGTGGGCTGGATGCAAGGCTGGGCATAACTACTAGATGACATGAACTAGGATGACATGGACTTATATGCATTACCCTCAATCTATGAAAAACAGAACCAGAAAGAATTGTTTAGCTCTGACCAAAATGTGAGCTGAACTCTTTCCGCATACTCCCCAGCTTGTGACAGATGGCGGCATTCTATCAGTCTCCAACTCTAGTACCATATGCGTCCCTTTTCTCTAATTGCACACCCACCAAATCAAGCTTTGGCTAATTAATTGGGCTTCTGATATGTCTACTGCGAACATTGCCCTGTGTATCTGTTCTTCATCTGGTGCCTAATCCTCACATGTGCAATGGCTTTAAGTTTTAGACTTACTTGTTCCCACATTCGGAAGCAAAATTATGAACTTTGGCAGAAGTATTAAAAGAAACCCATGCATTCGAAATCCGTTGCCTCAGTATGGAGTCTTTAGTGTTGGTACTGTTCTCCTGGGTTTCTTGCTAAGACCCCCTCTTCTAGTCCATAATTTAACTTGAGCTTGTTATCTGGTATCTCCCGGAACTCCTGCCTGACTTCCTGCCTCTCTCTTCCCCGGTCTCTTAGCTTGGTTTCCTGACCTGTGATGCCTGAACTCCAATTTTTACTTTGAAACTCTTCTGTTTCTTCTTTCTTAAGTCTCTTTCATGGAACTTGATACTTTATTTGCCTAGTGCTTTGGTCCTTACCTGACCTTGCTTAACTTAATCAGTCTCTCTAGACATTCCTTGGATCTGTCATTGTCAGTCTATGGTCAAGTAACAGGACCAAGGTACTGGGAGGGGATGATTAGACTCAATTACCATCTTAACAGTAAAACTTTGGTTTGCGAGCACAGTTGGTTCCAGAAACTTGCTTGGAATCCATAGCACTTGTATACGAAGCAAATTTCCCCATAAGAAATAATGGAAACTCAGATGATTCGTTCCACAACCCAAAAACATTCATATAAAATGATTACAATACTCTAATATAGTGCAAAGTAATAAAGAAAATACAAACTATAAAGAAAAATAAACAAATTTACCAGCACTTACCCTTGAAAACCTTGTGGCTGGTGTGAGGGAGACAAAAGAGAGGAGGGTTATTGTGTAGGACAACTTTCACTATCACTAATGGAATCACTGCCGTCTATTGGCTCAATGGAATCTTTTTCTGCATGGGGGCCATTGAATACACTCACACGATGTTGACTACAGTACAATATTAATAAACTTGTCATATACTGTACTTTATGTAACTGGCAATAAGGCAGCAGAGGAAAGGGTCTCTATCTGCAGGCAGCCTGATCTGGAATGAAGCAAAGCATTCTTAAGCTTGCTCTTGTCTGGAAAAGCAAAGGACCGTCCATAAGTGCTTAAAAGTGACAAAAAATACACTAGTGCCAGTTGCGGGCACCTTCCAACATTCTGAAAAATCATTGATTTCTGCCAACACTGTGCCCTGAGACTGAGCATCCAAGCATGGGAGATGATTACCCACAATCCCACAGTGAGAGAGAACAAAGAGGAGGAGGAGGAGGAGGAGGAGGAAGAGAGTGAGAAAGATAGAGAAAGAGAGAGAGAAGAACCATTGGCTCAGTTGTGATCATGTGACGTTCAGCATTATGTACAACTCATATTGCAAGACATCATTCATTTATCAAATTAAAATTTACTAGAAATGTTTGCTCGTCTTGTGGAACACTCGCTGAATAAGTTACTCGCAATCCAAGGTTTTACTGTAATTCATTCTTTTGTATTGCATTGTATTTACTCTGCCAATTTTTCTACTTTAAGTGGTTTGTTGGTTCCTGAAGTCATCTGAACATTCAGCACCTGCTTCTTTCTAGGTCTCCATTTTACCATCGCAAGATTGCTGACATGTTGGTTAGAAGGAAGTTCCAAGTAGCCCGTTAGGAGAAAGAGTACCAGACTGGGGCTGTGAAGATATCCACTTAAAGTATTAGTTCTTCTGCCTGGAATGCGTTGTTCTGAATCTCTAGGTCTCAGTTCATTCAAGTGTAGAGTGGAAGAATCAGATTCTTCCAGAAGCACCCTTCTCTCCTGACTCTTTTTTCCCTAATGTGTTGTAATATCACAGTTCTGAGGTCAGTGGGCTAATTGGCAAAATGAGAATATGTTGGCCCAGGAGTCAGGATCCCTGAGTTCCAGTTTCTGCTTTGCAACTAGTTCACACACCATAGCCTTGGAGAAATGCTCTGCCTCTTCAAATCATAAAGAAAATGAGGGGGCTGTGTTGGATGATCTTCAAAGACCCTTCCAGCTCTTTCCTTCAGTGATTCCATTTTTCTACATATGAAGGGGAACACATTTCGCTAGTGAGGACCATTATGTCTGAAGAGAATTACTGTTGCATGACCCTAGTCTGGAATTTATTCTGCTTACAGATTTTGAAATGCTTCAGCTGGGTTTATGCTCTTTTTTTTCTGGCCTAAGACTTTCTATGAAAAGCAATTGCCTGCAGGGTCTAACACAATCTATTCAGCATGTCTGGGAAAGCTTTGGAATTCAGGATTCTTCATAAAGCTCCTCCTTGAACTGGGAGCCATAATGGTCCAACAGAAGGAAAGTGGCAGCAAATGGGTGTTTTCTAGAATGATTACTACAGGAAGTTTGTAGTGGACAAACTAGCAGTTCTCTCAATGAGCTGTCTCCAGAAAGACGTAGCTGTGAGGTGCTATCAGCCGGCAGACAACTGACCACCACACCTGCTATAGACTGTCATCTCATCCTGCCCACAGGGAATATTGATTCATTTCTCCCATCAAAATAGCTGGTTCCCAGAAAGCTCAATAGAGTCTAGAAGGCCCTATTATAAGAACATGAGTCGATAAGTAGTATGCTTTACCGTGGGCTGGGAACCCTGATTCCATAGTGAAAGTACTAAAAGAAATATTTCCCCATCCCATGGGAAGTGAGGCTGGATTAGAGGATGAGAGTAGTTGTTACCTAGGTTATGACGTCACACTCACTGACACACACACAGGCCTCTAGCTCTGTTGTCATAAAAGGATGCTGATTCCCATACTTCTTTGTATTTTAGAAGGAGAGAGAGCCAGAATGTTTGGGGTCCGCTCCCCGGGGCCTCTTTAAGTGATGGGCCACGCCATCCCTTCCCACTTACGTGGAAACACTCCTAGCCATCCAGGAAATAAAACAACGTATGCAAATAAAGCTCAGGGAATACAGGTGTGTGTGTGTGTGTGTGTGTGTGTGTGTGTGTGTGTGAATACTAAGCTTTTTTGGGTAGATTTTTCCAAGGGAAAATGATGGGGGTGAAGAGCTTTAATTTCTTGCTAAGCCGTCTGTCCATTGCCTATGAATGCACAGTTGCACAGTCTGCTTCAGGTGTCCTGGGTGAAGAAGGAAGGCTTGAGTTCATGGAGATTGTGGGCCATATGTACCAGTGTTGCCATAGCTTGGCAATCCTATTGGAGGTGAGCCTGAGAATAAGAGACAGGGAATTAAAAGAGAAAAAGGACAGCAGAGATGGATTCTGAATTCCCGGCTGTCACTGTTAAGTTTGGGGGGAGCAATCACCTGTCCTGACATAGGATGTAGTGAATCTGGAGGCTTGACAAGGAGAATAAGCCTTCATGGGCAGGACCAAGCAGCTAAAAGCTCACACACAGCAATGCTTAGGGATGGGAAGACGGCCTTGCCAAAGAGTCAAGGTGGAGGAATAACCTTTGGGCAGGCGGGCAGTTTCTAGGGTGTGGAGTTACTGCAGACAGGACCCCCTTGGGCTGCCCAAGTGACATTCTATTGGTCAGAGAGCAAATCCAAGCTCTGTGCTTCATTCAGTGACTATTTATGGAGCACGTGCAATGTGCCAGAGGCTGTTCTAGGCTCTGGGATAAAGAAGTGAACAGCCCAGACGCCAACGCCCCCTGTCTCAAGGACATGGCATTCCACTGGGGGACAGAGACAAATGAGCAAAAAGACAAAATGAATGTACACGATTATTTCAAACATCTGCATGTACTATAAAGACATCGCCATGCGGGAATGTGATGACGAATGACAGGGAGGGAAGGGGGCCACTGTCCTGGGCAATGACACCATTCATCAACTACATAATCTAGATGAATTGCTCAACTCAGAGGCCATGTCCCCATCTTTAAAATAATGTTAATCAATAATACATATCTCAAAAGATGGATATGAAAGATTCACCGAGATAATACATGTGCACAGCACAATGACTCACCAAGCTGCTGTAACCCCACATCAGCGCAGCTCCATGCAATGACATCAGTGACACAAAGCCAGAACTGCCCCATCTGAAACCTGCTCAGATTCCCGACCCGCAAAAAACACAAGAGATAATAAAAGAACCATTATTGTGTTAAGCCACCAAGTCTTAGAGTAATGTCTTTTGTGGACATAGGGAACTGGAACACATTCTTTTATATAGAGAGACTCCCTTTCATTATTTTCCCCTGGAAGACAAAAACTCTTCTAGAAGGGCTTTGTCCAGCACAGCTTATTCTTAAATTTATTTATTTATTTATAGCGTAAGTTGGGGAGGAGCAGAGAGAGAGAAGGAGAGGGAGAATCCCAAGCAGACTCTGTGCTGTCGGCGCAGAGCTTGACAGGGGGCATCAACTTACAAACTGTGAGCTCATGACTGCAGCCAGGAGTCAGACAAGTAACCGACCAAGCCACTCAGGCACTCCCCGGCAGAGCTTATTTTAAAATACGGTGTATTCACAGAAAATTTGAGCCTCCATAAGGCCAACAGATCAGGAGATGGCTACCATGTAAAAGATAGTTTGTTACTCACAGTTTCCAGGACACGGGGGCACACCGTGAGGGAGGGCCATGCGGAAAAGCACCAGGGTCAGCCAGGAGCCAGATGGAGAAGGGAGAGTGGTGGGCAGGAGTCTTTGTTGTGCTTTCTGCGGGAAGGAATGGGTGAGGCAGGGTGAGCAGATGTAGCATTGGCTAACTTGAATAGTTTCAGTGGGCTCTGGGGCACACGGCTCTCTCTAGTTGTCTGGTAGCTGGCCCTGCGGTGATTACGGCAGGAGAATAGCAACCTAGGTAGAATAGCCCCTTAAAGGGGGGTAGTGTGTGGGCTCTGGATTGGTAAATTTGCATTGGAGAGGTGGCAGAGTTGTTTGCTATCTCTAACAGCTGGCTAGCCCTGGGAGGGGCAGGCCGTCCAGGATCCACAAGGTCCCATATATGTCAGAGAATCAGAATACAGAAAATAAAAGACATGGCTAATACAGAGCCTACCTCCCATTACAGAGGAAGACAATGCCTGAGACTCACATTCCTGAGTTCTTGTGTGGCCAAGGTGTGGATTTATGATCCCACTGGGGACTCTGGGACCTGAGAGGAAAATCTGCTAAGGTGAGAAGGGGGCTTTCATTCTCAGATTTCCTGTCCTGATAAAATAGAGAGAGACTTGCACACAGAAAAGCCCTTTCTGTTCTTTTTACAGGGTCATAGGAGGACTCCAAGTTTGGAGCCACCATATTAGCTTGTGATCACAAAAGGATGGCTGAGAGAGTCACGGAGAGAAACAACCTGAGATGTCATCAGAGAGCCACCGTCAACCCTGGAGCCCTATTGTTGAGCAACATTACCTCCGGTCTTTGGCTCCTTTGCGGCCAGAGCATAGCTGACCTACTGGCACTGGCTTGCGTCCATTTTCTGGATTCCTTCTCTAACCACCCTGTTTGGAAGATAGAGAAGTTTAGTTACTTTGCCACAATAGTAAAGAGTTACTTGAGACCTTATGGCTGACGACTGCCAATTTGCAAAGCATGATGTCAAGCTTGGTTAAGTGGGGGTTCCCTGAGTGGGGAGAAAAGAGACAGATGGGGAACAAAAGCGAGTTCTGGAAGTCCTGAAGACAAAAGTCCACTTCAATATGCCGCCCGAGGCAGGGGCCGCCTGGTGTTCGCTGTGCGGCAACATATGGAAGTTGTGAGGAGGTGTTTCATGTGGTCCATGGATGCATTTCACACAGCTTAGCGGAAACATATAGGGCTCATGTGGGCATGTTTCTGATGGTCCCAGCAACATCCACCAGAGAAATGGGGAGGAGTCAGAGTAACATGAAATAAGAACAAAAAGAAGAAGATGATTAATGTGTCACTTTAATTGGTGAAATAAGGCTGTGGGATGTATGATTTCAGTCTACTGGAAAGAGGTAGGATACATATTGTCTCAACCCCCTCGATTTTGCTGAATGGGTTTTTTAATGGACCATCTCCAATCACACGGATTTATTGAAAACTGGTGTTTTATGTTAAGTGAAATATTGTTATCTTGAGCTTGCAATTTGCTGGGCAGTGGGAAAAAATTCATAAAAGGAGAAGGGGAAATAAAAGCATAATTGGTAAAAAAAAAAAAACAGTGTCATTAGGATACTGCTAGGAGATAAACAGGCATATTTAAATTTTTAAGTTCATTTGAGCAAAATTGGTTCATGAATTAGGCAGCATCCTCTCTCGCTACCAGACAGAAAGGAGCCCTGAGGAGTTTTACAAAATGAAAGATTTTATAGTCAGAAGGGAGCAGAAACAAGGAAGTTATGCCGGCAAAAACAGAAGACTGGTTATTGCAAGATCACTTTCCTGGAGGGGATATCAGGGTCCTATCAGACAGACGACCTCACTAATGATTCTTGACTGACTGGCTTAAGGTTCCATTTCTGGGAGAACCAAGACTATAATTCTCAGTTTGGTGATGTGGGAGTTAGCATAAGTGACTCCATTTTGGGTCTGCTGTTTTATTTTTAACAATACTTTAATTATTTAAGTATTTAACAATATTTTTTTTTAATTTGAACAATACTTTAATTTTACTATCAGAATTCTTCCTGGACCAAGTCTACTGCTTACCTTAAGGGGAGGTGGGCGGAGTGATGGGATGTGTCTTCTCTATGCTGGAGGATGCCCCTCCCATCTGCACTGTTAAAGCTGTTTAATCATTTCACTTATTTCTTAGTCTGTCTTGCTCTCTCCCTCTCTCTATGTTTGCCTCTTTCATCCTTCATTCCACACATTTACTAATATGTGCCAGACACGGGCACTGGGGATATCACAGCAGACGAAACAGGCATTATTCCAACATGAGACTATTATTTTTGGTCCCAAGTGGCCAGTGGTTTACTGCTGCTGTGTAGATAAACACATAAAAACACATACACAAAGACTACCATAATCTCTATTTCCAGTTCTAACTGCTTAGATAACGGTCTTGTAGCTCCCGCCAAATCCCTACCCCTCTCTCTTTTTGGTAGATACCGGATTTTCCATTTCTACTTTGTCTAGGAAGTCCTAGGACTAGGGGAGCTCAGATAAGGCAGGAGCTCTAATGTATACAGCACCTGTAGAACAAATACAGTTAAGATAAGACTTTGAACTTAAGTCCTCTTGTCCCACTATACATTTTGTTTTCCTGCATCCTCACAACCTAGGAATTGAGTTGGATGAATGCCAGATCAAGAATGTGTCATAGACCTCCCACTGGAGAGGTAAAGAAAGTGCTTGGTAAGGAGTAGGGACATGGACTGTAGTTGGAAGGGGGCAAAGAGGTAAAATACAGTGGTTCCTCTCTCCTTCCTTCCTGGGATGGACCTGAGGAGAGAGGCAGGAAATGTGGAAGAAATACCCAGGTAAGCAATGTGAGTGTTTGGCCTTAGAGGCAGAGCAAGAGGACAGTTGTAGGCCCCCAGGAGCCATATTTACTGCCTACTGTCACGTCCAACAGAATGCAACCATGACAGTCATAAAGAGGAGGCTGAGTGTAGGGTGTAGGAAGAGAGAGGATTGAAGTTAGTACTTACCAAGTCTCTTCAGACCCATGCCCTAGTTATCCGGAAGCTCCTTTATGCAGCTGAAGGGGAGCAGAATATGCCACCCCAAAATACGCCTCTTTGGCATAGGAATAATTTTAAGCTAATTATTTTTAAGAACGATCAGACACAGGAGAAGCTCTGAAAACGGTAGAATTTGCTCTTTTGTAAGGGCAAATTTCCATTTTTAAGGGAAATTTCCATTTGCAAGAGTGTCTTCTTCTCACAACCAGGCAGAGAAAGAGGACTCTAAATCACAAGAAATTCTTATCAGTGGAAAAGCACTGATCTAAATCTTCATAATAACTTTTCCCTTGTTGGCTGTGCTTTTCCTGGTCGCCTCCCATAACTGACCTCTCCACCCCCGACATCTTTCTTTTGTCATCAGCTGAGGATGATATTTAATGGATGGATTGGGCCAATTCTGGGACTTATTCAGGGTTCCTGAGTATCTCCAATGTATATATGAGATATACATGTTGTTAAACTTTCATTGGTGTTTCTCATTTTAATCTATCTTTTTATATGGGGGGTGAGGAGGTTCAGTCACAGAAGACAGAAGGGTAGACGGAAAATTATTTTTCTTCCCTATTTCTTAGCCAGAGAACATGGTCATAGAAATGAGAAGGCCCAGAAGATGGCAAAAAGCTGAATAGAGAGCAGCAAACCTGCCATGAGGCCATCTTGTCTTGGGGCATGGTGACCCAGCTGAAGAAGCTGAGAGATGGAGAGGCAGGTGGCTGGGATCCAACAGGATTGTTGGCTGCGGGAGAAACAAGGTGGGACCAAGTCAACCATGCCCAAAGGACAGGGGCTCTGAGAAAAATTCAGAAGAAACTAAAACACCATTAAGTAATAAGTTTAAGTCTTGCCTCTTCTCCCTTACCTTCTGCCTTTCATCAGCAGAATGGAGCTGGTGGAGGTAAGATTTTTTTCTTATCTGAGTAGAATGTGTTGAGTTTTAGCTCTACTTTGTATACAACCAGCCTGCTAAAGCAAGGTCACTCCAGGTGGTTCCCTTAACCAGCTCCCAGTGTGAGAAGTAAGGGAGAGGATTCATTTTCAGAAATACCAAATAACAGGTTTGCTGTCTGATTAACAATAGGTTTACAGCCTATTGGAAATATGTACCACCCCCCTACTCCCCGCAACAACAGAGTCCCAAGCCCTTAGACACTTCACTTTCTGGTTCTTCTTCCCCTCTCCGTTCATGGGCTTATTTTTGTGGGCTTTGAGCATGTGCCAATGAACAGAAGAAGAAGGGACTGAAAGTCTCTACGTCACCTCAGGGAATGTACATTTGTTCCAGACAGACTACTTTTTGCCTTACGTGGGCATAGGTGACTTCCGGGTAAGGTTGAAACCGCTGTAGTACTCACCCAATAAGGAACCAGGGGAGGGATTGACCTGCTAGGACATAGATTGTTTGCTGTGACTGCCCCCATTTGTGCCTGTCCATCAGACACTCGCTCTTGCAAGAACGTTGATTAAAGCCTCCCTTCACTGTGCTCTGAATCTCCACATCCCTCCTTTGATTGGGTCAATGGGCTTATTTCTTACACCAGGGAGTACTGATCCTGGGGGGACCATGCTGTGAGAATCACTGTCATGGAGAATTTCAGCCACACCTCTCTCTAAGAGAGAAATAGGTCTGCCCCACGCAGATTCGAAAGCAAGGCAGAATCATCCCCGGTGATTTATCTGTAGATTATCTCTCCTGTTAATGTGAGCTCAACCTTGCAGCTGTAATGACCCTTGAAATTTTCAGCCTAGTTGCATTGCAGCCCAGACTCTGTGGCTGAAAATGGTGATAATGACAAATTACCCCATGCCTAAATTCTCACATTTGTTCCGTATTTTCTATGTCATACCAGTGTTGGAAAAATAAAGAACTCAGCCCTATGCCTGATCCATAAATATACTGAAAGCAGAAGCCACAGGATCTCCTGAAATTCATTTGCCCACTGACATTAGGTCATTATTGTTCCCTCTGTGGAGAGGCTCAGAAACATAGTAGCTTGCACCAGGGTAGAGTAAAAGAGGGGGATTCGTCTCATGTACCTTCTTTTCTGTTCTGAGACTCAGTTCCCAACATGGTAGGGACATGTCCCAAACCCACGAACAATTCTCAGACACCGGCAGGGTGTCCCAGAATTCAGCTCATTTCTGACACTATCTACCGGGACACAGCATCAGATTCCACAGGTTAAGGGCTCAGTCCCATAAGACTTCCCCCACCCCACTCTTCAGACACCAGTGTCAAGCCCACATTGTCGCCTGTGCTTCCGATCGACTGACTACAGATCAGAGGTTGCCATGACCTCTTCCTCAATTTTGATGAATTTGCTAGAGCGGCTCACAGAACTCAGGGAAACGTTTTACTTATTAGATGATGGGTTCATTATAAAAGAATGTAACTCAGGAACAGCCATTTGAAACAGATACACAGGTCAGGGTGTGGGGAAAAGGACATGGAATATGCATGCTTTCTCTGAGCTTGCCCCTCTCTCCCAAATATCCACCTCTTCACCAACCCAGAAGCTCTCTGAGTCCTATCCTTCTTGAGTTTCTATGGAGGCTTTACAACAGAGCCACGATTGATTAAATCATTGGCCCTTGGCAGTTGATTTAACCTCCGGTTCCTCCTGGAAGTTCAGAGGGGTTGAACTGAAACTTCCAACCCTCTAATTACCTGGCTAGTTCTCCCGGCAACTAGACTCCACTCTTAGGTGGGGTCCAAGAGTCACTCATTAACATAACAAGAGATACCTTTGTCTCTCTCTTCACTTAGGAAATTCCCAGGATTATAGGAGCCAGGAACTCTGGGCAAAGACCGACTATGTATGCAAAATATATTTTAGTCATCTGAGTGACCAAATATATATTTCTTATAAATCACAATATCACAATACCACAAAGAAATTATACCTTGTAGGGTTACTGAAGATCCAGGATGCTCGTGTTTTTTTTTGTTGTTGTTGTTTCGTTTTGTTTTTGGTTAAGTATGAGACTCTGCTCATGTACCCAGGTAGATAAGGAATAAAGAGAGCAACATCAGTGATCCAAAAAGCAGGGAGGGTCACATAGGGAGGGCTGGTTCTGGCTGGGAAGGGATTCTGATTGGAGCACCAAGGCTGAAGCTGTAGAGGTATCTGGCCAACCCTTTCATTCTAGAAGGAAGCCCTGTAAACTACAGAATGGAGACCCAGTGAGCCATCAGCTGGGAGCTGTGCATCCCATACTATCTGGGATCCTATTAGCAGTACAGAATCTCAGGTCTCATCCCAAGCTACACATCAACGTCTGCATTTTAACACAATCCCCAAGTAGTTAGTAAGCACCTTAGAGTTTGGGAAATACCGCTCTAGCCCCTTGGTTCTCACCCCAGAGCTGCAGGTAACAGAAAAAAGAAACAGGCAGGGCTAGGAGTAAAACTCAAGTATTATTATTTTTAAATGTCCCACGATTATAATGTGCAGCTAGGAATTATCAGTGGTTCTCGAACATCAGAAAGCATCAGATTGGCTAATTAAGGCACAGACCACGGGAGCTCACCACAGAGTTTCTAATTCAGAACGTCCTGGGTGGGACCTGGGAATTTGCATTTCTATCTAACAGCTACCCAGGGATGCTGAAGAGACTGGTCCTGGTACTCCACACTTGGAGTGCAATTGATCCTAATGGAGATAACAAACATCAAATGTGGTTCCCAAAGGTCCAAGCCGGCAGTATCAGCATCACCTGGAAATGTATTACAAATGCAAATAATCGGGCCCCGTACATGATCTACGGACTGAATGGGCAAGTCTGGGTATGGAGCCCAGCAACCGGTTTCAACAAGTCTGGCGGGTGCTTCTGATGCAGCTAAGGTTTGACAACCACTGGTCTGGGGATTTAGTTCCGAGCTGCTGAATTGGTAGCCATTGGAAACAGATGGAAAAATACGTTTTTTCTACCTTTTCCCTAGGTGTTCTGATCTATGGAAAAAAAGCCTCGCCTCCTTTTTGTACCTGATTTTGCTTAATGACAGAGAGCCTTGAGCTGAATGTATATATAAATAATACACCCATTTATGGGGCACCTGGGTGGCTCAGTCGGTGAAGCATCTGAGTCTTGATTTTGGCTCAGGTCATTGTCTCACAGTTTGTGAGATCGAACTCCGCATCAAGCTCTGTGCTGACAGTGCGGAACCTGCTTGGGATTCTCTCTCCCTCTCTCTCTGCCTCTCCCCCACTCACATACGTGCTCTCTCTCCCTCTCTCTCAAAAAAAAACATTTTAAAAATCTTTTAAAAAATAAATAATATACCCATTTATACACAAACATACACACATATACACACAAATACAAATATATATAAGCTTAAAATTTCACAATGGGCCACATCAATCCTGGCAGGTGAATAGAACAGACACTAGCTTCCATTTTACAGGTGTACCTCTGAGAAATTAAGTAGATCAGATAATACCGGTTCCTTAGCCATAATCCATTTCCCCATTCTTCCTGCCTATCAGAAACCCAACATCGTTCAGGAATGCACCTTCTCCTTAATTTAGGGAAAACTGATGACCTGGTTCTAATTATTCTTAGCCAGGAGTTCTCGACATCGGCAATCTTAAAAAAAGTGTCTTAAATATGCTTGAGTCCACCTCCACGGGTTGATTGGATTGGTCTGAGGTTTGGTCTATGCATTGAAGTTACCCAGCGGATTCTAATATGCAGCCAAGGATTCACACCACTGGTTTAAGCCAGTTGTGACAATCCCATCCTTTCCACCAGTGATTGGTTTAAAGGAGGCTTATGATGGCCTTCTGGCCAATTATTCATGCTGAGTTGCTGCTGGGAAAGAGTTTCTTATTCTTAAGGCAAGGAGACAGTTGTGCTGCTTCTGGATGTTGTTAGATCTAAATGTGAGGACCGAAGTCACTGCAGCCATCTTGCCGCCATCCTGAGGTGAAACCCAACACTTGGAGAAGGGCAAAGCCAAGGAAACTAAAGAGAAACCTAGAGCCAATACTCCTGAACCCCCTCATTTCATATAACTGGTAGTGTGTGCGATGATAAATCAGTTGTTTATATTCAGTTGAATTAGAGTTAGCAACTACTGCAGACCAAAGGCATCCTAGCAGAAATATTAAGTGACAAAGCTGACATGATACACTTAAGACATGTGAATTCTAGCCTTCTGATTCTGGCTTTAGGGCTCTTTCCACAAAATATACTGTTTCTATTGTCAAAGGTTCAGAAATAACAGAAGTAAAACCAACGAATAGCCAACTATCATGCACACACCAAAAAGACAGTTGGCAGACTGGGAGCACTCAAAATAATGGAATGGAGCTCAGGGGTATATTGTGATAAAGCAACTTATACAGTGAGAAGGCAGTGACTGTTTATTCTTCACAGTGACTGGTTGTAATGCTAGAATTTTCTTAAATGAATAGGGGATTGTTGAGTGGTTGGTTATCTCTATCAACCTTGGGAAACAGGTTAGGTTTTGTTTCTGATTCTCAGAAGCATCCACAAAATATGACCCAAGGTTAAGCTCGCAAAATAAACTAAGTTAAGCTTTGTTTGTATGACTAAACTGCTCAGTTTTCAAGGCTGGTGTCCATTTGTATTTTATTTTTTTAATTTTCACTTTATGTAGAATGCTGGGCAGGATCTCTTGACCAGGTACCAACATCGGGTGAGGAGCTTAGGAAAGTGAGTTACTACCATTGTCTCTTGGGAATTGTATTGTCTTACAAAAGTGTGATGGTTAAGTTTATGTGTCAACTTGACTGGGCTAAGGGATGCCCAGAGAGCTAGTAAAACATTTCTGGGTGTCTTTGTGAGGGTGTTTCCAGAAAAGATGAACATTTGAATCAGCAAACGGCGCCAAGAAGATTTTGCTCACCAATGCGCTTGGCATTATCCAATCCACTGAGGGTCTCACTAGGAGAAAAAAGCAGAAGAAGGGCAAACTGCTGTCTGCTGGGGTTGGGACATCCATGTTCTCCTCCCCTCAGACCTTCAGATTCAGGCTGAATTATGCCATCAGCTCCTCTGGTTCTCTGATTTGTAGATGGCAGATTGTGGGACCTGTCTACTTCCAAAATCATGCCAGTTCCTACAGTAAAGCTCTTCTCTCACGTGTCTCTCTCTCTATCCCTTTGGTTCTTTTTTTCTCTGGAGAACACTGGCTAATACAGAAAAAAGATATTTTGAGTTTGTTCATTATCAACTTTCCAACCCAGCACATGAGGGGTTAGGATGGAGAATCACACACTTTACCTGTCTAGACCTATATTTGGGCATGTCTCTATTTAAACTGAAGAATAAGTCACTTAATAGAATTAATGAGGAGAGAAAACCTTGGGGGATTAAGATGATACAGATGTGCATGGCTTTCTGGATACACAAAAAGGGATGTTTCGGTCTGCAAGGATCCCGTAATTAGGAAAGGCTGTGTTAATTTCAGGCTTCCTTAGAAACACCAGGGGGTGAAGTGCCTCAGTGGGTAGAGTCACTACAAAATGAACACATCGGTAGAGGGAATGAGTGATATGGAGAAATGTAATTGACATTACCTAAGGGCAAACGGAAAGAGGAAAGTTTCATACATGAGGCAATTTGTCAGAAGGTGAAGCCAACTGTGATTTTCTCTCTCATTTGAATAACTATTGTGTCCCTGGAGGCACAAACTGGGGTGGGATTCATTGTAATGATGATACACTGATTGTTTAAAAATAGGCAAAGCATTGGATCTGTCAATTCAGGTCTACCATTCAAATAAAATAAAAATAGAGTGCACAGATACAATGGGAAGAATGAATTAACCATTTGGATAAGGGCTTTGATTTTGTATTTTGTTTAAACCGAGAGTATGATTAAATATGATGAAAATGGAACCAACTGTTGATCAGCTGACCTAGTCTAATCAACTGAAATAACCAAATTAGTAATTAGCTATTTGAGATACTTATCACCTTAATATCCAATCAGATCAATATTAATTCACATCATTCCTCGCGACTCCACAAATAAATAAATGGGCACCCCATCTGTCCCTCTACTTCAATTTTTTTTTCATCTCCAGAAGGGAATGTGAGTCTAACAAAATCCATAGATTTGTAGAATATATATATGCATATTTCGTAGAGATGTTTACTTCATTTACCAGGATGCATTGTCAAATATCCAACCATAATTGTTATCATTAGCTCATACAATTAATTTCAAGATTAGGACCAGCCTAATTAGGCTAAAAAAATGATTTATCTAATGAGCCCTTACTTGAGAGAAAGAGAAAAGCAGTCCCTGATATCTGTGAGCACATAGACTCTCTTGGGCTTGATGTTAGGAACTGCCTGGGCAACGAGAAATAACTCAAGTTATTCATCTATAGGGATGGTTCTGGTGGTCTTTAGCTCAAGGTTACTGACACTGGTTAGGCAGAAAATAAGTGGAAAATTCATCCAAAGCGCCAAATATTTGTGAGACAATGTTTGCTTCGGTTTCAGGTTAATGAGAAATGGTCATCCTTACCCGCTCTTTCAAATTTCAGTCATCGTTTCAGAAGCTTTTACTTATGATTGGATTTTCATGGCCTTTCCCCAATGGAGTTCTTGTAAGGCTGTTCATAAATATTGTACAGGTCAACCAAAATGGTTGATTTGCAAGGAAAACACACAACTGAACTAATTTGTTAAGCACAGCATCTTGGAGGGTTCTTAAAGATCACATGCTCCAATCCTGTTATTCTACTCAAGATGAAACAGAAGAAAGGTCATAGGTCAAATGTACTGGCTGAAGTTCCCAAGTAGTTGGCAACAGATCGGGGTCTGCACCTCAGTTCTCCTGGCTCCAAATTCAGCAGTTCAGGGGCCCCTGGGTGGCTCAGTTGGTTAAGTGTCCGACTTTGGCTCAGGTCATGATCTCATGGTTCGTGGGTTCGAGCCCTGTGTGGGCCTCTGTGCTGACAGCTAGCTCAGAGCCTAGAGCCTGCTTCAGTTTCTGTGTGTGTCTCTCTCTCTGATCCTCCCCTGCTCACACTGTCTCTCTCTCTCTCTCTCTCAAAAATAAATAAAACATTCAAAAAAAATAAAAAAAACAAATTCAGTAGTTCAGTAATCTGTAGTCATTCAGCTAATCCAATTCATTAAGTGACACAGTAGTATTTTTATTTATAGAACAATTCGATAAGCATTACTTGATATATGATATATAACTAAATTTCAGAGTTACGTAATTTAGTTTTCATTAATATTCTAAGCATATTATTTAGTTATGTGTTCAGCAAACTTTTTGGCTGCTCCTATATGTTTTTTTCATTTCATCCTAAACTTCTGATCTTCTGCATACTCATTCAATAAATCTCAAAGAGATAATCATCTAGCAGGTAGCTCAGATGTGTATATAATTAATGATGCTAAATGAAAATTTTAAGAAGTTAACTAGTATCGGGGCACCTGGGTGGCTCATTCGGTTAAATGTCTGACTCCTGATTTCAGTTCATGTTATGATCTTGCAGGGATTGAGCCCTGCATTGGGCTCTGTTCTGGTAGCACAGAGCCTGCTTGGGATTCTCTCTCTCCCTCTCTCTCTGCCCTTCCCCTGCTTGCATGCATGCGTCCACACACGTACACCCGTGCATGTTCTCTCTCCAAATAAACAAATTTTAAAGACCTAGAAAAAAAAAAAAAAGAAAAGGAAGTTGGTTAGTATCTTTAAATGGTACATAATAAGCAACATGTGAGTTGGGGGCTGATGGGAAAGGAAAGGTTACCTCCAGTTGTGAAAACAAGGAAAACTTCGGGAAGAAGGGATGACATCTGCAGTGGGAGATGACGGGGTTTGGCTATTTCGATCTGGAAGAAAGAACACTTCAGCCAGAGAGAAGAGCATGAGTGGAGGCAGACTGGTCCAGACCCGAGTGGTGGCTGTTGGTCTCTAAACACACTGCAAACAGGAAATGGTGGAGCAGTGGGTCTCTGCCACCAGCGCCCTCTGACCTCCTCCCTTACCCTTTACTATCTATTTCCATGAACTTCATAAGTATTCAATTTCACTAAATACTTCTGGGTCGACAGCTTGCCCTTTCTCAAACTTCTGGAAATAGTTGAAATACTTATTTCAGAAGTATTATGAATTTTCATTTACAGAAAGGGTCAACACACGTGAGTGATTCAAGTATAGAAATGCTGGGTATCCAATGACTGGGTACTGGTGAACTTCAAACTTAAGAAAGGGAAAAAGAAAGAAAAATGCCCGCTTACTTCATGTAGGACCACGGACACGCCATCCCTCCCCTGGCTTGAGGACTTGAGGTGCCCTAGTCTCTTTGTCCAGTTTTCCCTCTTTCCCAGATTGCCACTTGAATTGTACAGTTGACAAGGGCCTCACAAGGGGGGCTTCCTCTGTGAATCAGGTACCTCCCTTCCTCCCTAGGGCCAAGCGATCCAGCATGTGCTTCTTGGATGCCCGTGTGACTTCCAACCCTGCCTTTTTATCCAATTACACATTGCTGGAATCTTCTCTAGCCTCACTGAGAGAGGAACACGACTAATAATGGCCGTCTTGTTTTTCCTGGGGCCTTGTCGCTGACTTGCTTTCTCCCTGGGGTCAGATCTGCTTATTGTTACCATCGGCTTCCTCAGTTGACTTTGATCTTCGCAGCCTCTTATCTTGGCCCCCGACTTGTCTTCAGTCTAACGTCTATCTCCTTGCCATTACAACGGTCGCACCCTCTGCTATTTTGATATGATTATCAGTATAAAGAACCTTCATTCCCAGTTCTCAGTTTACATTCAATTTTTCACTGGAGGGTCCACCAGGCCATTTTCCTGCCTCGGAAGGGGATTGTGAAGGGTGAGGGTCTTTAAGGCAATACAGAAATGTGCAGGGAATCTCTGTGTCAGCCTGGCCCAGCCACTGTGCCCCGAAATCCTCCTTAAATGTTGTACACTTGTTAAAGGAGACTCTGCAAACGAGCGTCTCCTTCTGGTGGTTCAGTCCACTTGTTCCAGCTATCTTGTCAACGACATGTGAGCTCTCTTACTTTTTCATTTGTGTCCCTCTTCTGAAGTCAGAAAGAACGTATGTATCATTTATATGGATCATAACAAATCTAGTGGGGGGGAAGAAAGATTTTTAAAACCTTGGAAGTTCAGAAGTATAATAATACATACTAAGGAAATTACTGAGGAAAGGATTGGGATTATTTGTCTTAAACCATTTCTGAGTGAACATCTAAACTTTGCAGACATATATTGATATTTTTTTTAAGTTCATTTATTTATTTTGCCTCGGGAGGGAAGCCGAGAGAGGACAGAGGGAATCCCAAGCAGGCTCTGCACTGTCAGCATAGAGCCAGACGCGGGGCTCGAACTCATGAACCACGATATCATGATCTGAGTCAAAGTCAAGAGTCAGATGTTTAACTGATGCAGCCCCCCAAGTGCCCCAATATACTGAGATTTTTTATAATTCTTTCTTTCCCTTTCTGGTCTTATGAAGATACTGTGCACAAAGCATCTAAAATCATATCTTACATGTTCTCACTGAGCAACAAATGTTGGTGATGAAAGCATTTTGCATTGCTGTTTAGACAGTGAAGTAGGGCAGCAAGGCTGAGGAATGGCCCCTTTCTTGTGTTTACATTGTTTCTAGAAGAAATTAAACATGTGTCCAGGACACTTAGGCAGGCATGAGTAAATATGATAGATTGTTGGCGGTTTATTTTAGGGGATCATATGCTCAGGAAGCAATGTAGAGAGGGGCCCTCTCCCCTGAGTTAACAGTGCTCCCTGTCTATCACGAAGGGACACACAGTTCAGCTCTACGACCCTCAATGGCCAATGGTGAGGAAATTGGGACAAAGGCCAGAAATTCTAATTCCAGGGCTTAAAGAGCTGTTCACGTCAATGTCCATCTTGTGAACTCCTGGCTGGTGCCCATCTAACCATAAAAGAGGACCCCCACGCCATGAATCCCAGTTTTTGGTCTGACACTGCCAATCCTTTCGAGGGTTAGAAGGTGACTCACCGCATCACTCAGGCAAGATACTGTTACTTATATTCAGTATGTTAATGTCGGTAAGATGAATCGCACCCATATTTTGCAGAGGATTTGGTGGCTGGACTGCATTTCTTAATTTAGAAGCCTGTCGTCCCCACCGCCCCGTCTTTTCCCTACCCTTAGTAAGTGAAAAGAGATGCATGTGGGCATGTATCGCACAGGCAGGTGAGTCCTGCTTAGCAAACAGAGACCATTTGGAAACACTGGGCCAGACATTGGAATTTCCATGGTTAAAAAAAAAAAAAATCCCTGGTAATATACTAGATGTTTAAGATCATACTGGTTTCCATTTTCTTTCTTTTTTGTGGTTATAAAGATGGAGCACTATGCACTAAAGGTGGGGGTGAGGAGGTAGATTTCATTTATCTGCTCTGGTGCAGAATTGGTCTGTATAGTCTGAGTCCTTGCATACCTACTGGTTTCTTCCCTGGGCAGACCTGTTGTCCCAGACTATGGTGTGTGTGCCTCCCTAAAGACGAAAACTTCCCATAAGTCTGGAGTGTTCCCGGAGATGCTTCTAGAGTGTTCCAGGAAATGTTTCAGGAGGCAGGCAGGAGTTTCTTCTCCCATTCACACCTAAAGAATCTCCAGGAAGAGGGCTCAAGCAGCCCACATTCTCTGAAATTCTAACGACAACAAATTAAACATCAACAGGGAGAAAGGATTGCCAGTCACCTCAGCTCTTGCCGAGCTATTCTGGTACTTGGCCACTGTCAAGTCCTCAAATGCTGCATTTCCAGCCCTGGCCCAGAGAATTTTTAGCTCAGTTTCACAATCTCTATTAAAAAGGGAAAAAAAGAAGAAGAAGAAAAAGAAGAAGAAAGAAAAGAAAAAGAAAACCCTACTATTATGCCCCCACCCCCTCTTCCTTTTGGACTCAAGACTTCCCCCTCCTTTGGCTGCTGCTGCACTAAGATAAGATTGTGGTATTTTCCCCCGTCATCCACCAATCATACATTATCATAAGAAACTGCCAGGCATCCAACAGCCCACAGCCCCTGATTTATGCTCAAAGTTCGGATTATCTATTCTGCTCCAAATCCCTTCAAACGGCCAACCTGATCAAAGAGAATCACATTCACCAGATAAAATTCGAATATAGCTCCATGCAATAGAATGACAGGCAGGATTCTTTTTTAATCTCCAAACTGCTTCAGCCCCCCTCATTTTATCAAGAATTGTTCTTTATCCTCAGCTCAGGACCCACCAAGCCACTTTATTGTCATTCTTGCATATTTCCTGCTGGGTTCCGCTTGGGGAGCCATTTAGGGAGTTTGCTCCTGGGAAGAAGTCATTGTTTACCAGCAGTCCACTGCATGGGACGTGTGGTGACAGAGTCTCATACAAGAAAGTGTGCTCCGGGGCCAGGTAGATGAGAAACATTACATGACATGGATTAGTCTCACTTAACAACCAGTTGCTAACTTTGACAGTGTGTAACCAAGAGAAAGCCAAGATTGAAAAGTAGTGTCTTCAATTCGGGGGGCCATTGCAGTGACGAAATGAAAGTGAATACCCTTTTAATCCAACCATTCACTTCGTTCGCTCAGCAAATATTTATTGAATGTCTTATGGGCCAGGCTCTGGTGAACCAAAGAAGTATATCAGGGAGGAGTCTCGTATCTAAGAAAGAAAGATGTAACTGGGGAATTGAATAAGAACAGAGATTTCTGGTCCAACAGTGGAATTTGAGCCCAGTGAATGCAATGACACCCCCCCCCAAATTCCTGGGAAGTAGACCAAAGAATCTAGTATAGACTTTAGGGGAACGTGCACATTGCTCCTGGAAACTAAGAAAGAATTGTAGCCGGGGCCAGAGACTTCGTGGGATTCCTGGAGAATATAGAGCAGGTAAGGGTGGATGGAGGTAAGGGGTTATTATTTTCTCTTGAAGAGAAAATGTACTAAGAGAGGAAGAAGAAGAAAACTCACCGTTTTGAAGCAGCAGGGACTAAAGGCAAAAATAAACCACAGAGAAATTGCCTGGTGGCAGAGAGGAATGCAGAACCCTCTAGATGCCTCTGACAGCACACTGAGATCAGATATGTGTGTGGGGCTGGGATCCCACCTGAGGAATGTTGGCTATTCTGGGCATGGTGGCATATTAACTGAAGAAGAAGTAGTTGGTGAGTCGGGTCCCCTCCCTTTCAACAGGCTTCCGCTAGTAATGAAAGATGCATTTTCTGCTATGACTATTTCCAGTGGCAACTGCCTCTTTTCTGACCTCTGTTTCCATTTACAATCTGACAAAGCAGACCTGGAGAAAACCCACTCATCCCTGCCTCTATTTCTCTAGGCTGGGGTGGGGGGGGGGAGGGTTGAACATCAACCCAAACAGACTGAATCCATCTTCCAATACCAGAGAGCACCTATGAAGGCTGGAGTAAAAACGACTAGATGACAGGAAGTGTGCGGGAGGATTTCAAACACCCAGTAGGGTGCGGAAGACACAGAATCCAGTGTATCATTTAAACTAGATTTCCTGAAAGCAACAAAGTAAAACTTTACAATAAAAAAAAGGGATACTTCCAATGGGATTTTAGGCGAAATTATATGTCTGAAACAGAACTAAGCAAACAGCTTCTCTTATCTCATTTCACCTAATTATATATCTCATCATAATGGAGATTATAGGGCGTTACTTTATTCTCGACACTGGCACAGAAATATAAGTTCAGGTTTTTGTTTTTTGATTTGTTCTGTTTTGGTTTGGTTCTTTGCTTTAAATGATTCCCAATGCCAGAATAAAAGCATTCTCTAATGATTTCTTGTCTTAAGGTTGTTAAATTCTAAGATGCTTCCTTCTTCATCACAGGCTTGGTTAGAAGTCAGCATATTTGACCCCTTCTCCCGCACGATTTCTGCCAATATTGAGCAAGCCCACGACATGAGGAAAACTGTCCATCACCACTAGGGCATAAGAAATGACTCTTCCCTTAGCTGGAATTTCACAGGGTTTCAGCAGGGGGAAAAAATAAAGGTGCAAGATCACGGAATGGAAAGCCCAAACCAAACACTCTTCAAGAAAAGCAGAAGGGAAGCCCACCGGGAGAGAAAGTGAGGATCCATTTCCCACCAGTATCATCCACGGATTCCAGATCTAGGACTGATGAGCACTGGTTGAAGTCCTAGCCCATGAGATCACCGGGGTGCTGAGGTACCAGGGCTCGGGTCACTCAGAGACACTGACTGGGCCAGACCACAGGTTGATCACCGGGCAGTGGGTTCCCATGGAGGTGGTGCTCGGCCCCTGCCAAAGAGGGCCTTGTCCCAGCCCGTCTGGGGCTGCCAAAGGTCACTCCCAGACCAAGAGTTGTGTAGGGTGTGTGAGAGAGCCTATCTCTGTCACCCAGAGTGAACAAAACCCTCCCAGTGTACAAATGGACAACTGGAGAAATATCACCAGATATGAGAAGGAGAGGCAACTGGAATGTTTCTCTGAACTTTTGGAGCAAATATCTCCTACCTTCACTCCCTGTCCCTGATGAGATAGTTCTGTAAGAAACAAACAAAAAATGCTCTAATAAATCTTTGATTTGAGAATAATTTTAAAGTTTATTTATTTACTTTGAGAAAGAGACAGAGAGCACATGTGTGCCTGTGCATGCGTGCGTGCACGCGCACACACACACACACACACACACACACACGCTCATGGAGGAGAGGCAGAGAGAGAATCCCAAGCAGCCTCCGCACTGTCTGGGCAGAGCCTGACACGGGGCTCTATCTCACGAACTGTGAGATCATGAGCTAAGTTGAAATCAAGAGTGGGATGCTTAACCACCTGAGCCACCCACGCACCCCTACGTAAGCCTAATTTAGGGGCATTTGGGTGGCTCAGTTGGTAAAGCATCCAACTTCAGCTCAGGTCATGATCTCTTGGTTTGTGAGTTCAAGCCCTGCATCGGGCTCTGTGCTGACAGTCAGAGCCTGGAGCCTGCTTCAGATTCTGTGTCTCCCTCTCTCTCTCTCTGCCCCTCCCTCACTTGTGCTCTGCCTCTCCCTGTCTCTCAAAAATAAATAAATGTAAACAAAAATTTAAAAAGAATAAGTTTAGATTGACAGAAAAGTTGTGAAGATAATACAGCATTCCTTCACACTCCTCATCTGGTTTCCCTTAATGTTAGCACCTGTGTAATCATGGCACATTTATCAAAATTAAGAACATGAGTCAATTATTAGTAACCAGACTCCATACATTATTTGGTTTTCACCAGCTTTTCACCTAAAGACCCTTTTTTGTTCCAAGTTCATTCATTGTTGAGTCATTGTTTCCTCTGGTCAGCGACAGTTTCTCAGTCTTCTAAAACCTTGATGTTTTTGAAGAGTACTTGGTATTTTATGGAAGGATTCTCAATTTGAGCTTGTCTGTTTTTCTCATGATTAAACTGGGCTTGTGGGTTTGGGGAGAAAATACCACACAGGTAGAGTGCCCTTCTCGTCAGACCCCCTCATGTTATCAACATGGCTTCTTATTGCTGATGTTAACTTTGACCATCTGGTTAAAGTGGTGGTTATCAGGTTTCTCCACTGTAATGCTGGTAGTGTTTCTTGTCCATACTCTGTCCTTTCAAAATGAGTCTCCAAGTCCAACGTATACTCAAGAGGTGGGGGTAATTAAGCTCCCCTCCTGCAGTGGGTGTATCTATATATGTTACCTGGGATTTTTCTTTAAAGATTTGTCCTTCCTCCCTTTTCTTTGTTCACTTATTTATATCATGTATATTTATACTTTAGGTTATAATTCAATACTATTTTCTCTATTTGTTGCTTAAGTTACTTCAGCTCTAACCATTTGGGGCTCTTTCAACGGGCTGAATTCTGTGTCCCATGCCTCCATCCTTTTTTCCCCCTCAACACTTTTTCTTTCTATCACTAGAAGATACTCCAGCGCTACCTTGTATTTTCCTGTCTAAGCCCAAGAAAAGTCCACTTCTCAAGGGGTCCCTTGTCCCTCTCATTAGAGAATGGTACTTAGAAACCAAGATCTATGCAATATGTGTGCTTGTTGGCCATTGGGGTATTACTGTTTCTAGGTCCTCTCGGGGGCCAGAGCTAGGAAATAGTTATACGTTAACAAATACATGTATTCACACATGTCTATAGTTATTGCTGTATCTATTCTTTCTGTGCGTATAAAGCTAACATGAGTTTGTACTAATATCACTCATTGTAATCCAGTGTCATATGGTTCATCGTAGCCTTTCCTCCTTGCTGATTGGTGATTTTTTCCCTTCAATAGTGAAATATCCGGTTCTCACCAATTTCAGAATTGCTAACCTGTATCTCCATGAGATAGTTTACCAACGAAAATACAGTGTTTATATGCCATCCTTTTTGTCTTTAGCCTTACAGTCTCCAGTCAAAACATTGCTTCCAAAGTAACTTAGGTCTTCTTGTTTTCCCCCATCCCCTCAGTGAGATTCTGTCTTACGTATATAATATAGTTTGATTCATTTGCTACAGTCTACATTTCATCCAGGATTTATTGACAATGTTTTATTATTATTATTATTATTATTACTGTGATTATTCTTTAATTTGCATACATTGAAGTTCCCTTTTATTATAGATAGTTCCACGGTTTTGAAGAAATGCATAGAACTATGTATTCACCACCACTATACCGCACCGAACAATTCAATGACTCTAAAACTCCCTGATGATGACCTTTGTAGTTCCCTAGTCCCTGGCTACTAATGATCTGTGTTCCATTTTTATAGTTTTGCCTTTTCTAAAAAATCATGTAAGTGGGATCATATACTATACAGACTTTGAGGTCTGGCTTCTTCCACTTAGCAAGATGCATTTAAGATTTTGCATGTTGATGGGGCACCCAGGGGTCAGTTGGGGGTTCGACTTCGGCTCAGGTCATGATCTCACAGCTTGTGAGTTCAAGCCCCACGTCACACTCTGTGCTGATGGCTCAGATCCTGGAGACGCTTTGGATTCTGTGTCTCCCTCTCTCTCTGCCCCTCCCCCACTCACACTCTGTCTCTCTCTCTTTCAAAAATAAATAATAAAACATTTTAAAAAATAAAAAAAAGGATTTTGCATGTTATTGTGTGAATCGACCACTAGTCCTTTTTATTGCTGACTAGCGTTCTGTTCTACCGATGTACCACAGTTTATTGACTGATCTTTAGAAGACTATATTGATTATTTCCAGTTTTTATTAATTATGGATTATGGATTGTGTTGATTATGGCTGTTATAAATACTTACATGCAGGTTTTTGTGGGAACATAAGCTCTTAATTCATTTAGGTAAATATCGAAGAGTAGTATTATTGGGTTGTAGGGTGACTATATGTTGAACTTTATAAAGAACTGTCAAACTCTCTCCCAGAGTGGCTACATCATTTTGCAAGAGAGCCTTTTCTTTTTGCTTTCTACTCTCGGCAAAATTTAATGTTGATAAAGCAGAATCAGGCCACCATGAATAAACAAACAATCAGAAAATAAAACAAAGTATAAAAACTCAAATTAGTGAGCTAGGCTATCAATTCGTGAAGTCTCTCTAGAGTATAGATGAAGAATATAAAAGATAAATATTAGGAGAGAAAATTTATCAGCTTAATGAATAGATCAAGTTAATCTTATAAATACGCCTCCATAAAATAGTGTTTCCCAAAGGTAAGAGCGGACACAAGCTACACAAAGAATCATAAAGTTTCTTAGCCAAATTAGAGAACAGAAGACCAAGAGAATTCATTAATTGAATCACGAACTGTTTCCAAAAGTAACTAAACGGTAGAAGTACTCATTTTAGCCTAATCAAGAATAAAGAAGATACGAATACACAAAATTAAGAAGCAGATACAGAGAAAATTCAATAAAATAGTAAATAGTTTATACAACTCAATCTGATATTTTTAAAAAAAAATAGATGAAAGAGGTAATTTTAGTATAAAATATAATTTTAAATTTTTTTTTCAAAAATGAAATTAGAGCTCTAAAGGTAGCTCTAACCGTGAAAGAAAATAGAAAATGAAGTTAAGAACAACACCAACTCAAAAGGATTCATGGGTAATTTTTTTCAAAGCTTTAAGCACCAGCGTATGACATATGCTATTTAAATTGTGCTAGAACATATTGGAAAAGGAGCTTTTTGATTTTGTAGATCTCCTATAGCTCTGATTCAACAATTCGTCAAAGCAAAGAAAGGAGCTTTTCATCAATCTTGCTTGTGAGTATAAATGTAAACATTCTAAGTTAAACAGACTCCAAGAGTGCACTAACAGAAATATACATCACCATGAAGCCAAACTAACTCAGGATTATAAGGATACTAGGAGTTGGGATAACAGAATCATCCCACTATTAGATAAAGAAAGGCATATTCCATCTTGCAGAGGGTGAAGTGCATGTGATAAAATGCGGAATCTTTTTGCAGTAGGACAAGATGAAACTCTTAGTAAACTTGATACAATGAGAATATATGAAACAATATACCAACATCAAGATCATACTTGCAGATGAAACACTGGCTGTATTTCCACTAACTCAAGAAATAACAGGGGCACCTGGGTGGCTCAGTCGGTTAAGCATCTGACTTCGGCTCAGGGCATGATCTCGCGGTCTGTGGGTTCGAGCTCTGCATCAGGCTCTGTGCTGACAGCTCAGAGCCTGGAGCCTGCTTCGGATTCTGTGCCTCCCTCTCTCTCCCACTCATGTTCTGTCTCTCTCTGACTCTCAAAAGTAAATAAAGGTTAAAAAATTAAAAAAAAAATAACACAGACCTGTTATTTCTTTTTTATTGCTTTGGAAGTGATAAAAAAAATAGGGGTACATGGGTGTCTTAGTCGGTTGAGCGTTGGCTTCGGCTCAGGTCATGATCTCACGGTGCGTGGGTTCGAGCCCCGCGTGGGGCTCTGTGCTGACAGCTCAGAGCCTGGAGCCTGCTTCGGATTCTGTGTCTCCCTCTCTCTCTGACCCTCCCCTGCTCACGCTGTCTCTCTCTCTCTCTCTCTCTCTCTCTCTCTCTCTCAAAAATAAATAAAACATTAAAAAAATTTAAAACATATGGTAAGACAAGAAAGGAAATAAAATTTGGAGTAAAAAGAATCTCCTCTGTTACTGTTCGCTCAGGCACACACATAGCGAAATATTCTGCGTGAGAGAAGGATTCTGTCAGTGTCTCTGATCTCTTGAACAGCAGCTGGTGTGATATATTATCTCCTCAAGCAGTCAGCAATTTGAGAGAAATTGGGCAAATATATATAAGATGGAGAAGACTAGGTAAAATGTAGAAAAGTCAAGTGTAGTTGCCGGCATTCCCCAAAACTGTCACTCAAGAATTTGCAAAACAGAAGCGATTTCCTTAAGCCACGTCAGACAGTCCTTCCCTGATTACCACGTCTAAAATGGCATCGCCCTCCCCCGCTAGTCCTTTCTAGCCCCTTGCCCTGTTTTATTCCTTTTCTGCGTAGCAGGCAGCGTTACTGGACACAAAAATACATTTCTGTTTTTTCGATTTTATTGGCCAACAACTCTGTTCCACCACCACTTCGAAACACACTAGAAGCTAAGCCTTACAAGGATAGTAAGTGAGCCCTGGGGTAAGTGACATTTGAAAGATGGTCACATCTTCTTGAAGGAAACAGCAAGTGAAAGTCCCTGAGGAGCCACAATACCCACAGTGACTGCGAAACAGCCTAGGGAGCGGCATGCCTAGAGTAGAGCCAGGGAGAGATTTGTGGGACATGAGGTCCCAGAGGTAGCCAGAGGCAAATGTATGTAGGACCTTGGAATCCATGGCGAGAGACTTAGATCTTAATCTAAATAAGATGGGAAGCTTCCCCACCCCCCACCCCCAAGCATAGAAGGGATATCTAGCGTGTTAACTCTCCTCCTTCTCTGCAGGGAATAGGCTATAAAGAGAGGAGATGTTTAGAAAATTATTGCAACAGTTCAGGTGAGACCCATGTGGTAGCAGTGGAGGCGGTGGGAAGTGACCAAACTTCCAATATGCTCTCAAAACAGAGCTGATAGAATTTGCTAATGGGTTGGATTCTGGGTCTTAAAAGGAAAGATGTCAAGGATGACTAAGGTTTTGTGTCTGAGCAACTGAAAGAATCCTGTTGCCATTGTTGAGATCCTGAAGACTAGGAAAGGATCACCTTTTGTGTATTCATTTGCTTTTGGTTTCATTTGAGGAGAGGTAGGCAGAAATCAAGGGTGTGGTTGTAGGCATGTTAAGTTTGAGATGTCTGTAATACATACATATGGAGATATACAAGAGACCACTGGATACCCCCAGTTCAAGCTGAAGGAAGATGTGAGGATTGAGATATAAATGTGGGAGTGATCAGCTCATTGATGTAAAGTCACGGGAATGGGGGCTCTTTGGTGGCTCAGTTGGTTAAGCGTCTGACTTCAGCTCAGGTCATGACCTCAAGGTTTGTGGGTTCAAGCCCTGCATCAGGCTGTGCTGACAGTTCAGAGCCTTCAGTCTGCTTCAGATTCTGTGTCTCCCTCTCTCTCTGCCCCTCCCAGCTCACACTCTGTCTCTCTCTCTCTAAAAAGTAAATAAACATTTTAAAAAATTATTTTAAGCCATGGGAATGGAGAATGTCACCCAGGCATGAGTGGCACTAGAGAAGAGGTCCAAGAACAAAGCCTGGAGAACTGCCCCACTTAGATGCGGA
The DNA here is from genome assembly GCA_028646485.1 of Cryptoprocta ferox. Taxonomy (NCBI): domain Eukaryota; kingdom Metazoa; phylum Chordata; class Mammalia; order Carnivora; family Eupleridae; genus Cryptoprocta; species Cryptoprocta ferox. The sequence goes on from CM053565.1 coordinate 7,868,869, forward strand.
GGAGGAGGTGGCATCATCAAAAAAAGACTGAGAAGGAGGGAATCCAGAAGTGGTGCCCTAGAAGCCAAGTGAAAGAAGTATCTCAGAGGAGGGAGCAATTAAGTGCATTGATTGCTGCCATTACATTTAGTAAGATGAAGACAGAAAAATGACCATTGAATTTTTGCAACATAAAGGTCATTGGTGACCCGACAGAAGAAATTTCAGTGCCGTGGTCCAATTGGAGTGGATTGGAGGAGGACGGAGGAGGAGCTATGGACACAGCAACTATAGGAAGCATCCCAGAGAAGCTCCACTGAAGGGGTTCGTAGAGAAACAAGACCGTGACTGGAGAACTCTATGGGGTCCAGAGAGGCTTTTATAAGATAGGAGATGTAGCGTTTTTATATGCTGAATGGAATGAGCCAGGAGATGAGGGAAACTGATGACAAAGAAAAAGAAGAACAGCTGCAGGAACCACGCTCCTTAACTAGGCAAGAGAATTGGAGGCTCCATGAACAAATGGAGGGAAAGACCTTTGATCAAAAAACAGTTCATCCTTAACATCAGGAAAGAAGGTGGAGTGTACGGGCAGAGGTGCAGGTAGGTGGGTGAAGTATGTGGACATCTCCTTTGGTTGCTTCTATTCTCTGACATAAAGGAAGAGACGTGGGGGGTCTGAGAAAGAAAAAGTGTAGTCGTCGTCCGAACCTGGGGGCTAGAATGGACTACAGAAATGTAGGGTCACCTATGCAGTTGACCTTAGGTCCTAGATTATGGTTATATGAAATGAAATGAGTCAGCATTGTTCTTGCGTCCAATCTTGTGAGTTTGCCTAGGGACAGGCTTGGTATTGTGTCATCATCCAGAGGAGCGAGGTGAATTGGTTTGCCCAAGTCCCATGTGTACACGGTGGTAGAAACTGTGTTTTCTAATTCCTGTTTAGGCTGTGCTCTAAATAATCATTTAAAACCATAGGAATGCTGTTTGTATATTCCTTTCATTTTTGTTTTATTTCTTTTACTGGTTTTACACTACCCATTTTTCTTATCCAGGGAATAGAGAATAGACTGACCACTCAAAATAATGATACTCTCTGTATTATTACGATGATTTTCAACTTTCTTCGAGGTTACTTTCTGCAGGGCAATTATAATATACAGCAGAGGCAGAAAGAGCCTTAGAACTATTTATAGCATTACTCTAAATTCCAAGTTCCAAATCACTGGCTTTGAAATAAACTGTTGGCATTAAATCCGTGGATAAGAGATCTCTATATATGGAAATCCAATGAGACCCAAGTGCCCACTACATCATGATTCTGTCTCCTTTCCAGGATATCATCTTTATCCATTCCAGCTAGAATGTCCCTTTCCACATCTCCAACTAGTCCAGACCAGTCTGGGATTCATGTACCTGAGGCTGTTTCTGAGACTGTGTTAGATTACTCAGTACGGATCGTTCATGGTCAGAAAAACAATGCACTTACTAACTGGTGCTGAAGAATCATTATTAACCAAAAAAAATCACTGGGCACGGGGCGCCTGGGTGGCTCAGTCAGTTAAGCATCTGACTTCGGCTCAGGTCATGATCTCACAGTTCGTGAGCTCGGGCCCCATGTCAGGTTCCGTGCTGACAGCTCAGAGCTTGGAGCCTGCTTCGGATTCTGTGTCTCCCTCTCTCTCTGCCCCTCCCCTGCTCTCTCTCTCTCTCTCTCTCTCTCTGTTTTTCAAAAATAAATAAACTTAAAAAAATTTTTTTAATCATTGGGCATATTTGCATGAAACTTCATTCTTTCATTTCAAAAGCACCTCTCATCTATGTCATATTTTTTCTATGACTTAAATGCAAAACAAGGGGGGGTGCCTGGATGGCTCAGTTGATTGAGGACCCAGTCTTGGTTTTGACTCGGGTCATGATCACGCCGTTTCGTGAGTTTGAGGCCCGCGTCAGGCTCTGCGTGTTGCATCATGAACAATGTGGGTTTAGGTTATAGTTTATGATGAAGATCATGATGATGCTCCTAGAAGTACTAGAATTGATTTTTTAAAATTATTTTAGAAGTGTAGACATCAGGATAAATCACAGGCTTCACAGTAAAAGCATGTAGGATAACACATAGGCTTAGGGATAAAATGTACGGGGTAAAGAAACATTGATGGGCAACAGTGTGCATGTCTTACTCCCTTGTATTAGCATCCTTTGGTGTTCACATAGCCTTCTGATTTAACAGCTAAACTGAATATGGGCAATGATCTGGCTTCCAGAAAGATTTGTCAACTAAACAGTGTACTCTCAGGAATGTCCTTCTCATAACTTTTCATTGTGGTATGTCCCACTTAGCCTCAATAGAAGCAGAGTCAGGGGTCAGAGATTTAAAGGAGTAGAGCTCGGGTGATTGAAAGTGAGATTGGCTGAAGGTCATGGCTAACTGGATTCTGACGGAGGAGATGGTGCTCCTTATCTCATGAAAAAGATTTCACTTTATATACCCTGGATTGTCTCGGCAGGGGTCTCCCATGAGTGGGTTTCAGAATTTTTTTTAGCACCAAGAGATCTTTAAATTAAATTTTACATAGATCTGCAATATATAAACTAGAAAAAGTAGTATTCAAGTATTGTTAAATACTAAAAATACCATTAACTATTTATAAGGTCAAATTCATACCACTAATGAAAGAATGAGACTATATTCATAAAAGGAAATGTTTCAGGAGCGTCTGGGTGGCTCAGTCACTTGGGCATCCAACTCTTGACTTTGACGTGGGTCATGATTCCAGGGTTGTGGGATCAAGCCCAGCATGGGGCTCTGTGTTGAGTATGGATCTTGCTTAAGATTCTCTCCCTCTGCCCCTTTCCCTTGCTCACGAATGCTGTCTCTCTAAAAAAAAAAAAAAAAAAAAAAAGGAAATATTTCAAATCTGAAGGTCAAGAGTTGCAATCACACATTAGCTTTAGCAACCAATTTGTCTCCATATTTTGGTTGACTGTACAAGAAAATCCAAAATTACATAGTTAAATCATTGCAAATAATCAGTTTGATTGTTTATTTTTGAAATCTTGGGTCAAAAATCTCAAAACCCTTTTCAATGAAACTGTCCAAAAGGGTGAAATGAAAAACAGCAGAAAGTTGGATCACTAACAATGTCTAAAAGTTGCTCATATTCTTAATTAAGAAAAAAAAAACGAAAGTGAGAAAGTTAAATGACAAAGATATCAATGGTACGGTATCATCATTACAAGATCTGGTATCATGCAGCTAATTATAGTGGAAGGATTTTCACACACAGTGGGGGACGTCCACAGTGCTGGAATGCACTACCTTTTGCGATCTTACCTGAGTGGACATTCTGGGCTTGGTTCTTTTTTTTTTTTTTAATGTTTATTCATTTGTGACAGACAGAGAGAGACAGCGTAAGTTGGGGAGGGGCAGAGAGAGAGGGAGACACAGAATCCGAAGCAGGCTCCGGGCTCCGAGCTGTCAGCACAGAGCCCGATGCGGGCTCCAACTCATGAAACATGAGATCATGACCTGAGCTGAACTTGGAAGCTTAACCGAGTGAGCCACCCAGGTGCCCCTTGATCCTTTTTTTATAGTTTAATTCTAAGACATGAGGTGCCTTATGAAAGATACGCCTACAAGTAGATTCACATATAAACAGAGAGATGACGGGAACTACCTCATGCAAAGTAATGAGGAAACTTAGCAGAATAAATTCACATACCACTCTCCATTTTGCTGGGTTTGGCATAAAATCATTTTGAGCTTGTGAACGGCTTTTTAAATCATTAGGAATGATTCTAAATCATTAAAAATAATTAAACCCACATCATATACTTGCAAAAGAGCCTCCATAAAACCCAAGTGGAAGAGCATCTGGTGGGAAGCTTCTGGTAATTGAGTGAAAAATCTTAAGGCCAGAATCATCTCACTGGCTGTCTGTTGGGCTCCGTCTGGCCTTTGGGTAATACAGCTTTCTCTAGCTCTCACCATTTTGTGCACCACCTGAGCTGTGAATGAGAGCAAACCTAAGGTGTGCTAGGAAACAGGTTTCAGGAGAAATCTCCTACACCCGCCATCTCTGAAGTTTTCCAACTCACAGGAAAAAAGCCTTAGCTAAGACCCACAGAGAAAAGTGCATCAAGAAATGAGGTGACTTTTTAAGGATGTGACCTTAAGTGTATTTGATTGAGTGATACTCGCCAGGAGTCAAAAGCTCTGGAATAACTAAATGAGGATCTCAGTTCCTGACCTACCACAATCATTTTGGATAGGCAAGCCCGCTTTCCTTCTTTTCTTTTCTTTTTAAGTTATTTTGACAGAGAGAGCACAAGCAGGGAGGGGTAGAGAGAGAGAGGGAGGAGGAGAATCTCAAGCAGGCCCCACGTTTTCAGTGCAGAGCCCAACATGGGGCTCGATCTCATGAACCTCGAGATCATGACTTGAGCCGAAATCAAGAGTCAGATGCTTAACTGACTGAGTCACCGAGGCACCCCAAGACTGCTTTCTCAACTCATCATTGGGTTAATTCAAACACCTTACTGCTTCAGTTGGGGTCTCCATAAGCAAAGCCTGGGATGGGAGAGCGGATTTCAGGAAGCAAGAATGAGACGGCAGGAAGGGTCACAGGAAAACTAATATGGGGCAGGCAAGGGGAGACTGAGTCCACAAGGACCTTCCGGGATGCATACAAACATATAGGCAGGGACTGGAAGCTTTATCCAACAGCGCCTGCCCCTCATCACAGGAAGATTGTCTCCAGGATGTTTACTTAGGTGTGTTGTGGCTGCACCTGCTGATAATAAAAAATAAATATAATGCACCAGAGAAGGATCCAGAGTAAGCCCTTCCTCAGTGCGTTGGGGAGTGATAAAACTGAGTTTGCTCAGAAATCTGTGCTGGAATCAGTGGGGGTGGGGCAAAGAGTTGTTCTCCGGGCACAAGACAATTGCTGTCTGTTACATCATCCCATTCTACACGTGTTCTAGAGAATCCCATGAGCTGATCAGCCAGGGAACTCCCATTATAGTCAGTCACCAGTCACCAAGGCTGTTCAGTTTTTGGGAGTTTCTGATAGAGGTAACCCCACTCACCATGCATCCATTCATTTATTCCTTAGTTATGTTTTGTAGGTCTGCTACGAGTCTGGTACTGTTCTAGGCACTAAGGATACAGCAGTTCATAAAATAGAAAAAACCCTGTGTTGAGGAGGAAGACAGGCAAAGAAACAAACGCATGAAATATATAGTGTGGCATAAGTCCGAGGGAGAGAAATAAAGCAGAGAGGAGTTGGAGAGGGTGCCCAAAGGGTGCTCCAGGAAAGCCCGGAGATGAACAGAAGAGACCCAGTAATTCATCAAGCTCAACTCTGTTTAACATGGCAAATGACCCTCCTCTGGCTTCCTCTTGGAAAACCAGCGAATGAGTTTATCGAAAAGTGGAACTTTCTGTGTTGTCTTATTTAAGGATATTAGCTTATGTTCAGGCAGATTCCGCCCACAGGAAATGACGCAATCTTCAGTGTGAATCCAAAGTGCAGATTCTCCAGGGAGAGTCCAGAGATTCAACACATCCTTACTTGCATTTCAGCCACCTGAGTCTTGCCTGCATTTTTCAAATGGAGGATTTCAGCTTCGTGGATGGTATTCTGGTGTCAAAGGTCATCCTGCCGAAATAAAGATCTCGCACATTAATCAATGATCTGTAAACAGAGAGCTCTCGTTCTGCGCTCAGGTCAAGCCTGGTGGCTGGTCTCACTAAAGTCACAGTTCCACTACGGCTTTGGCTATAACCAACGCTCGCAAAATAACCGCACATGATACCGATGAGAGCACAGGGTTCGGCACCAATTAAAAGTAAGTGCTAAAAAGTTTGAAGAAAGACAGATTATATAACAAAGATTTCTCAAAACAGCTGGATTGTGAAAAGAATCTTAAATTTAGGGGGGCCCCGGGTGGCTCAGTCAGTTAAGCATTTGACTTCGGCTTAGGTCATGATCTCATGGCTCAGACCCTGGAGTCTGCTTTGGATTCTGTGTCTCCCTCTCTCTGTTCCCCTTCCTCACTTGCTCTCTCTCTGTCTCTTAAAGATAAATAAACATTAAAAATGTAAATTTTTTTAAAAAAAATAATAAAAAAGAGTAGGTAAATTTTAGCAGAGAGCGTTGATGATAGCACAGTCTCCAGAGAGAAGTGGTGGAGGACAAGAAGAATGGCTACCACACTGGGATGGTTCCTACTGGGGAACACTGCATAAATTGGCCTCCAATATCTGTCCATTAAACAGTAGTTGAGCACATAGCATGCACCAGGCCGCATGCCTGGGACACATGGAGCAGAGGAGTCGGGGCTGACAGGGGTGGTGAGTGTTGGAAAGAGATGGCATCTGTCGGGGTCAGGAGGGCAAAGGAAGTCTGATTGGGTCACGCTGGTGTGAAACTGGGGTAAGCGCGAAGCTCAAAGCATAGCAGAAACAGAGAGAAAAAACAATGTCATCTTCTATGAAAAAGAAGCCAACCGAATGTGGTTGGTAATTGATGGGTGTGGGGATTGAAAGAGGCAGACACACTGACCCTGAGTTTTTGTGTTTTTCTAAGCCTGGGAGAATATTGGAGCCATTAACACAAAGATAAAGGGTGTTGGAAAGTGTACGTGTTTTCTGGAGAGAAGCAATTGCGCCTCACCAATGAAATCACTCCGAAGGTCACATCCCTTTGAAGCTAGAGAGGGAGCCAGCATTTGTGCTAGACAATGAAGTGAACACCTAAAGTAAATTGTGAAACAGTCTTCCCACCGCCAAAGGGAGCTAACAGTTGTTACCTCCACACTACGGATGAGGACACTTGAGATTAGGGAGGTAACTTAGTCAGCATCACTCAGCTAGATCCGCAAGGGAGGACGGGATTCTGCACCAAGTCCGTCCAACTCACAAGCCTGCATTCTCCACGTGCTGCCTTGTCATCAGTTTAAGAAGTGGGTTATTTTTTTATTATAAAAGCAATTTAGTTTAGCTAGTAATTGTGAACTGTTAAGTATTTGTAACTTTTTTTTTGCTTCATACAATAGTCACACATGTCACTTGCAACAATATTTAAATATCAAAGATGTGAAAGACTCCAATAACTTCAAACCTTCCCCCCAAAGACAGTGTACAGTATTTGTATATATTATTATAGGTTGAATTCTCTTTTAATTCTGGTAAGTAATTATTTATTTATTTTTAATGCTTTATTTTTTAGAGAGAGAGCATAAGCGGGGTAAGGGCAGAGAAAGCAGAGGATAGAGGATCCGAAGTGGGCTCCGTGCTGACATCAGCAAGCCTGATGCAGGGCTCGAACTCATGAACCTTGAGATCCTGACCTGCACCTGAGTCAGACTTAATTCTGGTCCCTTAATTCTGGTTTTTAAATAACTCTTGTTACCTTGCTGCTGCACTTTGTCTCTTTTCTTTTCTTTTTTTCAATTTTCATTTAAATTCTAGTTAGTTGACATACCGTGCAATATTGGTTTCAGGAGTAGAAGTCAGCGATTCATCACTTCCATACAACACCCAGTGCTCATCACAACTAGTGCCCTCCTTACACCCATCCCCCACTCACTGCATCTTGTCTCTTTATATAAAAGGTCATCTATTTAGGTGTGGGAGGGGAGGAGCCATGGGTCACATTCATGGGATAACCTTAGGTGTGTGTGAAATGAGTTAAGTTCTTTATGAGAGAAAGGAATATTCTTTCCAGGTCTTTCTTGGATCATCGAATTCTTGAGGTTTTAACCTATTTCTCTCCATTTCCACATGTCCAGCTTTCAGGCCAAGGACTCACCTTTATAATTTCTGATATTGCCCACTCTGCCTAGATGGATATTTCTTTCTTCTTATCTGACACACCCTGAATTCGCATGGACCGTCAGGATCAACTTTTTCATTAATGGAAATGTACCAGCCTACATCCCCAGACTTCCAACCTTAGAGAAACGGATTCAGATTTAAATGACCACGTATGAGGAATGCGTTGATATTCATAAAAGGAATGTCAGTAGGGAGAATACAGGGTTGTTTTCTCAGAGGCGAAACATGGGTTGGGCGAAAGAGATTAGCATGTTTTATTGACCCCTACTTTGTGCCACTCACTGCCCTAAGCACTGAGGCTGCAGAAGTGAACACAATAGACAATCCCATGAAGGTGAAGCTTAATTTCTATGGGGAGACAAGTAAACAAATGAACAAGCATGAAAATGACAGATTGTGATAATGTAATGAAGCAAACAACAGCTGAGGAAACAGAGGGTGTCAGGGCAGGCTCTTTAGAACAAGCACTCAGAAATAGTTCCTTTGAGCTGAGCCCTGAAGGATAATAACCAGTCTGGTCTCCCTATGACCCAGCAATTGCGCGACTAGGTATTTTATCCAAAGGATACAGGTATGCTGTTTTAAAGGGACACATGCACCCCAATGTTTATAGGGGTGCCCCTTTGGCTATCGACAATAGCCAAAGTATGGGAAGAGCCCAAGTGTCCGTCGATGGATGAATGGATAAAGAAGTATGATATATATATATACAATGGAGTATTACTGGGCAATCGAAAAGAATGAAATCTTGCGATTTACAACTACGTGGATGGAACTGGAAGGTGTTATGCTAAGTGAAATTAGTCAGAGAAAGACAAATAGCATCTGACTTCACTCATATGAGGAATTTAAGCTACAAAACAGATAAACATAAGGGAAGGGAAGCAAAAATACTATAAAAACAGGAAGGGGGACAAAACATAAGAGACTCTTAAATATAGAGAACAAACAGAGGGTTGCTGGAGGGGTTGGGGGGGATGGGCTAAATGGGTGAGGGGCATTAAGGAATCTGCTCCTGAAATCATTATTGCCCTATATGCTAACTAACTTGGATGTAAATTAAAAAATAAATAAATAAGTAAATGGTGGGGGGCAGGGGGAGAAGGAAAACAAGCTGTCAAAGAGGGTAGATCTCATGTTAAGTGTTCTTATCACAATAAAAAAAAAAAAAAATGACCAGTCTGGTCTTCTGTCACTGCTGACTTGTTTAATCTTCATCTTGATTGAACTTGATCTGATCTCCATGCCTACAACGATGCAGTTGACATTTGCTAGATAAAATCATATTTTCAGTGCGCCTGGTCTCACATTCTTCAACACAGACGTCAAACAGTCACGCAAGACCCCCCGGAATCCTACTGAGCCCCCTCAAAGAGTGCTTTTTTCACACAACTAGTCAAAATCCCAGCAGATAATGGGGTCCAATGCAGATGGCTCAAAGGGCTTTAATAAAAGGGCCTCTCACAGAAGTGGGGACAAATTTAAGAAAAGCACTCAAGGACACCCTTAATATCCTGACTCAGAGCTGAGCGAAAGTGGGGAACTGTTACCTCCTAAAGTCTGAAGGGACAAGAGGAGAAGGGAGCAGTATTACCAAATCGTGGAGGGTGCTAGAGCCACAGAGAAGAGGCCATGTGATGAGAGCATTGATTTTGGGGGGAGCAGGGGGAACACAGAGTTTTCTCTCTCTTGACTTCAATCTCCTGTCAATGCCTTCCATTAGCAAACCTAACCAGGAGCCAGCTGACAGGAAAGTTAAGAGGCCACAGTCAGGAGAGGACAAGCTCCCAGGGTGTGGAGAAGTGCAGAGAATCCGGAACATGCCACTCTCCCAGATGGCGAGTTCATGCCTTCCCCTTTTACCTCAAAAAGCCCATTATCGGTGATACAGTCACTTTGGAAATTAGCTCAGCAGTTTCCTATAAATTTAAACATACATTTGCCATTGATCTATTGATCTTATTCCCAAGTATTTACCCAAGAAAGATGAAAATTCACGCAGAACCTGTGCATGAATGTTTAGAGTGTCTTTCTTCAGAATTCTCTCAAACTGGAAATATTCATACAATGGCCTTCTACTCAGTAATAAAGAATAAGTCACTGATACATGCAAAATGTATAAAACATAGATGAATTTCAGATGTGTTCTGTTAAATGCAAAAAGCCAGACTTAAAAGGCTGGTTACATTATTTTTTATGGCTGAATAATATTCTATTATATATCATATATATCATATATATGACATCTTATTCTTTATCTATTCGTTTATGAGTAGACACTTGGGCTGCTTTCATATCATGAATATTGTAAATAATGCTGCAGTAAACATTGGGGTGCATATATCCCTGTGAATTAGTATTCCCATATTCTTTGGGTAAATACCCAATGGTGCAATTACTGGATCATACAGTAGTTTTGTTTTTAATTTTTTTGAGAAACGTCCATACCATTTCTACAGTGGTGGTGCCCACCAACAGTGCACATGAGGGTTCCTTTTTCTCCACATCCTTACCAACACATGTTATTTCTTGTGTTTTTTATTTTAGCCATTCTGACAGATGCGAGGTGATCTCTCATTGTGGTTTTGATTTGCTTCTCCCTGATGAAGAGTGATATTGAGCATCTTTTCATGTTCCTGTGGGCCATCTGAGCATCTTCTTCGGAGAAATGGAATGGTATACAGCCGTAAAAAAGAATGAAATCTTGCCATTAGCAACAACTTGGATGGAACTAGAGCGTATAATGCGAAGGAAAATAAGCCAATCAGAGAAAGACAAATGCCATATGATTTCACTTATAAGTGGAATTTAAGAACAAAACAAAGGAGAAAGGAAAAGAGAGACAAACCCAAGCACAGACTCTTAACCATAGACAGTTGGTTACCAGAAGGAAGGAGGGTGGGCAGATGGGTGAAATACGTGAAGGGGATTAAGAGCACACTTATCCTGATGAGCATTGAGTAAATACACAATTCTTGAGTCACCATATTGTATACCTGAAGCTAGTACAACACTGTATGTTCACTATACTAGAATTAAAATTTTAAACAACAGTAAACCCTATGCTGTATAAAACAATATGACATTCTGGAAAAGGCAAACCTGTAAGTACAGAAATCAGATCAGTGGCTGGTAGGGTCTGGGGTGGAGAGAAGGGTTGGCTATAAAGGATGCAACAGAATTTGGGGGGATGATAACCTTTTTATATAACAATTGTACTGGTGACAATTGTATATGTGTTTGTCAAAGTGCATGGAACTCTATACTGAAAGGGGTGACTCTTACCATTATGTAAATAATCCCTCAATAAACCTGATTTAGCAATAGAAACTGCCATCCCCACACCAATGGTTTCAATGCAGATACCACTAATCAAATAGAATACATCTTGGGATAATTGCTTTATATTCTCATCATCAGGTTCTATAAACCCACCTGTGTCCATAATTTCACCACCGTCTTCCCTCCTCGTGTTCAAAGGGCAGAAAGAACTTCCGGCTGCTTTGAAAGGCAAATATTTCCTCAGGTGCTCAACATTCTTCCTCCACCCCACCCCTCTGCTCCTTCACTACAAAATATCGTAAGAGGTGACCTACAAGATCTTTCTCCACTCCCTCGCTTCTAATTCACTCTTTAAAATAATTCTGAAAGTTTTCAAAGGTAAAGAAAATGATAAATAATAACGCAACAAGCCCCATGTTTTCAATACCCAAATTCAACAGATGTTAACACTTAGCTGTATTTGCTCAAGATTATCTTTAAAAAAATTACCTATAGAATTGAACTTCCTGATTCTGTTACTCTCAGTCCACAGAGCTGACCTCTGTTCTAAGTTTGATATGTATCATTCCCTCTATGGTTTAATATTTTACTGCATCTACATGTGTCCGTAAATGAACATTTCTTGGTTAGCACTTCCAAAACTATTTCACACAGCAGTGTTCATGGTGGGTGGCCTGTCCGACCTCCTCATTTTACTAGCAATTCTATACCCCTCATCATCATCCAAAATGGAAGATAATGGGGCTTCCAGCAGCCCCAGGAGTGTACTCCTCTGAACACAGTTGGTTAGACTATGGAAGGACCTGACACAGGTTGCATGAATCAGAGTCTTTGCTCCAGAAATTTGAAAAAACAATCACATAAACACATAATGAAAGCTCCAATAAGTAAAATGAAGATCAATGTCAAGGAGCCAGAAGAGGCTGAATTCTGAAAAATGGAGTTGTGGTCTAGGTAAAAAGGAGACATGCGAGAGCTCTGAGAAGGAGAGAACATACCACAGTTGAGGGGCTGATTGAAGGTGAGGTCTAGAGGGTAGAGGCCAGGGAGAATGCTTTCCACCCTCCTTCTCCTCCACCTCTCCCTCCTCCTCCACCTCCTCCTCCTCCTCCTCCTCCTCATCATCATCATCACCATTGCTATGTCTGTACCCTGCACTACTCCAAGTAATGTACAGATGTCAACCCACTGAGGTGAGGAAGAAAAGCTGGGGGGAAGCCATGCCCAGCAGGATGGAGAAGCCATCTTAATGATGGTGGTCCCCATCCTGAGAATAGAAGGAAGTCAATAGAGTTATAAAGAACAGTAACATGATTAGATGTACATATTAAACATTTTGACCCAACGGCAGAGAATAGGAAGAAGTTCAGTGAGATTAGAAGCTGAAAGACCAATTGTGAGGCTACTTCATGAGCACATATCTTTATCTTATCTCTAACTATAACGGCAACACCCTAGTGTTGCAAAACTAAGTATGATGGTGTTAATAATTCCATTAATTCTGTGATGAAAGGTACATATTACTATGTTACAAATAGATGTTTGTGTTTATTGTAAGTTAGGAATGTAAATTAATTCTATAAAAATATCTTTTTGGAACTAATTGAAATGATTTTCTGTCTCTTTTAGTTATTAACATATTAAAAATATATTTTGTGTAAATCTAGAGGAAAACCTACTTGGTCATGTGGCATATTTTATTTACTGATATGAGAGGATTTTTTCTATTTATGTTCATAAGAAAAGCTGTTATATGGTTTTCTTCTGAAAGATCCTCTTTCTCCGGTTTCACACTTAAGGGTAACCTAAATTTTGAAACAGATTAGGTTAGCTTTCCTTCTTTTTCTCTGCCCAGAAGCAATTTAAATAGCAGAAATTTCATAAAGTCTTCCAAAGAATTTATCCATGAAACTGCCTAGGACTAGATATTTTGGAGAAAACAGTTCTTTGGAAACTTTGCTAATTTTTCTCTTCAATATCTTGTATTCTTTGTAAATGGCTCGTTTAATCCAGATTATTAACACAGAGCAGAATATACATTTTCCCCATCTCTTAATATCCCCTCTCTATGTATGTAAATGTCTTCTCTCATCCTTAATTTGCATGCCTTCTTTTCCCCCCTTCACTAATCTTAACATGTTCATCTTGTTAATGTTTTCAAAGAAACCAGCTCTGAGAATTATTTATCAATTTACGGATTTCTTTTCCTGTCCTAAATGTCATAATTTCTGCTTATCTTCCTCTAATTTCCTTCCTTACTTTAAAGTTATATTTCCCCACCTTGAGCTGAATATATATTTATATTCATTTTCTTTATCTCATTAATTGATTGGAAGCTATGCCTTTTCCTGGGATTACAGCCTTGACTATGACCCATAGTTTGATATGCACTGTACCTAAGTGACTTTTAAAATACAAAAGTCCCTACTGCTTGTTTTGTTTTGCATTTAATATGGTGCACAGTATCAATTTTATTACTCTGATTTATTTCTTGATTTTTAGTCTCCACATTTTTGTTACAGGCTTAAAAATGTCATATATTATGAAGCCTTTAGTTCTTCTGCCATAGAAGTAAAGCAGAATCTGCTTTCTTGTCATCTTTTTCTTCTTTTCCTCATCTTCATCACATTATGCAGATCCTGCCTTGGTGTCCACTTAATAAGGCATCACTTCAGAATCATTGTGCCCTCATCTTCCTAGCTCAGAGGTAAAACATCCTCTGCAGAGTAATATCCAGAAACACACCTTTTTCTCATCAGTTGCTCTTAAAGTGTGCTGAAACTCGTGATTAAAATAGGTACCTTTTTTTTTTAGGTTTCAATACTCAATATTCTAAGAATGAAGTGACATCAGAGAAGTAATTGCTATAGTACAAGATGTTGAAAAGGTGAATAATAAAAATCAGATGGAGTTCTTGGATGGAAAATCAGTTTACAGTTCAAACACAGGGCCTGGGTGGAGACACAGAACCAGGGAAAGAAATTAAAACATGTGAGAGTCAAGGGTAATGGTCAGAACAGCTTCAGAAAATGAGACTGAGGGAACCAGCAAGCATGAGGGTCCAGCAAGAAAGAAAGGCCAGAAGGACAGAGTTCAACTTTGTGGTTGCTCCACTGAAAGTCTAAGTCTTTTGCTCACCTGAAGCTATTAAAAGAATTGAGATTGCATGATGCATCCAGTTGAACCTGTTTGTTTTCGATGTGTCTTCTCATATTTTTATTACCACTTAGTAGTCTTTGGTTTTTATTATGTATCCCTCGCTGCTGGATGAACTTGGAATCTATGAAAATTGTGAGTAAAAGTTTCTCAAAGAAACAGAGGAAAGTCATCAGTCAATAGAATAGGTAGTCATATCCCTGATCTAGAAAACACTCTCCCTTGGATAAATTCTACCATCCTTTATGTTCTACCTCTGTGGCAGCTCTCTTCAAAATGGCTGTCACAAAACCATCCTGTTCTTGTACACACATGCTGCTTCTTCAACCAAGAAGTGATTTCTAATTCCCCTCTCCTTGAATCTTGGATGGCCTTATTGACTTGTTTAACCAATGCAGCCAAAGTGACAAACACTACTTCTATGATTTCCTAGGCCAAGTCATAAGAAGGCTTGCAGTTTCTATCTGGTCTCTTGGATTTCTCACTCTTGGAACCTATGCACCATGTTGTAAGAAGCCTGTGCCACATGGGAAAGCCACATGGAGGTGTGCCTGTTGTCAACCTCAGCAGCATGCCCAGCTGGCTTCAAGAGCCAGTCTTTGAAGGTGTCTTCTTGGCCATTCCATGCAATTGGACCTTTAGTTAACCTCAGCCTCATCTGATATCTGTCTGCACCTGTATAAATCTCCCCAAATGAGAAACCAGCTGAGTTCAGTCAATCCAAAGAACCATGAGAAATAATAATAAATGCTCAACACCACTATGTATGTTTTGGGGTAGTTTTTACATAGTAATGGATAACCAGAATAATCATCTATATTTCAATGACCCAAATAAATGCCCCACTGAGAGGGTGCCTGGGTGGCTTAGTTGGTTAAGTGTCCAACTTCGGCTCAGGTCATGATCTCACGGTTTGTGAGTCCGAGCCCCACATTGGGCTCTGTCCTGACAGCTCAGAGCCTGGAACCTGCTTCAGATTCTGTGTCTCCCTCTCTGCCCCTCCCTTGCTTGTGCTCTGTCTCTGTCTCTCTCTTTCAAAAATAAATAAACATTTAAAAAATAAAAAAAATAATGCCCCACTGAGGGATACATGCATTCCCTACTTCTTTAGACTTATAATACCTTCTTTCAAGTTAAAGTCAAATTATGTTGATCTGAAACAAATGCACCTTGAATATTTTTGCTCTGATCCACATTATGCTATTTATTGGTCAAGCAGCAATATCATTTCTACCTTCTTATTGAAGATAGAGACACCTCATTTTTATCCCGATTGATTACTTAATGGTAATTATGGTGAATTTCCAGACTCTGATTTTAGTAAACTGCTGAGTTTACTATTCAGCTCAGTTGCCGTTGATATTTATCCCCTGCCTTTTATGTACTGTGGTAGAGTCTGTGGTGATCACAAAATAAATGGGTTTCCTGTCCTCCATAGACCCTTTAGCTGAAGAGTTTAGTTCAAATATAAAGACATTCTAATTCAAGGAAGAATGTGATGGGTACCCAACACAAGAGACACAAATAAAGTTACATTAGAACTCAAAAGAGGGAGATGGCTAGTATCATTCAAAAGACAGTATGGAGCAGGATTAAGTAGAGGCAACCCTAATTTAGTTCCTAGATCTGCCACTAACCTGGACAAGTTACTTAACCTTCTACATTTATAATAGAGGGATAAACACACTTTATTAACCAATATTCTTTTAATAACTTTTTTAGCAACTAAATTTATAGGATTATGAGAATAAGATAAAAATGAGGAAAAGAAACTCATGCTTATCTCATAGAAGACGCTTTATTGATGGTAGTTGTGTTTTAATTATCATCATCCTCTAATTAGTGAGCTCATAAATGACTTAATGGATATAGAGCATTTGAGCTGGGGCTTTTAAAAATGCTCTTGGCGCTTCTGGGTGGCTCAGCTGGTTGAGTAGGTAACTCTTGATTTTGGATCAGGTAATGATCTCATGATTCATGAGATCGAGCCCCACATTGGGCCCCATGCTGGGCACTGAGCCTGCTTAAGATTCTTCCCCTCCTCTCCCTCTCCCTTTCCCTCTGTCCTTCCTTCGCGGTCATGCATGCATTCTCTCTATCTAAAACAATTAAAAAATAAAAATAAAATAAAAAATAAAAATAATGTTCTTACCTTACATCATGTACAAAAGTTAATGCATCATCTGTTAAAATGGATCAGAGCTCTAAATGTAAGAGCCAAAAACTATAAAGCTCCAAGAAAAAAATGCAGGTGTAAATCAAGTGACTTTGGATTTGGCAATCAATGGATTCTTTAATATGAAGGCAAAAAAGCACAAGTAACAAAAGAAAAAAGCTTATATGTTGAACTTCATCAAAATGAAAGACTTTTGTGCTTCAAAGCTAAAGAACACGATCAAGAAAATGAAAACAACAACCCAAAGAGTGGGAGAAAATATTTGCGGATTATATATAGGATAAGGGGCTTGGATTTGCATATATATAAAAACACTCAATAATGAAAAGAAAAATAAATCAGTTAAAATGGACAGAGCATATGAATAGATATTCCTCCGAAGAAGATATAAAAATAACCAACAAGCATAAGAAAAGATGCTCAACATCGTTAGCCTTCAAGGACATGCAAATCAGTGAGATCCCACTTCACACCCTCTAGGATGATTATAATCAAAAAGTATCGGTGGGAATGTGAAGAAATTAGGACGCTTACCCCATGCTGGTAGAGGTGTAAAATGGTACAGACATTTCTGAAAACACAGTGTCAGGTTTTCAAATGGTTAGACAGAGTTACTATACGACCCAGCAATTCTGGTCTTATGGAGGTACCCAAAAGGAATTGAAAACATGTATTCAAATAAATATGTGTATATGAAGGTTCATAGGAGCTCTATTCACAATAGCCAAACTACCAATTGTTTATCAACTGACGAATGGAGAGCAAAATGTGGTATATCCACTTGCTGGAGTATTATTCAGCCACGAAAAGCAATAAAATATTGAGACATGCTGCAATATGAATGAACCTTGAAAATGTTATACTAAATAAAAGGAGCCAATCAAAGGACCACATATTATATAATTCCACTTATATGAAGTGTCCAGAATAGGCATACCCACAGAAACAGAAAGTAGATCAGTGGTTACCTAGAGCTGGGGTAATGGGAAGTTGGGTGAAAACAAGAGCGCAGGGTTTCTTCTGGAGTTGATGAAAATGCTCTATTATTTATTACAGTGATGGTTGCACAACTCAATGAATATACCAAAACCCACTGATCTGTACAATTTAGATGAATGACCCATGCAGTATGTGAGTTATATCTCAGTAAAGATGTAACCAAAAAATGATGTTCAATGTTTCAGCATATGGTGGTGAGGATGGGTGGGAGAACGGGGGACGCAGAGAATCCAGGCAGAGAGCAGTGTGTATAATGATGCAAAGGTGGGACATTATCAAAGTGTGAGGTGTTTGTAGGCCATACCATTGGCACTCAGTTTCAGGCTAGGCCATATGATGGAGGGTTAGAAGGGCCAAAACAGTCACTAAAGATGGCACCCACAAATGATCCAGCAACAATAGGCTGGGGACCCAACCAGTATAGTGGCGATGGAAAGGAACAGACACACCCCAGAAATGTTGTGGTTGAGTTAATAGGCCATTAGCTTTGTCATTGAATGGGATTTCAGTGTATGAGGGGCTCAGATATGACAGTATAGCTTTGAGTCTATGAGTAGAAAAATGGACATTGAGCTGGTAGAAATCAAGTCAGAAAAGAAGCTACTTTGGCAGAGCATGTGACAGTTGAGGTTTGGACATACAGACTACAGCCGAGTAAGTAGAGAGAGGTGGGCAGAGACAGAACCCCAGAGAACACTTACATGCCCTAGCTATGAAATGGGCATAAGGATGCTGCTCACTTAATTCTAGTAGGGTGTTGGTTTTGCTGTCGTTATTTGGTTTTGGTGGTGGTTTGGAGCGGATGGGAGTTGGAGGAGATTGACATTTATTGAGTGTTTCTCTGCGTCAGAGAATTTACTAAGCACCAGACACTGTAAGTTTGTTGGTGTTTCTTTTTTTAATGTTTATTTATTTGGGAGAGAGACAGAGAGTGATCAGAGAGTAGAGAGAGACGGAGACAAAGAATCCCAAGCAGGCTCCGTGTTGCCAGCATGGATCCCAATGTGGGACTCGAACTCACCATGAGATCATGATCTGAGCCAAACCTGACTCAGATGCCTAACCAACTGAGCCACTGAAGGGCCCCTAAGTTGTTTTGGTTTTTTAACATGCATTGTCTTATTTGCTTAACAACAACCCCTTGGAGTGCATATTACTTTTATTATTGTCAGAATTGGAAACCAGATCAATTTGGTTAAAGATCAGGTCTACTTCCCTTGGCTGTAAGGCCCAAAGATGCAATGTAGCTGAGACCGTAGCCCAGGGTCTGGCAGTCTCAGGTGCTCAGCAAACACTGATTTTCCACCCCTAGACGTGCAGCAACCTGCCGTCCATGGTTACTGACCTTGCCTCAAAGCCAGGATTTGAATTTATCAACTAGCGTCTTTCCTGCTCTGACCCAACTTCTTTGGCATTAGCTGCATTAGCAGCTGGTACCTTAAAGCCTCATTTCTCTGCCGTGGGTAACTGCCATAGCCGATGACTCCATTCCTTATACATCTGCACCACCCCTCGCTTTTCTCCTCCCCTGACCCCCCCACCACCCCGCCAGCCCCAATATTCCTTCAGGCCTTCGCTGAACCAGTGGGTCTGAATAATGATAAATGTGCATTGGATTTGAGGCTACGGTTAAATGCTTGTTGGGAATTTGGTGGAGGCCCACACACCCATCTCATTTATAACTTACGTCACTGGAATCAAGACTGCTAAAAACAGAAAGATTGTGATCCCCCACCATCCTCTCCAGCTAATCTCAAACACAGGAGGGGAACACTAAAGAAGGCTCATCTCTGAGAGCTTTTACAACAGTAAATTGTAGCTCGTCAGAGCCAATTCTTCAAGCCATTTGCTTTAATCTAAACCAGGATTTCTCCTCTCCCCTTTTATGATCGCATTCCGGGGCTCTGGGAAGAGATAGAACAGCAACCCCATATGTTATCATTCTAATGAAAACAATCAGAGCCTGGTGATTATTAATCACCTGGCCTTATCATCCATTAAAGGAAAATCTTATTAACCAAAAGGCATATGTTTTGTTCCTGAATTCCAGAGATAAAAACCGAAAAGAGGTGAGGGAAGGGAACAGAAACTTCAGTAGTGCTGGAATTTTGGAAATGAATTCTATCTCCTCAGTAGCTTCTTTAATTAAGTGGTCATAAGGAGTTGGGAATAAAATACTCAGCCCCAGATGTGGTTGCCAGAGTGTGTTTCTCTTTTCGTTAGGGTAATTCTCGTAGTTGAACATGAGTTTTGGCATTCCAAGAAAACCAGAGTAGCTTTAATCGGCTTTTAAACTGGTGTTCAGAAATCCTTAGGCCTCCTACGTGGCATTCAGTTTCCACGTTTGAGTGGGACTCTATGAGGAAATCATGGCATAGCACCATTGAAAGGCCTAGTTGTACCGAATTTGAAGTTGCCCGTGAAAAGAAAACATTGTACAAACCATTTAAGGATCATGGTTAGATGAGAAGACTGGTAGATGTGTTACAGAGTAGTTATAAGCAGGGTCCTTGACCATGACCTCAGGAATGTGGGCACTCCAATTTCAGGTTCAATGTGCATTGTGAAACTAGTGGTTTCGGTGGGACAGGCATTGTCTCAAGGTGATCCTAACTTTATGAAAGTCACCGACCCCAGACAGTAAACCCATGGTTGTTTGTGGCTAACTGCCATGCCTCCCTCACCCCATGATTGGGACAAACCAAGCCCCTGCTTAAAACCTGAGAATGTTTAAAATTCCTTCCGTACAGATTTTATTCAGGAAAGCTGGCAATGAAACCCAAGAGTCCCCATTTTTAAAGAGCTTCCCTAGGGCATGCAATATACCTACAGGCATGCCCTGGACTCAGCTCTGTGTGACTTCCAAGGATTGTCTCTAGCCTGACACCAGCTCACCACTTGATAGTATCATCCGTGTCTCACCCTTCAGTGAAAGGTTTTTGACCTTAGGTATGAGAGAATTTAATATATTCTGGAAGAGCCAAAGATTTTGTGTTTCGTTTTTCATTTCATTGCCTCTAAATAACTCCCCTAAGTAAGATATCCAAATATTACCTCTTCCCTTGGCTCACCCTTTACGTTTTAATTCACAACATCTCAGCAGCCCTTGTTTAATATTTGGGTGACAATACGTTTCTCAACACTTAGAAATAAGTCCTCCAAAGGCTATTACAATAATAAAATATGGCTGCCAATACTGGGCAGGGTAGGATTTACAGGCTCTCAAAAGACATCAGAATTTTCCATGGCCAGAAACTGTGGGTGGAAAGTAATGTGAAAGAGAGCCTCCTGATCCAGTGTGTGAGCTGAGGACCGGTATGTGGCTTGGATTTATGAACTGTGAGCTGCCGTTCTTGAATGTCTGCATGGCCGGGGGTGAGGTCATCAGGAAACAGGTGTGTGGCTCCTTTACAGGTGTTTCCGAAGGAGCCTTTCAGCCCTGGCTCCCCCATTACCCGGAGTCAAGGGGCAAGGGATGTCGGACAGAGGAATCCTCAGTACTGGTGTTAGATCAACACAAACGTTCCCCTAAAGGAAATGGCTAATATGGAAAATCACCATCGCGTGATTGGAAAAGTTATGTCAGAAAACGGACATGGCTTTCAGAGCTGCAGGATCTGAAGTCTGAGGATTGTATGGAAATTGGGAGACTTCAAACTCCAAAGAATGAATTCTTAAAAATGGGTAATTGCCCTGCTCTTTCTTCTAGGGGGATCTGGATGGGAATGTGGGAGAGGAGATAAAAGCTAAAAGTAATGGGTGGGCCACCCAAGAAGAGAGCTGTGAGGCACATATGGTTCTGTCTGCGAGCCTGTCTCTCTCCCATCCTCCATCCATGGGGAGGGCACGAGCCTACACCCCACCTCCAGGCTTGGACAGGTGACCTGTTGTCCAACCAGAATCCTCCAGTCTTTTGCAGACTTATTGGAAAAGCTGTCTTCTTTTACCAATTTGGCGGGCCACTTGGAAGTAAAGCTCTATTTACCTGCGCCTATTTTGGGTACCACGTGAGGAAGGCCAACTTGACAGCAGCAAAGGCGAAGGACTTAGAGCTGACAGAGAAAGGTCCTGAAGGCACAGTTTGAGTTCACGGTGCCAGTCATGCTGAGAGTCACCCTGGTTTAATTTACATGAGCCCATGGAGTCCCTTCTTTGTATAACTCGATGTTTGTGAACCGAAGATGAAGACTTCACCATGTCTCCAGCACATCAAAATGTCCTCGTAACTCATTAAAAATAACACATCCATGGGTCATAGAAAGAAGGTGGGGAATCTGGGAATGGAACCCTGGCCATTGGGTTCCCTGTGGCATACTTGGCAAATATTATCACTTTTATTTTGAATGTATCAGATTTTCTCATTTATAAAATCAAAGGCTGGACCAAGGTCAACTCTTCAACTCCATTATCTTATTATGAACTTGATGATCTTACAACCTAACACCATTTTAACTTGATGTAAGTGTAAGCTCTTCTCTACATTTATTGCCTGATCGTATCGCCCACTTTAAATATGTTCATCTGTAGAAGAAAGAGTAAAACTTTGACTTTGTAGGGTTAGCAAGCATCGTGCTTTATCTGTGATTGATTCCGTTTCGTGATGGTCAACAGGAGAAAAACAAGTTGGGGCAAAAATTCTCTGCAGACAAATTCAGTAGTTTCAGGGAGCTTTCCTGGCTGTCTCTCACTGGGCTTCTGTGTTAAGAGCAAAGAGACACATTGTCTGTCCACAGCTTACAGAGGATTAATGTCTGCATGTTTCCCCAAATGCTGTCTCAAACCCTTGAATCCTGGAAATACTTCCTTATTGGATTAGTGGCAACTAAAGGCCTCAAAATGAATACAGTGACCCTAATAGGAAGTGTTCAAATGTAATTTGTGAAACGAAGATGTCCTGACTTCATATCCCTTATAATTAGACATCTAGAGAGACAGAGGCTGGCTTTTGTTTTAATAACAAATAAAGCTCTGCTCAATTCCTCTTAACACCCTCATGGGAGGAACTAAGCAAGCCTGTCGACCAGCAACCAGTGTGGACTGTCCTCCCCAAATAGGCCTTTTCCCACCTATAAATCAGAGATAATGAAATTTGCCATGTCTCTGCTTTAAGCTTGGAATTGGAGTTAGAATTGCCGGTCAAAGACTGCCGTTAAATGCATCGATTCGTGAGCCTTTCAGATTTGGTTTGGAGAGGGGGAAAAAAAAGGTTAATTCGATTTTCTGCTAAGCGTTTTTTTTCTCCTCCAGGTTGGTCCTTGAAAAGTCTGGTATTTGCTAAGCTGGTTGTTGATTGTTCTAAAAAATACACCGGACCTTAAGGTAAGGAATTGCTGAATCCAACATGGAGTTATGTCTGACAATTGAGTGCCGCAAGAACACTTGAGGTCAGAGGATTTATTTTCCCCAGCTTACCGCTGCCAGGCTGTGGTTTGGCAATGGTTGTGTGCCTCTACCTATGGCCATATACCCTAAGGAGTGTCCCCCTTCCCATGGATGCATCCGCCTAGAGGTGTGAGTGGCTCTGTCTTGCTAATAGTTACTGGTGCACTGCTGTCCTTGGTTGGCTAACCATATTCACACAGGTCCTTCGTAAAGTCTTACTGGACATTTGGACCTCCATGTCAACACACATTAATGACACAGAGAGCAGTTGTGATAGAAACTAAGGTATGAGAAGTCCAGAGAGCTATCAGTAGTATTTTCCCCACTGTCAAAGCAAGTCATACATGTAGCCCTTTCCTTTTGGTCTTTTGTATCTGTAGTCAGCATCATCAAAGATAGTTTTTCTTGATCGCATGTGGTTTCATTCCCAACACACCTGTGAGCACACATGCACATATCTGATTGAAAGCTAATTCCCAGCACCAGGATTTTCTGCGACTCTGCCCACCTCTTCTGGTCCCCATAACATCCCTGACACCAAAGATCAAAGCCCTGTCTATTCTTACTCTTCCCAAACTTCAGGTATTTTTTCTGAAGTTGCTCCAAGATCCTGCCTCTGCCTAGAAAGCAAGGCTGAAGATCTCAGGACACAAAGGCTACAGAAAGCAGACACAGTGGGCTGTTGGAAGGGTGTGCAGCTGTACCAGGAAGCATGAATAGCACAGTGTCAAGGCAAAGAGGGAGGTGAGTGAGGCAGGAGCCATAGACAGAGAAATGTCAGATCAGTGGCCCAAGGAAGGGGCTCTATCAGAATTGTCTCTGGGACTCTTGAATGTCATCTAGAAGCCATCCTGAACAAAAGGGTGAAGACAGTGTCTTATTATGAAAAGTGATGTCCAGATAGACTCACTTTTGGAGGTCAGGAAATCAGATGGCCCCCAGAAGCTGTGGTCTTCAAAAGAATAGAATGAGGAGAAACAAGGAAGGACACCTGAAGAGGTGCTCTGAGACCATGATTCAGGATTTGGAATGGATATAAGCCATCTTCTCCTCTTTTCCCTGAAATCATTAGCCATGGAATATTATGCTTAAAAAGCTTACCTACATTTACAATGATGGTCTTCTGTTTGATCCCCTTGGCTTCATCAGCCCATTCCTTTTAGAGCCAACTTGGGCGGCACATTGGAATCATCCCAGTGGGCAGATTTAAAAAGAGTGATACCTGGTCCTCATCCTACCCACTTCCAGATTTTAATTTAATTAATCTAGCATAGAGCGTTGGGCATCTGGATGGTTCAAATCTTCCCCCTGGGTGATTCCAATATGCAGCCAAAGTTGAGACTCCCTGCTTTAGAAAATGTCAACCAGACTTCACGTGGGCCATTAAGGAAAAAGGTTTCTTAGCCATCTTTGGGTCGGTGAGAATGAGAACAGATGCTACCATAACCCTGGAGCTGGACATAGTGGCAAAGGGATCAAAATGAGGCTGCACCACAGAGAAAACACAGAGATAATATCTGAAGGACGTTTGGTGATGCTCTTTCCCATCTGGCCTGATTGTTTTCTTTCTGAGCAGTGGTTCTCAAACCTTAACAGCCTCAGAATCATCTGGAGAGGTTAGAGCTTGTTAAAACAGACTGTTGGAGCCCTCCCCAGGAGTTTCCAATTTGGTAGTTTGGCTGGGTCCCTGGAACTTGCGTTTCTGACACATTCCCAGATGATGCTGATGCTGCTGGTCCAGAGACTGCATTGCTCTAGAGAAAGTTCCTCTCCATCCGTCCCTCAGTCATTCTAGTTTTATGAGATGAAGACAGCGGTGACTTTAGAGCCCATGAGAGCCTTCCCGTTCTGTGACCACACGAGGGGAAACACCAATCATCCTGGGTCAGAAAGGGCAGTAAAATGTTATCTATTCCCCATCAGGTGCTTGCAGCGACACAGCACCTGAGGCCAGTGCAAATGCTCACAGGGAACTTGGATTTTAGCTGCTGTCATTAAAAAGTTTGGAACCTACACATCAAGGAACGCCCCTGTGTCAGCAAGAACGTTTCCTCCTATGATCACAAATGGTTTCCAGTTGTGAAGAAAGCTCAGGGGACATATGGAAAGAAAAATTGCCAAGTCCATGGCTACGGTCTCAGTCCATCCCCGAATCGAACTGAAAAGAAAACTAGAGAAATAGTTTGGCCTCTCTCTCCCCACTTTCGTGATCCTCTTTGGAATAAATGGATTTTTCCTGTATTTCCCATGTCCAGTATTTGCTAAGAAATTATCCCTTGAGACGTAAGTGGAAAATCTAGAGAGGTTCCAAACACTTTTACTAATATATGACTAATCAATTTCTTCTTTTTTTTCTCACAAACACAAACATCACACCGTTTATTTTTAATCCCTGCCTTTTCATTTTTTAGATTAAAACACATTTTGGAAATGGAAAACTGGGCACTGCCCCAGCCTCCACAGAAGAGAATGTAACAGTTGAGACAAAGACCTGACTTCTGTAGGATTTGTCTACAGCCACCTCTTTCCAGAGGCTCAATGTAGCCAAACAGATCTCTCAATCCGGGCAAGGACCTTGATTTTTTGTTTGTTTTCACCCCCCACCCATGACAAAGCTTTGGGACCATAATGGCCTGACTCTAAGGCTGTGACCTGCAAATGGCAGGTTGCATCTCTAGTTTCCTGGAATACACAGTTCCCCAATACATATGCAGACTTGCTTCGACTGCCTAGATCAGGGATAATGAACATAGGACCATAGAGGGCAGGGATCTTTTCTGTCACAGCTTTGATTGATGCCATTAGGCATGATAGACTAGGCCAGTGTATCCTGAAATCTACTGCATGAGGCACAAATTCCACAAATGCTAGCTATTGCTGGATATCATGGACACATAACTTGGGAAACACTGAGTTTAAAGAAAGGTAATCATATGGGTCTGCTTATTTTGGGACCCCTCAGTACTATTAATATGCTAATGCACACAGTGAATTTTCAAGAAGGGGGTTTATTGGATCATAGGAGACATATTTGACCTTAGGTGAAAAGTAAGGGGGCTTCTCTTGGGACCCTTCTGAGGGATTGTTCTGGGAAACAATAGTTAGACAATGTCTAGTCTCTTCTCACATAAACTCCACATTCCAAGTCTCAAGTCTCCACCATGTGGGAGTGAGTCTTAACTAACCAACAAGACTCCGAGGTGGGGTTTGAGCCAACCATAACCATATACCTATGACCTAAGAAGCAAAGCATTGGGAAGCCCTTCACATGTCTCTCCCACTCCTTCTCCATCACCTTGCTGGGGTAAGAAAGTGATTCTGGTGAAGAAGAAAAACCAAGAGAGGACTTTAAAACACTGTTTCAACTTTTATAGGCATATTTTAAATATTTTCTTTCACTACCTTACATATAAAAAAATTGGATCAGAGTATTCTTGCCAAGAGAGCTCTGTTTTGGCTAGAGACCCTTCCAAGAGGCCAAAGCATCTTGGTGGAAATCACCTTTTCTTAAAGAACACCAGCCATTAATTGTGTCAGTGGGTATTCAGCAAAGAAGCCCCGAATCAGAGGCTGTGTTTTCTCTTCTACTAATTTCCCTCAAGTGCCTCTTGTGCTATAATACATGTCTTGTGCTATAATACATGATATAGTTTGACATCAGAGCTAATCCATCAGTGTTGTATGCTTTTGATATTAGTGATATTGTTCTCTAACATTCTACATGCTTGAATGTTCCAAAACTTTATTATATCATATTATATGTTACATTAATTATAGATCACCATGCATTATATGATTTGATTATATATCCTATAACTTACACTTAGAAAGTAAACATTGTCACTGTTTGCCCATCATAGGGGAGAAACCAAGTCTGAATAAAGTACAGTAATTATTGTAGGCCACACAATGAGTTATCAGCCAGAGCCAGGATTTGAACAAAACTCCACCCGAAACAAAAATCTACAACCAAAAAAAAAGAGGGTCAAAGAAAAAGGGTGAAACCTGGAGTTGCCCTTAAGCTACCCTCCGTAATTAATGGAATAAGACTGAGGAAGAGAAAAAAAAATCAAATGTTTAAGATAGCTTCTTAAGGGGCGCCTGGGTGGCTCAGTCAGTTAGGCCGCCAACTTCGGCTCAGGTCATGATCTTGCGGTTGGTGGGTTCGAGCCCCACATCAGGCTCTGTGCTGACAGCTCAGAGCCTGAAGCCTGCTTCGGATTCTGTGTCTCCCTCTCTCTCTGACCCTCCCCCGCTCCCACTCTGTGTCTCTCTCTCTCAAAAATAAATAAACATTAAAAAAAATAAAATATAACTTCTTAAAGAGTGCCTGGGGAGCTCAGTTGGTTAAGTGTCTGACTCTTGACTTCGGCTCAGGTCATGCTCTCACAGTTCACCGGTTCGAGCCCCACATTGGGCTCTGCAGTGTCAGTGCGAAGCCTGCTTGGGGTCTCTCTCTCTCTCTCTCTCTGTCTCAAAATAAATAAATAAACTTTTTAAAAGAAGACAACTTCTTACACAATAAGTCAAAATGCTTTTAACTTAACCCATCCTCAAAAACTGGAAAGGAATGGATTCTTGTAACATCAAACACATAGTTAACACACAAGAGTGGATGGAAAATATCCACAGTGTTCATGACTCGCAAATAATCACATCTCAATGATAAGAGCTTTTACAGCAAATAAATAAACAGCTCTATAGATAAAATCTCACGCCACGGGGCTGGAACTCTTCAAATGTGCACTTTTAAAAGATACACTCTAAACTCTTGGAATCAGGGGATTTGTTAAAAAAACAACACATAGGATCTCTTGCAATGTTGATTCCTGGGCCACCCAATTAATGAAAAAGAGAGAGCTTTCCAGTTAGCAAAATGCAGTTAATCTTCAGGTATGGTTTGTAAAGCACGCTCATTTGTACCAATTAACTTCATTATTCTATTTGGAAGATTTCTCTCCTATCTGTACTCCAAGCTTCTCTTAAGTTGTAAGTCTGAGCGATCTTTACTGCCTTATTTCTAGTTAAGATTGCAATAATTTGTCATTGGTGTGCAGACACTTTCTTAACTATTCCTGTGTTACAAATAAAAGGGCCAATATTGCTCGGAGGTTATCTCTGGGGTCCTGCAAAGCCAAGCGCTATAAAATGGTTAGACATTAAAGATACGAAGAAAACCCCATAAAACAACACATAAAAATGTGTCTTACCTCGCCATTTATATGGAAAGATGGTATAGTTCAATCTTTCAAGCCAAAGACTATTTTAGAATTAAAGTTTCAATCAGAACAGAAATGGGGGGGGGGGAGTTTCACCCTTTCTCTTTGACCCTCTTTTTTTTTTTTGCTTGTAAAACTCCTGAAGTAAAAACCATGTGCTGTGTTGGCTTTCCCATTGGCCTTTTGATATCTCTCTCTCCTTGTCAAACACACACACACACACACACACACAACACACACACACAAACACACACTACCAGCAAAATCTACTTTTTCTAGCTCCCCTTTCCTTTACTAAAAATAAAATAAAATAAAAACTTCGCTAAGTCAGGCATCCAACTCTCAGAGAAATGACCTTCCTTTGTTTGTTTAGGCAGACGTATAACTAGAAAAAACCTGAGCAATGCAGCTCTGTTCATACTCAGTAAAAGAGCTGTTGACTTAACCATCGAAGGGAGAGGATCCTTTTCTGAAAGACTACATTCCACTAAGGGCATAAAAGGTGGCCACACAATCATTCTGGCCAAGGGCATGAATTGAGCTCTGCCGAGCAGCAACTGGTGTGACCGCCAAAAGAACCGTGGAGGATGACATCCCCAGGTACGTAAGAAACCAAAGTCCAGGTATCATAGTTTAACTTTTTTTTAACATTTTTTAAAGTTTTATTTTATTTGTGTGCGAGTGGGGGAGGGGCAGAGAGAGCAGAGAGAGAGAGAGAGAGAGAGAATCCCAAGCAGGCTCTGCGGCTCCAGCACAGAACCCGGTGCAGGGCTGGAACTCACAAAACCGTGAGATCATGACCCCAGCCGAAACTGAGTCGGATGCTTACCCGACTGAGCCACCCAGGCGTATCATAGTTTTAATTTCACAATGTCCATGGATAATCGTGTCACAGGGAGTCACATTAGCATCCAGATGGAGCAAAGAACTTCAAAGGTGAACTCTGGTTCTAGGGCAGAGGACGTGTATTTTCCGTCCTGGTTTACACCACGTCTCACGTTGGTTCTGCTCACAGAGGATGCGAACAGCCAGAGGGAGGGCAGCAGTTTCCCACTTGTAGCAGATGCTGTCAGTGCCCTTCTTCCATACCACCTGAGTCATCACCACCTCTCCACACCCCAATCTGATGGCTTCTGACTACAAACACCTATGACTTTGAGGGCTCTCTCTAGTTATCTGAACCCTCCCGGAAAGCTATGGAGTTCACATACCTCCAGCATCCTTCACACAACAGGTTGGAGTTGACAACTGCCTGGCCACATGGCTCCTTGGGTGGAATGACTAGCACATTTTCTTCACTGCATCCCGGTGTTTCCAACCAAAGTGGTGTCAGTTGTGCCTAGTGGTAAACTACCCATGAATCTGCCCTTTCTTTGCTTCCTGTTTCTTCCTGTCTCATATCTCTACACTTTACTGACGTTTCTCAGGATCACCGCCAGGATAAACTTCTTGCATTTGAAGCCTTGTATCCTCAGAAACCCAGACAAAGACAGGTGCCCACACTGACATAAAAAAGGCAGACGTCAGAAATTCTAGGTTCATCACAAGATCCTCA
The DNA here is from genome assembly GCA_028646485.1 of Cryptoprocta ferox. Classification (NCBI taxonomy): domain Eukaryota; kingdom Metazoa; phylum Chordata; class Mammalia; order Carnivora; family Eupleridae; genus Cryptoprocta; species Cryptoprocta ferox. The sequence goes on from CM053565.1 coordinate 7,898,463, forward strand.
AAGTGCTCCCCCATCAGTGACCCTATTTTCTTGTGGCCCAAACTTGTCAGGACAGATCCCATGAGACATAAAATTCTGCAGGAACTAGATTCTACTCTGTGGATTCTCAAGAGCCATTTTCTGAGCCGTGCTTCATCCAGACCATCAGACAGAAAGGGTGTCTCTCTGTCCTTTAGGAAAACCTAAACAACATTGATCCATGGAAACCAGCTCGGTCTTGCAAATGATCAAGATGGCGGGCCAGGATGACATCATTTGTGCCATGTTCTGACTGTGGGGCTGGGTGAAGGGTTTGAGGTGGGGATGTGTAGAGTGCATTCAGGGCATGAACACTATCAGGTCTTCAGAAGGGGGTAGCTGGTCGAGCGCTAAGAAATGGTCTCTGGGAGCCCTTGGAGAGTCAGGAACCAGAACTTCTCAGCCTACATCTGGTTTGCCTCTCAGTCTGAGTAAAACCAGTCATAAGTAGCTGGACAAGGTAAGTGCCTAAGAGACCCAGGAAACTCAGAATCAGGACATGAATGGAGGTAAATGGTTTCAGAGGAGACCCTGTAGACTCCTTCCAACAGGAAAAACGTGGTCTAACAGGAGTGAAGTGGTTGAGGCTGGGGTAGATTCAACCACCTCCCAAATGACAGGTGATGGGGGAAAAAATGAAGGATTAAAGTGCACCTTGGGACCTCTATCTCTGCTTCCTATGACCTTAATTTTTCTCATCTATTACTGTCGAGGATGAATCAACTCTGTCTTTGCAACTCTGGAGGTGATTCAGGACTTTCATGTTATAGGACAGTATTTTCTTCTTCTTTTCATGTTTATTTATTCTTGAGAGAGAGATAGAGATACAGCATGAGCAGGGAGGGGGAGGCAGAGAGGGAGGGAGACACAGAATCCGAAGCAGGATCCGGGCTCTGAGCTGTCAGCACAGAGCCCGATATGGGGCTTGAACTCATGGACCGTGAGATCATGTCCTGAGCCCAAGTGGGATGCTTAACCAACTGAGCCACCCAGGGACCCTGTATTTTCATTTTGTTTTTACCAAAACACTCCTGTGACCCAGTGCCACCGGAAATAAGCAAGCCCCCAGCTCCAAGCTCCAAGACCCTGCACATAGCCCACCACTCATCCAGGATGCCCTCATTCACTGTCTTGTTTATTTATCCTCATATCCTTCACAGGCTTTGTTATCTGCAAGAATCAACACAAACCGAGACCGCTTCCTGGCTCCCGGAAGTTCCCCCAGTGTCAAACCATGGTTCCTGCCATGTTCTCCCTTCATCTTGTAAAAGGCTCCGCCCCCTGCTCACAAGTGATAAATCCCAAACTGAGGCATTCAGTGTCCCACCCCCCACCCCCTCTTGCTACAGTTTAAAGAATGAATGGCTGATTCAAGCTTGGCCAATCAAATTTCTTTCTGGATTTTTTTTTCCAGTTAAACCAGAAGAAAGAAGCCTTTTCTCTCTCCAGACATGGAGGTGTTAAAATATACACTGGGATCCGCTCGACGCCATATAGCCCGCCATGAAGTTTTGTGGCATTTTGACCAGGGTAGCCACAGGCGGAGGTCAAACAGACAGGCTTATGAGTAGTGATTACTCTCCGGGTTTATTCATGGAAGCGCCTACATTTCTCTCGCTTCTTTAAACTGCTTTAATGCTGATAAGATCCAACCTTCCATGGGATGAGAAAAAAATAAATAGAGAGTAGGAAGAAACATCTCTCTATGATGAGGCACTATAACCATAACAGTGACAATTTATAACCTGACGCCAAGGGACACCCAGGAAGAGAACAGAAGAACTGAGGTAATTCTATAGTGCAGTCCTGGATGTTTATAATACCCACCCTACATCTTGGCCAAAAGTTTTCTGTTCAATAGATTCTGTTTAAGTAAGGGACGAAATAATATATTTTAGAAACATTGAAATTCAAATGGTGACGTTTTTAAAGCTCGGGTTATGAAGCACCACACGCTGAATTCTAGATAAATAAAGTATTTGTTAAAAGGGCCAACCGTATCGAATTCATAATTTCTTCCGACATTCTAAAATTATTTTCTCCGGCAGATACTGGTTTCTACTCTAAATGCAAACACTTGAATCAACATAGACTTCCATTTTTTTTCTTCCCCGTTTTTCTCCTGCCGCTGCTTCAGCACACCTTCGTTCTATTGTTTGAATTAGTTGTCCCCCACTTGCTCTGTCTTTAGCACTGGCCATGTCCCCGATCCTCAGAAAGGAGGGTTTTACCAAAGGGGCTTTGGTATACAAAGCACAGACTCCACTTTCTAGCAGTTTACCTTCTGTCTTTACCCTAGAGCCAAGCCCCTCAGCTTGCACGCCATGAACTGGAAAGGCAGATCCATAAGTTAATGGACTCCCTCCTGAGTCATGATTCTACCCAAAACTTGGTCCTCTAAGAATGCGGACTCTGTCTCACACTTGCCAATCTCCCACAGGAAAGGAGTCCCTTTGCAAATTCCAGTCCAGCAGCTGGACCTTGCTACCAGACTCCCCTCTGCTAATTCCAGAGATCTCCAATATTGCCTTCTCTGGATGGGTTCCCTCCCACCTGGCAGATCACGTGAGTGCAGCTTGCTGGAACCCACTTGCTGCCTGTCTTCTCTCACTATTCTGCACAATCCTTGCTTGTTCGTGTCAGATGTCTTTCTCCCTGTGACCCACCTGTCCACACTCAGCTGACCCCTCTCTGTTTCATCCGGGTCCATATTGTGGCCCCTTTTGCCATGGCTAACATTTCCCTGACTTTACGTACGGCAAATCCTTGGTCTGGGAGCATAATTCATCCCGGAAGCATGCTTGGAATCCAAAGCACTTGTATATCAAAGCGAATTTCCCCATCAGAAATAATGGAAAGTCAGATGATTCATTTCACAACCCAAAAATATTCATATAAAATGATTACAATACTGTAATGTAACACAAATTAATAAAAAAACACAAAATATAAAGAAAAATAAATTCACCTGCACTTGCCTTTGAAAACCTTCGTGGCTGATGTATGAGAAGCAAGAGAGAGGAGGGTTACTGTGTAGGACGACTTTTCATCGATTGGCTCAGTGGAACATTTTCTGCATGGGGACTGTTGTGCACACTCACATGGATGGTGACTACAGTACAGCATTTAATAACTCTTGTCATATACTATTTAACGTACCTGCAATAAGGCAGCAGAGGAAAGGGTCTATATCTGCAGGCAGCCTCACCTAGAATGGAGCAAAGCATCCCTGAGCTCACTCTTGTACGGAAAAGCAAAGGACTGTCTATAAGTGCTTTGAAGTGACAAAAAATGCATTAGTGCCAGATGTGGGCGTCTTCCAACGTTCTGAAAAATCACTGATTTCTGCCAAACACCATGGCCTAAGACCAAGCATCCACGCATGGGAGACAATCACCCACAATCCCACAGCGAGCAAGTGAGAGAGAGAGAGAGAGAGAGAGAAACCATTGGCTCAGTTGTGATCATTTGATGTTCAGCATCACATACAACTCAGATTATAAGACTCGCTCATTTATCAAGTTAAAATTTATTAGAAATGTTTGCTTGTCTTGTGGAACATTCGCAGAACAAGTTACTCATAATCCAAGGTTCTACTGTATTTTATTCGCTGAATCCCATCGTCCAAATTTTTTGGATATGTGTACATTTCTACCACCCCCCCAATCCCAAAATAGCAATATCCCTCAGGTATTTCTAATCTAGTATCCAGCTCCGTGTCTCCACTTATAATGGATATTTTATGCTCCTTTTTTTATTAGTATAATTTCCTGAGTATATGATTCCCATACACTTTGGCATGTGAATCTCCAAGGTTTTTTCCCCCTAATTCTTCTAAACTTTATATTGAACTTTACCAATAACTTGTAATTCATACTGCATGATATATATCAACCTTTAGGCCATCCCTTTAAGATCTTTTTATAGCTTCTGTGCTATACTTGTGTTTTTCACGTAATCTCTCCGGACATAACTTTATTTCCCCCCTCTTTAAGTGTTTTGATTTTTCAGTATTCTTCCATTCTTGCCCAATTACCCATTTCATAAATTCTGCCTCCTTCTGCAAAGGATTCTTATGCTTTAGCGTTTCGTTTAAGATTGATAGAATTTAAATTTTCTGGGGATTTTAATATTCACTGAGAATCTTGTCCTTTTCTTTCTTTCTTTTTAAAAAAATGTTTATTTATTTATTTTGAGAGAGAGAGAGAGGGAGCATGAGTGGGGAGGGGCAGAGAGAGAGATGGAGAAAGAGAATACTAAGCAGGCTCCTCACTGTCAGCACGGAGCCCGATTCTGGGCTTGAACTCACAAACCATGAGATCATGACCTGAGCCTAAATTAAGAGTCTGATGCTTAACCGACTGAGCCACTCAGATGCCCTGCCCTTTTCTTTCTTATCAAATGATAATCTAATAAATTACAAAATAATTATGCATTTATCATTTATAACTTGCTCTTGCTCCAACAGTAGGTGTGCAAAGTACCCTTGGACTACACTCTCCTCGTTAGCTTGTGAAATGTTACAAATAGCCTTCATTGGGGAGGGGGGTCGGGGGGCTGGGGGGCTCAGTCAGTTAAGCATCTGGCTTTGCTCAGGCCATGATCTCACAGTCTGTGGGTTTAAGCCCTGTGTCGGGCTCTGTGCTGACAGCTCAGAGCCTGGAGACTGCTTCCAATTCTGTGTCTCCCTCTCTCTCTGCCCCCACCTCTCTCAAAAATAAATAAACATTAAATTAAAAAAAAATAGCCTTCATTGGGGCACCTGACTGGCTCAGTCAGTAGAGCATGCAACTCTAGATCTCTACGTCGTGAGTTCAAGCCCCATGTTAGGCACAGAGTTTACTTAATAAATATATATATTTATTATTTTAAATAGCCTTCATTAAGGAGACTATCTAACTGACATCCAGAAAGTCAGCAGAATTACTTGATTCGGTTTGTCCGATTCTTTCAAAATCCTGTACGTACGATTCTCCCTCTTTTTTATTTTAATTTCCCAATTGTTTTTCACACGCATAATGATTAAAACTTTTCTACATACCAGACACTACTTGCTCCTGGTTTCCTGTGATTGATTCCCCATCCAGCCACCAGGAAATGTGCCCGAGGCCTCTGTGTCCAGTCCACCTGCTCTCACTCTCGCCATTTAGCCCCACAATGGCTGGGGTGGACAGTGTTCATGTTGTTTCTACTCACTGCCCGGTAGCGTTGTCTCATCGGCAACACACCATATTATGAACTTCAAAGTTGCCAACAGATTACATCTTGGTTATTCCCATCACGAAAAAGAAATAACTGTACGATGTGATAGAGGTGTTGGCTAACCTGAAGGGGCAAATCACACTGCAACATAGAGATGAGCAAATCAATGCGTGGTGTACCATTGGCTATATAACATGTCAACTGTATCACAATAAAAATAAATGTTGAAAAAGCGTACAGTGCAAAATTTTTAAAAATTCTAAATATATTGTTGTACGGTACGAATACAAAGGAAAAATGGTTTTCCTTAATGAAAAAGAAAAAAATTCAAAGATGAACAGGGATAGAAAAATGGCCAAAGACTATGAAGAGATAATTGGCAAAAGAAATTCAAACTGACTACAAACGTAAGGAAAATGTTCAATATCAGGTTCAAAAAATGAAAGTCGAAATCATGAAATGCCCCTCTTCATCTAACAGATTAGCAAGATTAAATACATTCTCATTTTCAGAATTTAGAAGAATTTCTAGGAAATTCTCATTGCTAAAAAAAAACAAACGGTGAATTAGAACATCCTCTCTAGGGTTCCTGGGTGGCTCAGTCAGTTAAGCGTCTGACTTTGGCTCAGGTCATGGTCTGACTTGGGCTCAGGTCATGATCTCACAGTTCGTGAGTTTGAGCCCAGCATCGGGCTCGCTGCTGTCACTGCAGAACCTGCCCAGGATCCTTTGTCCCCCTCTCTCTCTGCCCCTCCCCGGCTCACACATGCTTTCTCTCTCTCTCTCTCTCTCAAAAATAAACATTAAAAATTTAAGAAAAGAACATTCTCTCTAAAGTCAGTTCAGCAAAATGTATCATAAGCCTCCAAATATGAGTAATAGAATCTATACAGAAGTTTCTAGAAATTTCATTTCTTGGTTAAAGGAAATAAACAGCAACATAAGTAAACTTTTATCCATCTGTATAATTACAACAGTGTTATTTAGAACAGTGGGAAACAGACTAAATGTTCACCAACTGGGAACTGCCTCTATCAGCTTTAGTATTCTCATGGCGATGAAAGCACAATGCCATTAGAAATCACATAGTCTAAGAATACAAGAGAAATTTTTATAGTATGTTGCTAAGTGAATAAACCTGGTACAAAAGTAATATAGATGGTAATTCTAGCTATTTTCAATTTTTGACATTTGTGTACATGCACGGGACAGAATAGCTTTGGTGACAAAAGCTAGTAGTGGCCATTTCTGGGTGGTCAGACTTGGAGAGTATTTTCCTTTTTTTTTTTTTTATTTTCCAAACTATTTATAATAAATAAGCCTAAAGTTTTTTTTAAAGCCAACCTTGAGACTCGTTGAAAATATCCCGGCATTCAACCTCAGTGTTTATCTATTTCCTTTTCTCCTCTAACTTAACTTATTTTACCCAAACAGTAATAATGATGGGGAAAGGAGGAGGGGTCACATACCATCTCCTTTTTTCCCGTTGTGTTTTGTTATTAATATTAATGAGCATTACTTTTTGTTCAGGGGAACACGAATCAGCGATCTAAAAACAATCAGCATCCCACCAGTCACTAGAACCAAGAATAACGATGGCAAATGATCCGTGGTGTTTCCTGAATTCCAGAAACTGTTGTAAGGGGTGTGTGTGCGTGTGTGTATGTGTGTAATTCTCACCTGATAGCTCTAGCTCCATGAAATAAATCTTAAGAGCGTCCACCTTTTATGGATGAGGACCCTGAGAAGACAGGTTAAGTGACCTGCCCAGAGTCAACGCGGCTAGTATATGTCCAAGCCCATATTCAAGTGCAGTCGGTCAGCCTAGCTACCGTGTCCATAATCACCATGAGATTCTATTTCTACAGGGATATCCTAGAGGTAAGCAAAGAGCACTGTGCGGTCCTTGCTTTCTGCTATTCCTCCTTGCAGGAATTTGGGTGAGTTGTGGGTTAACTAAGAATTTAGGGGCTGGCCTGGGCCCTTAACTACCACTTATAATATTATTTCTTTGGAAAAAAAATCACTCTGCATTCCAAACGACTGACCTACAAATGAAATTTCTGAGTAGTCTATTTGCAAGTTGGGGGTTGCCTGTATATCTCACAAGGAAATTATTACCAAGGGAAAGACATGTGTTTCCATCCAAAATAAATGTCTGGAAATTATTTGGCCTTTGAATAAACTCAGGCCATCCATCTTTAGCCAGGAGTATATTCTGATGACTCTTCCTCAAGTGCTTACAACGTGAATCAAGAGTGTTCAGAATGTTAACATCAAGTCACAGATGCAGTTCTGGAAGCCTTAGAATTTTCACATGGGCACAGACATGCTCCTAGAAGAAAGCCCTTCAGGGCTGGCTGGCCTTCTCGAAGAGGAGGAACAAGGCATGAGTGCCTAGTGTTTCCTGATCCTTTCAGAAGTAGATGAGTGTTGTGCTCCGTACTTTAGTGAAGACAAGATAGCTAGGAGGGAGAAAAGGCTAAAGGTCAGAGTGCTTTCAATGTGCATAATTTTTATTGTTTTGAAATGTATTCTAGTATATGCTTGGATGAACCCGCTGGAAGTGGGCCACACAGTCAACAGGTTATAACAACTGCTTAGTGAGCTATCTCAATCCAGTTTCTAATTGCGGTAGACAGATTCTGATTTTGCTTAATTTCACTTGCTTTTAAGTTTATTTATTTATTTTGAGAGAGACAGAGACAGGTTGAGTAGGGGAGGAGCAGAGAGAGAGGGAGAGAGAGAGAGAGAGAGAGAGAGAGAGAGAATCCCAAGCAGGCTCCGCACTGTCACCACAAAGCCCAGTGCGGGGCTCAAGCTCACAAAACCATGAGATCATGACCTGAGCCAAAACCGAGAATCAGACGCTTAACCGACGGAGCCACCCAGGTGCCCCTGCTTAATCTCACTTTCCAAAATGTAAAAGGTGTCATGGAATTTTATAATTGTGTAAAAGCAATAAAGCAATGGCATATAGTATCCTTAGAAAGATATCTATTTTGATAGTGTATGTTTTCTCCTTCAATAGTAAGAGAAAGTGGGGATGCTCAGAAATGATAGCAAAAATTTCACTAGCTGAGAAACCAAGAAAGTCTAAAGATACAGCTTATAATTTTATTGAGAAAAGAAACTTATTTGGGAAAACCAAAAGAATTGACCAACTCTCCCAGATTGCAAAGACACTAGCCACGTTGTCACAGCATGAAAATTTTACCAGATGAGGAAAGAACAAAATCAAAATCTGTACTTATTATGGAAAAAGCAGTGCTAGGCATCTGAACCCCACAGAAAACAATGGCCAGCTTTATTTCTGTAAAGAAAAGTTCCGAATTAGAAAGTAAACTCCTTTACCAGTAATGGCTAAGAAACTCATTGTTATGGACACAATGACTGTTTTCCCCCAAAATTCATATTTTGAAATCCTAACCCCCAATGTGATGGCATTAAGATGTGGGGCCTTTGGAGGGTGATTAGATCATGAGGGTGGAGCCTTCATGAGTGTAATTGGTGCCTGTATAAAAAAGATTCTAGAGAGTTCTCTTGCCCCTTCCACCATGTGAGGACACCTCAAGAACTGTCATCTGCAAACCGGGAAGAAGGCCCTCGCCAGACGTTGGATCTGCCGATGCCTTGATCTTGGACTTCCCAACCTCCAGGATCCTAAGAAATAAATGTTTCTTGTGTAAGCCACTGAGCGGATGGGCTTTTTGTTACAGCAGCTGGAATGGACTGAGACATTCATTCTTCACAGGCCGCATACATTCTGTAAGTGTTTAGAAACAGGTTGCTACAATAGGCATGAAATTTTGATACATACGTTTGTTGCTAACTTACTTTTCACATGTAACAGACTTGCAGTTACATCTGGTTCTTAGAGTTTAGAGGTCCAGGGATAATCTGCATGTCCAGTTATCTTAACAAAGAGTAGCCAGCTACTTTTGCTTGGCTTGCTGAAGAGAAAGCATATCTTTTATTTTATTTTTGTGTTTGGATGAGAAAAAGACCTTACAGTCATTCATTAGTTCTGTTTTTTTGCTTTGTTTTGTTTTTTTGTGTTTTGTTTTTTGTTTTAATTTTTTTAATGTTTATTTTTGAGAGAGGGAGAAAGAGACAGAGCGTGAGTGGAGGAGGGGCAGAGAGAAAGGGAGACACAGAATCCAAAGGAGGCTCTAGGCTAAGCTCTGAGCTCTCAGCACAGAGCCCAATGTAGGGCTTGAACTCACAAATCATGAGATCATGACCTGAGCCGAAGTCAGCCGCTCAACTGACTGAGCCACCTGGGTGCCCCTGGTCACATATTTTTTAATGACCTCCCCTAGCAACACCCCAAACCCCAGAACATGGCTTTGGGTCTCTTAAAGACTCTGATGACAAATCCTCATACAATTATTTTACACGAAGGTATAATTTTATTGAATTAATGATTTTTTTGGTTTCAGTTTTTAAGTCCAATGATACTGACAACAGGTACAACTAAACTCTCCAGTGGGACAGCCACTGGCCCCAGATGGCTAATGAATCCGGGAAATGTGACTGGTCTGAATTGGGATGCACTGGAGATGGAAAAACACATACTGGATTTGAAGGCTGAGTACCAAAGAATGGAAAATATCATCATAATAGCATTTATATTGCTCACATGTTGAAATGAAAATATTTTGGGTATACAGTACTAAATAAAATACACTTTAAAAGATGTTTATTTTCAGAGAGAGCCTGTACACACAAGTTACAGAGAGGCAGAGAGAGGAGAAAGAGAATCCTAAGCAGTGTGGGATTCGATTTCATGAACTATGAGATCGTGACGTGGGCCAAAATCAAGAGTCAGACACTTAACTGACTGAGCCACTCAGGTGCCCCTAAAGATACATTTTTAAAATGGGTTTAATCCATTCTCTTCCCTGCCAGGTGCTCAGAAGGGTGAACTCTGAGGGCCAAGTTAGGCAGGCTCCCATGAGGGTGGGTTTATGGTCCAAGGATGATCTGAGGTTGAGAGGAAAGAGAGGTTGGGATAGTCTCTCTTCTTCCCCTCTCCCCACTTGAGGGCCATGTTTCCTGAAGAAGCTGGGTGTCTCCATGACTTCAGCTCCCATCTGGTGGCCCCTCCCCCAAGTCTTGACCTTTCCCAGGATCTGGCAATGCATTTTCCTCCCTTTGTCACTTTGGTCCTGAGGAGGTACTAGTCCTTGCGGGCTTCGCCATTCCCTGTTGGTTCCCTTAACCCTGCTTCCTCATTAAGTCATCCCTTCATTAATGCCTATTCACTTGAAGGACCTGGGGTAAATTCTGTTTTGTGCCAAGACCTACTGATACAATAGCCCATTCTTCCCCCCCCCCAACCATCCCTACTATGCACCAACAGGAAAAAGCCCAAACGCAGGGTCTACTGACAAGATGTCTTCCCTTAGATTAAGATAGGTTTGAGGCGCTGAATCAGCTTACTCTTCTTGGCTATCCAGTGCTTTGCCTACGGTGGTCAAAGTACTGGGCTGAGCTCCTTAGTGACCAGAAATTCCCAAGTCTTATTCTCACCTCAAGAATGTGAGGACATGAGGGAAGCCCCTAGAATACAAAAGGTGCAGCTGAAAGAGTGTCCACAGAGTTACTACAGTGTTTGAGAGTATGGAGGAGGAAGAAACATGTGAGCGCGGTCTGGGTTTCTTACACAGACTTGTAATCATTTCCCTGGCAAACAGAAAGAGAAATGTAACAATGTCCTGGAATTTAAAACCTGGGTAAAAGAATGGTAAATGGTCAAAATAAGCATGACTAGTGCTTCCCTGGTATTTTGTGTGTGCCTAACACTAATACTTTACGTAATAATTACAGCAATCACTTCCATGTAGTGCTTGCAATGTTATAGGTAATTTCCCATGCAGGTAATTTCCCAGCATGTTATATACATTGACTCGTTTAATGGTCATAAAAACCTCACGGGATGGGTGGTATTTAAAGATAAACTGAGGCATATTAAAAATTTTAAGAGTTTATCTGTGCAAAAATTTATTAAAGTCAGGCAACGCTAAACCCAGAAGTGGTTAGAAGCACGGACAGGAGGCAGGGCAAGACTTTTACAGAGGAGACACAAAACCAAAGCAAGGAAATTCTTTGATTGGCTACAGCTTAAGCATTGGCCTTATTTCGGAACCCATGTTGGCTGTTTGCGACTCTCTTTAGGTTTTGATTTCTTAACCTTCAGGGTTTTACAAGCATAGGTTTGGGGTTGGTTATGTAGGCTGCCAAAGTATTAGAAGCACCTGTATCTAAAGGCCATCTTGTTTAATTTTAAATTGTACTGGAGTTCCCACTTCTCAGATTCGAAAACTGGGACACAGATTGGTTTCATCAACTTGCTCAAGGTCCTGTGGCCAATGACAGAATGAAGAATCAAGCCAGGCACCCCAGCTTTGGAAACCGCATTCATAGCCACTGTGCCCTACACCCTGTTGGAATGAATCTCTGAAAAACAGTTAAATCTCTGAGCTGATTCGCAGGATAAAAATTCTCATCCTGTGAGGTTCTAAGGAAGATGGAGACTCAGAGTAGCTTCTGCAACTTGCCAAGGTGTTGACTATTCACCATAGTACTGTAGTGCCTCCCAGAGAGTCCTGGAAAATAAAGTAGGACCAGACCATAGAGAGCTTTCAGTACGAGGATAAATATTTCAGTAGACCTGTAATGATTCCCCCACTAACTCCTCTGCATTTTCCCCCATGCTTCATGTTCACACCACCCGCTCATGATCCTTGACTCCTTTTCTTCACCCAGTCCCATATTTGTCTTCTCTCCAGATGCTTACCTTGTTTTCCTCATCTTCTTCCTGCATGAATTTCAACAGTACTAGACATTCGATAGTTGTCCTACCCCTACCCGTTTTCCCCACTCCTACTTGACATGTAGATGGATGGAATTGACCCCAGCAGCTTCACAGACCATTATTATGGATTATCAACTTAAAATGATTGGTTCAGGTTTAGATATAGTAGGGTGCTGAAGACAGCTATGATGGGCTTCAAAGAGTCAATTGTGTGGACCTCTTCCCAACTTTGGGTTCAGCGATATCACCCTGGTAGTCTGAAATCAACCGTGGTGACAGTATTTGTGCTATGGAATTCAAACATAATCTGGGGTTCTCTCTCTGTCTCTCTGTCTCTGTCTCAGTCTCTCTGCCTATCTCTCTTTTTTGAGAGAAAGTGTATATGCCAATTGTTAACCATTCAACTACACACTACTGAGTATGCATAACTTAATTTAGGTTCATGAGACCTGAAGAGATACTTAATCAGGCTCTGAGGAAATCATGAAGAAAATGCTATTCCTCCGATAGACCATAGTAAAGGAATGAGATCTCAGACTACTGAAACAATTTTATTCACCATGAGAGGACCTGACCAGAGGATAAAGTTGTCACATACGAAAAGATGAAAGAAATCTAGAGTCAGAGCCCTGACTGTGTTGAACCAATTTCCCTGAAGTCCATTTACCTCTTCACTCTTCAGTTACATGAGCCAGTAGAATCTCTATTTTAAAACCTGTTCGAATTGGGATTAATTTTTGTCATCATCAATGGAAAGATCTTGAGTTGATACACAGCAACGACTTATGAGCAAGGTTACCCATATTGCACAACTCCAAGGGGTCATTCACATTGAAGTCATTGTGAAGAACAGTCCTTGGAGTTGGGTGGGGCCCAGCTTGTGCACCATGTGGGGGGTGTATGGTGGGTGTGCCTAAAAACAAGCTCACCTATTCCCTATCATTCAGCAAGAGCCACCACCCCCTGCTAATTCCCCCTGATTTATTCCATTGCTCCATTTTCATTAATCTTTTCTTACAACCCTGTCACAAGTAAGACAGCCGTTGCCTTATTTTTATTTCCTCACTTCCTCCAACAGCCAGCCTTTACTGCCTTCTATCCTTACTTCATGTTTTCTGTGACCACTGAGAATTCCTAAAAAGAATGAATAGACTCTTTAATGCTGGCCAGCTCCTTTGATTAGTCAAAGTTTTCCTGCCAGTCTCCCAAACGTGTATCCTGTTATTTTGCTTTCCATTTCTTCCATATTGGCCAAACTGGGCCATTCATCATCCTTCAAAAATGTCCAGCGAATATGGGTTTCAGCACCTCTGTGTGTGAATTCCATGGTCCCTTTATCTTTCCCTATTGAAATCTTATGTTTCCTACAACTCCCAAGTCAAAACCCTTCCCTTATGATTGTCGTAGTCCAATATTATTACACGAAACAGACTTTTTTAGTTAAAAGAGCTAATCTGTTGGATAAAAATACAGGACTAACTCACAGTACCTAGGGGCACCAAAGGCAGCCAGGTGTTACATGAAACCGGAGTCAGAGGTACCAGAAAATCAGTAATGCAAGTTACTCTCTCCCTCTCTGGAGCCTCAGGTCTCCATTTGTCTACTTCTCTCTTCGTGTCTTCTTCATTTTTCTCATTCTTTTTTAAAATATTTTTTTACATTCTTTAACATTTATTTTTGAGTGACAGAGAGAGACAGAGCACAAGTCAGGGAGGGGCAGAGAGAGAGGGAGACACAGAATCTGAAGCAGGCTCCAGGCTCTGAGCTGTCAACAAAGAGGCCGACGTGGGACTTGAACTCACAAACTGTAAGATCATGACCTGAGCCGAAGTCGGACGCTCAACCGATGGAGCCGCTCAGGTGCCCCTCATTTTTCTCCTTCTTGTTATACCAGGTCTTTGTATTTTTGATGTCTGGTAGCCTTCTTGTCCAATCAGTTCCAGAGACCAGCAGAGACTGAGTACATTCTCACTGTATCCCAATTTCCCAATCCCTTGAAGAGAGAAGCTCATAGATCCAGCTGAGCCAATGGGTTGACTGCCCTGGGTCTGATGTCCACCCTTTAACCAGTCAACTGTGGAGGCAGGTAGAAGGTGAATGATGACATGACGCCTTTGGCTCCTCCTTCCAGGTATGTGGGAAGCTCTAATTCTCTAAAGAGAACTCTAAAGTATTCAGGCATGGAAGAAGGGATTGGCATCTCTAGTAACCAATCACCCCCCTCAGAGGGGTCTGAATTCCCACATCCCCTACTTCTTATTACATTTCTCTTATACTGTACTAATTTTATTTCTCACCTCCCCCCACTAGGGACACGAGGGACACACTCCACATTTTACTACGTACATCTTATGTAAGAACCCACCATTGCAGCCGTGTTCTCCAGAAAGCAGACTCTGAAATATAGTTTACGGGAAGGATGTTTATTAAAGAACACCTTTGGTTTTGAGACTTGTGGAAAAGAGGAAGGGGGCATGATTGGGCAGAGGGAGACAATGACCTGCAATAAAGGCCAAATGACAGCCTTGACCTCTTCTACAGGGAGCCCTACCGCTAGAATGCAACTGCAGCATTGTCCTAGTTCGGCTGAGATAATCAGGCCTCTCCACCCTCCATCTATCAGCCCTTGGATGCCCAGGGAGGGGCATGCCTTTGTGCAAGAAGGCTCCCTACAGCTGAAGTAATCTTGCGGGGGCCAATAGCTGGCGTCTGTACGCTAATAGACTGTCCCACAGCTGCAGCAACAAGTCCTTTCCTGAAAGGGGATCTGGATCACAATACAGTGACCACGTGTCAGCTGAAGTCACCATGATGCATTACACAGTGCATGTGTGTTCACATCTGTGAGCTACTTCAGAGCAGAGGGACAGAGGAGATGGGAGGGAAGGAAGGGAAGAGGGGAGAGAATGAGAATATTTGTTGAAAAAAGAATAAATGAATGAGAAGATACAAATAAGTCATTGTTTTCTACAAATCCTATTGGAAAAAATAACACGAGGGAAAAAAATCTCAAGGTTTAAAGTTAATGATGTATGCAAATTCCAGATCTCTGTTTATTAGGGCTTCAGGCAATTTACTAAACCTCTCTGTTACTTCTCCTCTCTGATTATAGCAAATACACTCCATGCATGGCTGTCTCTATATTTGTGTGACCCAGAGAAGGATACAAATGGAGGTCCCTATACCAGGTGTATGAGTGGACACCTCAACCACACAACCAAGTCCTACCCACACTCCTTGCCCAACACTACTGTTAGCGAACCCTACATCCATGCACCTAGACCTCATAGAAATGCATGAAAACTTCGACTACAATAATGGTGACTTCTCTTTCTATTTAGGCCATTTTTGCATTATTATTTCTGGGACTTTGTAATTCAAATCACTTAGATTCCCCAAGTGATTCAAGCGTGTCTCTAAGACTCTTTATCCCTAATAAAGTTGATTTTGTCTGATATTAAGGTAGCTACACCAGCTCTCTTCTCATGAATGTCTGCTGACTGTATCTTTTCCCATCCTTTTTCCAGTCTTTTCGCTTCCCATCCCATCAACATCAACTTTCAACCTTTTGACATCATGAGTTTTTAGAATATCTCTTGGAAATAGCTTATAATAAATCCTATTTATTTGGTTGTTTATTCTAATCAGTGAATCTCTGTCTTTTAACAAGGAAGTTTAGTACATTTGAATTTATTGGAGTTACTATTTCTGAACTGTCTTCTATCTTTAGTTTTTTAATTATCATTCTCTATTTTTCTCCCTTATTGTCTTCTATTGAATGATTTGGGCTTTTACTTATTTTTCCTCAATTTGTTTCAAAGTTTTACATTTCCCCCCTTATTTTGTAGCCAACAAACTCAATATAGTTCATGAAACTTTCTGCCTTTTTCCAAACAATTCAAGGATCTTATATCTTACTCTATAATCTCTTTCAGCTGGTTTTGTTTCTATGTTTCTATTCTTGGGATGCTAGTTCTCCTGTATACTATCTTGATAACTCTCCTTCATGGTTTTTTTTTTCCTTGTCTGAGTCGTAATTATTTATTTTACTGTGAGTTCTTCCTCAGTGGGGCAGTCTTTTCTGAGGGTGTTTTATATAGTCTTGGTGGTCCTACAAGAAAATGTTCTACTCTTCTCCCAAGAGCACAATGAAGCCTGGACCACTTTGTATTAATTTCTTACCTTGGGGTTATCACACCGTGCATATAAGTTTAGAACTTACTCCCATGTTTGGTGTAGATGCGGTGTTTAGGCTTCTCAAATATATTCTTCTGATTTTTAAAAATCCACTTAGAGCCTGAGACAGACTCTGTGCTTTCTTGCCATGTCATTGAGCCAGGAGACAGACTTTTTCATTTTTATGAATGTAGAAACCCTTTGGAGGATTCTTGTCACACAACAGGAATTTCAGTTAGGGCTCTCCACCTCCAGCAGGGTCAAAGACACATCTCCTTCCCTCCCTCCCCATTAGGGCAACAAGACCTTAGCCCCAGCTCACAGCCCCGTGCCCAGGCTTGATGCCTGCCCCACCCCACCCCGCCACCGGCCATGACCAGCAAAACTACCACCAAATCTGACAGGCTGGGGACAGGTGGTGCTGACTGGCCTGCTCCTTCTTATTCCTGCCATTGGGGGATTTCCATTTATTTCTCTTCTTAAACTTTATTTGTAGATTTCACGATGCAACTCTCCATGTCTAACAAGGGCGGAGAGGCCACATCAGCTGACTACCATATGCGGAGATCCAGATTCCAAGTGCACTTCTCAACATTCCCTATTTCCTCCTCATCTTTTGTCCCGCCTTCCCACTCCGACCTCCCCTTACACCGTTTTTTATCCTCTCCATTCCGGGTTTCCTCTTGACAAGCTAGGTTGGAGTAACAGCTGTACAAAGCTGCTGGTTTACCAACTCTGTATGGCTAAGCCTTGTAGCTCTGAGTTGAGGGGTGGGTTGGGGGAAAGACTCAGGAGAAAAAGGGAATGAAAAATAGCAAAGTTTCAGGGAGACCTGTTGATATAACCCTTGAGCTACACCTCTCAGCTACATGTCTCAATAACATTCCAGAAATTGAGAACGCATCCTCCTTGATTGATCCTGTGAAAGTAGTGAGGAAATCAGCTTTGCTTGCTTTTGGTTAGAAGAAAAATATACAGTAAGCTTGAGGCCACCCCACAGTGAGAGAAAAGAAGCTGAAAGCCCTACTGATTACGCGCAAATCCTCCCTACTTCTTTAATGTTTTCTCAGATTTCCTAGGTAAGCATTTTTTGACACTTCCTCCTGTTGAGACAGTTTCCTTTCCGTTCCTCTCACGCAGCAATTTTCAGAAGCAGTCTCCCTGAGGCTCACCCTGCATGTGACTTTCCTTCCTGGGCTGTCGCCTCTGTGGCCTGCTGCATTTCAGATACCATCAGGGACCCGCCGGTCTGCCCCATGTCCCGTAGACGAAATACTCCAAGTCTCCCCTGGGGGGTAGGTTTTTGTTCATGTTTAATTTTGAAATCTCTTGACCCAACTGTATGACTTTTGACCATCAAGTCAAGGTGGGATTGACGGACGCTGAGATTGAGGGATTGTTACATCGGCCACTGAGCCCTGGTTACCTTAGCAATGGAGAGAAAACAAACACAGGAATTCCAAGGGGCTATGTGGGGCCCCCCTCACCTCTAGGCTTCTGAAAACTAGGAAAGCACATGAATCTGAAGCCCTACCCGCATCTCTCAGGCTGAAACTGTGGCTGTGTACGCAAGAAGAAGAGTAAGGGAGACAGTAGCTGGAGTGGGGGAGAGAAGGGGGAGTAGGGACAAAAGTTGATTGTTACCAACAGTTCCGAGGCAAAAAGTTCTGTGCTTCTTTTAAGCAGTTTGATTTATAGCTTGTGATATTCTGTGCAAGAGCACCCACAGCCTAAAGTGTTTTGTGTCCTGACCTGTGAAAATAAGTCTATTAACCCTAATCAATCTCCCATTATGCGGAGATGCCTGAAATTTAGCAAGCAAAGGGGTGACTGAGGTCTTGCAGCTCAGGAGCTAACCATTGTCTTGGGCAATCAGCACGATCTTTGCAGCCCCCAAATTATCATTCCCCATAGCCCGGTGGGGGAGGGGCTTCTATCTTTTAATGAGAAAATGGAGGATTGTTTTCATTTTTAATTGCTGGGGCTAATTAAGGCCTGGGGCTCCTGTGCGGCCCTGGACCCTTGTGGGTGCGTGTTCCCAGACACCTCGACAGAGCCTCACCCCAGCTGTGGGGAACCCGCCTGTCCCGACTCCCCGCTGTAATTAGCAAGGGCTTCTATTCCGATTAAGAACTTTATTACAGAAGCTAATTATGAAGTCTATAGCCGGGGCACTGTGCCTCAGGAAGGATTTCCTTCTGCTTTGTGAGGGGAATTCTAAGGGTGGGTGTTGTTTCAACCCTTGAAAGACAAAATAGGAACTGGCACATCACACGGATGGTCAAATGTTAATATATCCCCGGAAAATAGAAATATTTTAAATCCACACCAGGAAAACCAAGCAGACAAAGCTTCTTTTTGAGCCGAGATTTGGAAAGGGTGTTGAAGAGGAAATAGACGCCGTGGCCTACCAGCACCTACAAGCCCTTATAACAAAGACCCTGCTCGGATGTCCACTCAACCCCACAGGGAGGAAGTGTGCTTTGTCTAACACACTAATCTGGGACGAAATCACGCAGTGAAAGGTTCTCAACGGTAACTACCTATTTCTCCCTGGGAGCCTCTGTTCATTAAATACTTCCTTTAAAAAAAAAAAATTTAATGTTTACTTATTTTTGAGAGACAGAGAGATAGAGTGTGAGCAGGGGAAAGGCAGAGAGACAAAGAGACACAAACTCTGAAGCAGGCTGCAGGCTCCGAGCTGTCAGCACAGAGCCCGACGCAGGGCTGGAACTCAGGAACCGCAAGATCATGACCTGAGCGGAACTCGGCCCCTTAACCGACTGAGCCACCCAGGCGCCCCCATTAAATACTTCCTAAGAATTCACTGGCGTATTTGGAGAAGAGACATCCTTTGTATAAAAGGATGAACCTGGGAAAGATTAGGAATGCCTAATACTCCCTTTAGGTAGTACTGCATCACAGTCTTAAAGCTTTTTTTCTAAGAAGGAGTAAGAAAAGAAGACATGTTCTTTCTTCGTTCTATGTGTCTTTCTCATTCTATATGGATTCTTTATATATCTATATAGATGCAGATAGATAGAGGTATCTAGAGATAGATATTAAGGTTTTTGCTTGTTTGGGTTTGTGAGATGTGTGTGTGTGTGTGTGTGTGTGTGTGTGTGTTTTAATGGGGGTTGAGTTTTTCCAGCTCCAAAAAAATTGCATAGGAGTATATTTACAATGTTGGGGTAGGGAGAGTGAATGACTGAAATACCCATCTTGTCCTGACTTGAAGCAAGAGTGAAATGGTGACTGGGAGACCATCCTTCCCTATTCTTTCCACCTCCACCCTGGCCAGTAACCACTCCTTGGCCACCTCTTGGACTCAAGGATGGGCACACCTCAAGTACAATGTACCTTCGTGAGGAGAATCCAGAGAATAGGTGGATGTAGGTCTTAAAGCAGGCTCAAGGCTGTTTGGGCATCTCATTTCCCAATCTCAAGTACCTAGACCTGGGGGTGGGGAGGTGGGGAGACTGCTCTGGGTGGAGATGAGCCTTTGAGGCTGGGGACACCTCAGTCCACGAGGAGGATTTCAAAGAGAGGAGACACAGAGTAAGCCCTCCAAATCTCGTGGTTCAAGGCAAGGCTCTGGATGCCCAGGTCTAAGGGTGGCACCAGATGTTAAAAATTCTGTGGCAGGGACACCTGGGTGGCTCAGTCAGTTAAGCACCCGACTTCGGCTCAGGTCATGATCCCGCAATCCGTGAGTTCGAGCCTCGTGTCGAGCTCTGTGCTGACAGCTCAGAGCCTGGAGCCTGCCTCGGATTCTGTGTCTCCCCCTCTCTGCGGCCCTCCCCCACTCACCTCTGTCTCTCTTGCTCTCTCTCAAAAATAAATAAACATTAATTTAAAAAGATTCCGTGACATATGTTTGTTCATTTATACAAAAGCATATTTCTGCAATGTCCCATGAACTATGCTGTATATCAAGGCTGCAACGGTGGCTAATTACACAAGACAAAGTGATTGCTGTTTATTTTATTTATTTAAAAAATTTTTTTAATGGGTCTGATTTCAGGAACCACATTCTGCTGAATCATGACTCCTTTCCCATCAAAAAGTAGAGTGGTCTGCAAAGTGAAGAAGACCCTGTAAAACTTTGCTAACACTCCCTACCTGGGAGCAGGAAGGACAGACAGTGGGGCCAGGGGGCTCAACGTGCAAGCGCATGCCATCTTTCCCACACCCTCCTTGGCCTAATTCATCATGGCTGTGTACATTAGCTTCGGCCAACACAAAGAGATACCCTTTCTAGCAATGGAGAATTTCCCATCTGTGGGTGCCTACACTTCATCGCCCAACATCCACTCATACTCCCCAAAGCTATTGAACCCCTAACAAAAATGCCTACTGAGGCTTACATTTTCTGGTTTCCCTCACACAGAACTGCAGAATGTAGGCAGAAGCCCCCATAAGTTTTTGACAGAATGTTACTATTCTCTTGGTTTAAACAAGCGAGAACTCTCTCTAAAAGAATGGACCTAAAATAGAAACCTCTCAGAATCTGGAAAAGATACTGCAATGCAAAAAAAGGGAACCCCACTGAAAATTAGAGACCACGTCTCCCTATTCAATAAATTTGCTATAAGACATAACATATTTTCAGAAAGCAGGGTGTCTATGAAATTAATCACTATGAAATTAATCTGTGAAAAAAATAACTTCCAAGCTGGCATTGAATTTATTAATTCTCAGTAAGAAGTTCTGAAGAGAAAATCATCCCTGAGAAAGAGAGATGGGCATTAAAAACACAAACAAACAAACAAAATGGCTATTGAATTAAAAAATCACCATGGTCACTGCAAACAGAAGATTGGATTCTGTGGAAAATTAAATTAAGTACATGATGTATCCTAAAAACATATCTAACATGGATAAGGGAAAAATGGGAGAGATCAAAGTGAAAAGGGAGGAGGTAAGAGAGATGGAGATAGGTCTCTAAGATCCTACTGGCAATACCAGAACAGACTGAGAGAACAGATGGGGATCGAATATTTGGGGGGCACCTGGAGGCTCAGTCAGTTAAGCATCTGACTTCAACTCAGGTCATGATCTCACAGCTCGTGAGTTCGAGCCCTGCGTCGGGCTCTGTGATAACAGCTTAGAGCCTGGAGCCTGCTTTGGATTCTGTGTCTCCATCTCTCTCTCTCTCTCTGTCCCTCCCCAACTTGTGTTCTATCTGTCTGTCTCTCTCTCAAAAATAAATAAACCTTAAAAAAAATTTTAAAAAGAATATTTGGAGCTGTTTGGATGCAAACTCCAAATTTTACTGACTCATCCCTTCCCCCTCTTTCTGCTACTGCCCTCCTACTTTTTTATTTGTTTCCTTTGTCTGTTGGCTCAAGTACTTCCTCTAGTAATACGTGGATATGTCAAAACATACTCCCATTTCAGCGGAAACTTATGTCACCTGAATTCACCTTCCGGCCGATGCTTCGTGTCAGGTACAGGCATTTGGAACTAACAGCCAAACATTCCCAGCCATCCATTTCAAAATGTGACTTTGAACCCCTGGTTTTAATTCCCTCCTGTCCTCCATCCTGAACACTCACTGATATCTCAGAAGAAAAATGCAGGAAAATTAGAAAATATGGATGTGAGCGAGAGTGTGTTGGAATAAATATAAGATGCATGTCATGAAGAAGTCAGGAAATGTAGAAAATGTTTGTCAGTTCTAGGTAATGATGGAATCAGACTCAGACAGGTGCCCAACTGGTCCACAGCAGGAAATGGCCACATTTCCTGCTCCTCATGCCACCAAAGCGAAAAAAAATAAAGAAGGAACTGCAGTAGCTGAGAGTGAGTAACTCAAACAAAATAAATTGTTCCAAAGAATTAAGGCCAATTTTCTCTCTGTTTTCACCCACTCTGAGACACAGAAGTAGATTGAATATAGATAAAGGAAACCACCCAGGACCAGAGAAAATTGCAGATTACTAAACTTGAGCAAAGCCAATAATCATTACCACATTAGATACAACAGAAAAAAATCCTACATCGATTAATTAGGTTCTTGCATACCTACCACATTTGACACCAGCTCCCACAATATGACAAAATTATTTTCATAAGTAATCGTGAAATAATAATAATCAGAAAATACATGATGACAATGAAATTGTTCTCTTATCGATATCATCCCGGCACATATAAATAAAAAATAAATATGAGAGTACAAGAAGGGAAAAATGGATTATATACCTTTAGATTACATTAATGCATTTTTTAAAGGGAGGATGAAAATTCATGATGATTAAAAATTTGATATTGCTGGGCGGCCTGGGTGGCTCAGTGGTTAAGCGTCCGACTTCAGCTCAGGTCATGATCTTGCGGTCCGTGAGTTTGAGCCCCCCGTCAGGCTCTGTGCTGACAGCTCAGAGCCTGAAGCCTGCTTTAGATTCTGTGTCTCCCTCTCTCTGTCCCTCCCTTGCTCTCTCTCTATCTCTCAAAAATAAATAAACATTTTTAAAAAGTTTTTTTATTTGATATTGCTATATATATGTACTGGAATTAAATAAATGGATGGTGGATGGTGGGAGCCAGGTTCCTCACTGTGAGAGTAAGAGGTTACTGATAAGAAAAGAAAGGAAGCTAAAATTGATTCATTTGAGTTGGAGGCATCAATATAAATGCATGTTTAGTTTTATTTACATACAAATGGTTACATATAGAAGCGTTTATAGATGTATGCATGTATGCAGGTTATATATACCTGTATTTCCTTCTTCTTTCAGCTGAGAGGCCTTGAAAGAAGTGGCAACCCAGTAGCAATGAGCACACATAGCACCCAGATCTTGGTTTCTAATACTATTGTAAAGGGGGAAAAAAAGGAACTAGTGCTCCTTGAAGAATTGGCTGATTCTAGGAGTGAGGCATGAAATATACAAGAGGAGCCTAGAGCATGTTGTAGTACAAAGAAGTAAGAAAGTTCTCAAAAAATAAAAACCTACCATGATGGAAATATATCAAAACAACACAAGAACCAACTGAAAAAGCTCCCAATGGTCGGAGCTAGAAGAATTTGAGCAACAAAATAAATAAAATAGTAGTAGATTATGACCAAAAGTATAAAACAAATACCTGTGAGTCTATAGTGATAAAAATAGATAGTTGAGGGGCGCCTGGGCGGCTCAGTCGATTAAGCATCTGACTTCTGCTCAGGTCTTGATCTCCTGGTTGGTTGGTTCGAGCTCCGTGTCGGTCTCTGTGCTGATGACTCAGAGCCTGGAGCCTGCTTCGGATTCTGTGTCTCCCTCTCTCTCTGCCCCTCCGTGCCTTGCGCTCTGTTTCTCTCTCTCTCTCCCTCAAAAAAAAAACGCTTTTTTTAATTTAAAAAAATAGTTGAAGAAGTAACAATTACATAAGGCCACCAAACATATCATAACAAAAAAAAAAAAGAAGAAACCTAATATTAAAGAAAAAATGCTAATTTTAAAACAATTTTTAAAATTTTATTGAGACAGAGAGAGTTTCTGCTTGTGCACAAGTTGGGGAGGAGGAGAGGGAGAGGGAGGGGGAGAATCCCAAGTAGGCTCCATGCTCAGTGGGACCTCAATGCAAGGTTCGATCCCATGACCCTGGGATCATGACCTGAGCCAAAATCAAGAGTCAAATGCTTAACCGACAGAGCCACCCAGACGCCCCAAATTTTAAAACAATTTTTAAAAATTTTCCAATGCAAAGAATTTTTTAAATTTTTTGAATTTAAAACATTTTTAAGTCCTTTTGCTTCTGTTGTTGTGTTCAAGTACTTCTTTGATGAGCAAAAGAGAATGGCTTTACTCATACATTGTGGAACTGTCAATAATGTAATTTTTCTTTTCCTTCTTTTTAAATTATGTAATTTTTCTTGGCCAACATGTGTCTTGAGAGCCTGAAAAATGATTATACTCTTAATTCTAGGAATCATAATTTTATGACTTTATAATGAAATACAAAAGGTTGTACACTAAGAGTTCCATGGAGAGACATTCTTGGTATGATTTATGATATAAAAACAGGAAGTAATTTGTATGGCCATTAGAAGTTTGGTTAAACATGATTGAATATGTACAGGCATCACAAACTATATCTGAAAGAATTTTTATGAAATTTTAAAGAATGGGAAAATGCTAAAGGTATCTTATATAAAATCTTAATTTACAGAAAGCATGACATAATTGTGCCTAAATAAAGCAAAAATGAAACACATTTATAAAAGGAAAAAAGATAAAACTGCAATGGTAACAAGGTTTATTTCTGGGTTCTGATACTATGGAGTATCATTATTATTATTTCTTATTTTCTGCAATAAACATTCATTACTATTACAATCAGAAAAAAAATCCTTTTTAAAATCGTCATCCAACCCACTTCTCCCAGCTGGGAATGATTTGTATTTTCCCTGTAATATTAGCTTAGAAAAAGAAAACATCTGCAACTCAGTGATTTTGCTCTTCTTGTCTCCAACCAGATCAAACCTGACCTCAAACTGACAGTGATCTTGTAGGAATAAAATATTACCAATGTCCCTTGCCAAGGGACCAGAGCTTTTTCAAAGAATCGTTAAGAAATTGAGAAAGAAGAGATTTAATGACTTCTTTAGGCTCATGCATTCCTCTGAGAGGGTTTGAGAGGAACGTTAGGGGCACAATCATCCCAGGTATTGATTGCTAGTCAGAACAAGTGTGCCCAGAATAGCTCTGATGCCACTGAGGGGATGACACAGTGATAAAAGATGGTTACATCTGCCCACAGTCCCCGCATCAATACAGGCAGGAATTTCCAACAGAGGTCTGTATAAGTCAAAGAAAGAAACCCATCATCACTTATGGATTTTTCTAAGCAGATAAACCATTCTATCCATGTTTGAAAGATGCAAGTCGTCTTTGGACAGTTCCTTTATGAATGAAATGAAAATAAAAGGGGCAGGTGGGTCCAACGTGATATCAGAGGGCAAAGTGTTCCAGATCGTCATCGATTTGCTAAGCGTGTTTAGTGACAAGCCCTCCAGCAACCAATCAGGATGAGAAATGGAATCTATTAGTGGAGTTGTTAAGCGTCCCTGGTCTCTGCAGGTGACAGCTGAGTATTTGCCTTTCTCTACACACATTAAATCATTCTCACGAGAGAGGGATGGGGGGGGAGAAAATACACACAATCCTAGAAAAATCCGGACAGTGATTGCTTTATTTTGGAGATGACATTGAGAACACCAGAAGTTCCGGCTAGAAACACAGGGAGATTTATTTTTATGAGTTTTAAGCCTCAGGAATTATTTATAGGGCAACTCCTAAGACAAAGTAATAATTCACCACGGACCATGGGCCGTGTCTATGTTCTGAAGCCTTGAGAATAAAATATTCATCTTTTATTGTGTCTACAGCTGTGAAAGTGGATGCTAAAAGTTAGTGATCAGTAGGAAGTCTGTTATGCTGTTCGACAGGCTTGCCAGTTCCAAAATTAATACTCCCCCTGTGGGCTTAAAGCTTCTTGGATTCACCTGTCTTAACTTTCCAGCATTGGTATTCCTTGGACCATGCATCACATGTGATTGAAAGCAAAATTTTGTACCAGATGAAAAAGAAGAATGTTGTTTCTCCAGTAATTAACTTAGTGCCACTGATCCTTGTAACAAACCAGAGTGATGAGGCATGTCCCATCAGTACAATGGGCTCACAGGAAGTCCGTTATCTGCAGAGTTAGTCATGCTGAGATGCTTTTTGACTATGACTGAGAAACATCTACTACGGACAAAGACAAATGGCGTTTATCATTTGTCAGGGCATTTAGTCCCCACCCACTTGCCATCTCTAGCACATGTACTCTAGATCAGTGTCTCTTAAAGTATGATGGTGATGCCTGGCAATTTAATTTATCTCGTCCCCCGCACATCATTCAGGTGTTCGAGATGGAAAACTACAAATGAATAAATTATAGCATTTAGGTCGCAGAGAGTTCACAAGCATTTCACAAATTGTCGGATTATGATTTCCTCCAAATCCTTGCATGCTCCCAAAAATCATTCATTTCGTAAAGGTTGCATAGTGACCACATTGCCTGGTCAGTGCCTCCTGGCTAACATTCCAGGAGCTATATCACTTGCATGTTATTATTGATTTTTGTCACGTGTACATTGCTAGCTCTTATAATTGGGTTTTGGTATAGTCCCAGTCCACAAAAAATGGAAAACAGTCAACCAGTGATCATCAAAGCAATGATGGAAATTGTACTGCCCACAAAATGTACCACCACCCTGCATTTTTAGATTACATGGGTCACACGAAAGAATTCTGTCTACTACCGGGTCTGGATTCCACATTTCTTCTCAGATAATGAGTCTTGCTTTCCTTACCTCACTTAACATAGGCTGCTATGCTTAAAGTTTGGGATCCCAAGTATGCCTGTCCCCAGACCCTTCAGGAAATAGCCTCTCAGCCTTAATCATAGTAGATTTCTTCTCGCATTTTCAGATTCTACCCTAAGAGTCCTCATTCAGAAGCTGTGTGCTCCCCACTGGGGAGGAAAAAAGAAGTGTGCGGGGTGGTTTTGTAAATGTAGGACAAAACCATTTGGAAAGGTAGGCTCTAAATCAAACTATTAACAGCAGTAGCCTTGAGGAGTGGTTCTGGGAGAGAGTGGCACGAGGAGAGAAAGGATCTCACTTTTTACTGTGTTTTCGTACAGTTGTTCCACCTCATTCTTTCTGTAGACATTTTCTGAGCCCCCTGCTGTGTGTTACACAGCATGTGGTTAGACATGGACAAGAAATGCAGGGGCCCCTGCTCTCGGGGAGCTTACCTCCTAGCAGGGAAGACTAACTAGTAAGCACAGAAACAGACAAATCAATTAGATAAATAGTCATTGGAGAGAGCATGGTGAGGAACATAAATAGTCATGGGCACCTGCTTTGGAGACAAGAATGGTTCCGTGGAGGAGATCACGTTTAAGCTGATTTTGTTTGATGAGGAGGTGTCATGGCTTCAGCATTGGGTTGATCCAAAGAGAAGGAAGAACACATTCAGAGCCTGGAGGAGAAGATTACTGGGGGAGGGGGCACTGGGGTCCCGCAGGAGGACAGGGTCTCAGAGACTGGGGATGAAAGAGAAGAGCTGCAGAAGTGGATCAGGGGCAGTTCACACACACCCTCCTAGGACACATAAATAGCTTCAACTGTGTTTCAAGAATAGGCTTTAAAGAAATGATTTTGAAATAAAAAAAAAAAAAAGGAGCAAGCCTCACTGCCCTCAGTATGACCTTGGACTTGAAGTACTTTGATGGCCACCCTCTCCCTTGGGAGCAGGCTTCACAGGGAACAACCTCAAGTCTTAACAAAAGCCACATGCGGCATAAACAGAGCTCTGACAAAGGCACCAACCACAAAAGAGGAGACATCCAAGCCTCCATTCATTTTCTGAAATCCAGGGTCCAAGGCATCCGCAGCCAATGGCCACATGGATTCCTCCAGCACAGGGGATTGGTTCAACCAAAGAAGCATGCCTGTAAGCACCACAGTTCCTGATGGCAGTAAGTGCTTCATAAATGTTGCCTGAAAGAAATGAAAATAGTCATGGTACTTGCTGACATATTCAATGATATGAAGAAGTCCATTATGCTGTAGAACTCAGTTGAAAGCTGAGTTCTTTCACCCATTTTTGCAAAGATCCCTTGAGCATCTGGGTTTCTATAATCAGCCAACTGATTGTAACCCTCCTCCCCATGGATATCCTTGGAGCCACCAAGTATCTAAACCAATTTCCTGTTTATTTATTCCTTGGGGGACTGTAGAGCTGCTTGGGGATACAAAATGCCTCTCTCCTTTAGGGAGATTGGAAGGGTACTGGGACTGGATTGAGTCACTGGCCAGTGGGGGAACGTTTGGTACTACAGTCCTGCATGTCCTGGTTCCCCATTGGGTTCAGAAGGTTAGAACGAGCTTAATCATCTCTGCTCCATGACATCTCTTCCACTTGAAGTCAGAAGTGTTCCCAGATCAAAGTCAGAAGTGTCCCCAGATCCTGCAGCTGCCCCCACATATGAACCCTGGATGCAAGCCAAGTGAGGCTTCATTGGTTGGGAAACAATAGAAAAAAGGCCCGTCTGTCTCTGTCTCATTGGGATAGCTTGATCTTCAGCTCACAAAATGACACCGGCATCTGCATTCACAAATGTTTATTATTATGCACCCACTGATCCTGCTCTAGGCAAAGAGGTAGATCCTCTAGCTTTTAGGCCATTTGTTATGTGCTAGGGGCACAGGAAATACACACAAAGGGATAAATTACCATACAGGATTGTCTTTTCTAAGGGACACAGGTATGTAGACAAGGGACAGCATCAATGCTGGCCTGGTGGGGGAGCAGACCTTGGCGAGGGGCCCGAAGAAAGGCTGGAATGGAGACAGGTGAACAGCCCAGGATGGAGCTGAAACTCAGAGGGGTCTATGAGACACATATCCGGGAAACAGTACTTCCCTGGAGGCAGTTGTGAGAGGTGAGATTGGAGATGTGGGCAAAAGGACTTTGAAGGCCAAGGTGAGAAATCTCCACTGTAACCTGTGCCCAACAGAAATGACTGAAGGATTTTTTGATTGAGGAGGGTGGCTACAGAAAGTCAGGTTTCTGTGATTGGGAGAGAAAAGTCTGAAGGCATGGAGTCCCATAAGGAGAACTTTAACATAATCCAGCCTGGAAGTGGGTAAAGACCTTAATTAGGAAGGGGTGAATCAGAATTGGAAAAAGAAAAAAATCCAAAACATATGATCATCGGAGGGATCATCTCCATTTGCTGACAATTTGGAATATAGTAAGATACCTGATTGACAATGAAGGAAGGAAGCCAGGGATCAAAGAGAACCCTGAAATATCAAGCCTGGGTGACTAACAGTGGTGACACCATTGGGCATGAACTGGGGAAGCACGGGGGCGGGGAGGGAAGACTCTTGAGGAGAAGCATCTGAAATAAGGAACACATCAGCTACTAGATCAAAGACAACCATGAGAGGGGCCTCTCTTCCTGAAGAGTGAGGAAGACATGAGACCATCCCACGCTGAGTGGTTACTGCATGGTAAACATTAGACACCATACATATGCAGACATTCCCAGTCCTCTGGAGGAAACTCGGGGTATGAAAGGTAAGTAGTTGCAAAGCAGCATGACATCAAGTGCCCTGTGGTCACGTTCCCTGCTAGGATGAAAGCTCTGTGAACACAGGGATCTGGGTCTGCTCACTGCTGCACCACCAGAGCACAGGACAGTCCTGGCACCAAGATGGTGGTCCATAAACCACTGCGAGTGAATTGGACATATGAGATCCAAGAGTATCTAAGCAAAAGGATTGAATGGAGAAGTGGTGTGGTTTTCTGCAAGGAAAGGAGTGAAAGCCAACTCCGGAAGAGAGGCACAAAACCAGGATAGGTGGTGAGAAAGGAAGGATGTGTTCCAGGTAAAGGTAATGACTTGGGGGAAGGCATAAAAGTAAACTATAATGAGCATCAAGAAGACGAAGGGTAGAGAGGAGCAAGATGGCCTGCCCAGGGTGAAAGGACTTATAAGCACCAACGTCCAGGTCTTTTTCACTGGGTGATTCAGCTTAGAATCTCCCTGAATACAAAGATTCCAGCGCAGAGAGAGAAGTTGTGCTTGCTAAGTATGAAATGATCCACCACTTCATCAATTCCATCTTGAATGTACAGCTTGATGTCTCTCATCTTGATAAACCTTGAGCGACAGAAAAACGCCTGAAATCCTGAGGTGTAAGACCTCAGAAAAGCCCCCTTTGCCTTGATTCTCTCAGAAGCCTCATATGCAAACACAGTATTGGATCAGGCGGTCCCCAAGGCTCCCTCCAGCTCTGCCTTAAATGGAAGAACTCAGAATTGCCTTTGTCCTTTTTTTCAGCGAGCTCCCGGGCTCTGAGCAGGGCATGAAACCCAGCGTCTGGGAGGTCCCTGGGAGCAGGGGCTCTAACTGCCATTCTTCTTACATTGTTATGTTTGCAAAAGAGATTCTGTGAAAATGATACCGTTGATTTCCCCTATTTATTTTTTTTCTCGAAGGCTTTCATATCAAATGCGCTCCTTCCTCAGATAAAAATGTGTCTGTGGGAAGCAATGCTTAGCAAAAGAAGCTACAAAAGCCTGCCTCTCTGAAGAGTGGTTCTCTGAAAAAGACGGCGGATGGTTACCCTGCCAATGAGCTGATCTTGCCCCAGAACCCAGCAGGATGCCCGCCGGCCCCGATGCAGCTCTTCTGCAACCTCATCCTCAAAGTGTTTCAAGTCAGAGCAAAATGGCTTTTGGTGGCAATTACGTTACTTTATTAAATAGAGTTTCTGTCCCCCTCGTGCATCAGAATCTCATCCCTTTACTGTAACCACACAGAGGGGCGACTATACCCTTTCCTTTCCCACGTACAATGTGCCTCTCGATTTCCTGTAATATCCTGAGTTTCCAGAGTGAAGAAAAATTGTAACCATCCAAAACTATGGCAGGAAACAGGACACTGCAGCTCCTACACTCTGTCATGTGGATGATGAAGCGTAAGCCGTGGTTCTATTTATTCCATAGAAGGTCAGTTAGCTGAGATTTTTGTTTTGTTTCATCAAACTAGAAACTAGAAACAACAAAAGACCACAGGCACCATATCCTCCACCAACCTTTGACCAGCCACACCCTGCCTCTACCATATTGATCTCTTCATCTCTGACCTTGCCTCGTCTTGCGACATGTGACAAAGGGGGCTTTGGAGCCCCAGGATTTACACTTGGCTCAGCCCGTTCCACTCAAGGCACTTCTGAGCTGTGAGGGTCCCTGATCATCTGCTCTGGCTGGCCAGTATTTTTCCCAGGAAGTGATGGGACCACCGGGGTATGAAAAGATTAAAGGGTCCAGCTGCCACTATCAGGTTCCTGGGCCAATGCAGGGTTGGCCACGCAGCCAAGCCAGGGGAGCTTCTGGAATTGACCTTGTGCTACGGCCAGCAGAGGGTGCCCAGCTTAGAGACATACCTGAGAAAATGGGGGGTTTGATGGCGATACATGACACCAGGGAATTAGAACGTGAGATATAACATTGCAAACCTACAGCTGTCTGATCACTGGCCAAAAAACCAAAAAAAATAAAAAAACCCAGGGAATGTGTCTCACCCTTGCAGCGGCAGAGTACTTTCCTGTTCTTCGTACGGGTGTGTAAGGTGCAGTGGGTATGAACCAGGACCAGGAGAAAACCAAAACGAAGTAGCACCGCTCATCCCCCCAGTCACACATGCCCCCCAACAATTCGAGGGTTTAAACACAGGCGCATGTGTACCATTGAAGGGATGGATTTGACAAGCTTTAGGTGAACCCACTCGAATGTGTCCTCTATATATCTACTCCCCTGTCTTATAGTGTCACGCCAATCACAGCTTCCAAATCTGCAGAGCTGTGTTTTCAAACTTGGATCAAAACAGTGCCCCATGAGTGGTTGAATAGCACACATCCGGGGCCATCTCCAGGGAAGTCTTATTTGATAGAAAGAGAATATGAGCCACAAATGCAACTGGGGTCATTGTTTTCATGGTTTTATTTAAATTCTAGCTAGTTAACATATAGGGTAAAATGGGTTTCTGACATAGAATTTAGTGATTCATCACTTACAGATAACACCCAGGGGTCCTCACAACAAATGCTAATGTCATTTATAAGTTTCTAGTAGCCACATTAGAACTAGTAAAAAGAAACAGGTGGAATTCATTTTCATAGTACATGTACTTAATATAATACATCCAAACTATTATCATTTCGGCATGTAAACCACAATGAGTTATTATTAAAATATTTTACTTTTTTGAGCTAAATTTTCAAACCCAGTTGTACTTTACACTTTCAGCACATGTAAACTTGGACCAGCCATAATTCAAGGTCTCCATAGCTCTGTGTGGCCAGCGGCTAGCAGCCTGGGCAGTGTGGTTCTCATCTGCCATGAGCATCATTGAACTTAAAAACTAAAACCAAAAAAAAAAAATTTATCACTATGATAAAATGATGCCAATGAAAGATGATTGCATGACGATATATCATCAGAGTCTCCAGAAAGATCCAAACTCAAATTCTGGAGTTCAGTGTTTATCACTCTAGCTGATAAATGATGAGAGACCTTTTTCCTATGTTGAAAAAAGGCACTCTTTCTTTTCTGCCAACAGAATAAAGATGAATCAATTAGCATCCATTTGCTAAAATAGCTCAACACGCAGATTATCCATGGACCTCTCCACTAGAAAGACCAGATACAACCGCAAGCCTGTGTTATATGTAAAAACTAAGTCAGGGGCAAGCCCTCGTATCAAAATTATGTGCCCATTATACCGATCTGTTTCCGAATACTTCTTGAATGGGGACAGCATGTAAAGAATGAGTTTCTTTGCCATTACTGGTAAAGGTCACTAATTTCTAATTCAGAACTAAGAAAATGACTCCCCAGGTGCTCCTTAGGGAGAAGAAAGAAGATAAAAACAAGAAATTCCCCAGAGCCGGGTAATCCCAGCCAGAGACTCAGAAACAACTGAGACACATTATCCCATGTCCCTCCGGCTCATTGTGGGTGTGTGGACAGGGAGAGTCCAGTATTCCAATGGGCGGCACACAGATGGACGAGAGGAGAGTGGTGCCGTGGAAATGCAGCACCAAGCGTGACTAGACCATACCAAACACAGGGTCAAAACACCACCAATGCTACATTTACAGGTATCATAACCACTCCTCTGTGCTAATGTAATCAATGAATGGCCAGTCTAGTGTGGAAGAAACGTCATTGTATTGCATGGGGAAAAAAATGGTTCCACAAAATAGGTGACGGATCGGTGGGGGCATAGAAACACGGTTTCGCGGCATATTAAATATTTGCAGGAAAATGAAACGGAGTGGGTTAGACCTGAGATTTCTGAGTCCTCTGGCAAACGGTGTTGCCAGTGTAGACCGACTTAACACTCTCTGGTCTCATGGAAAATTTTCCTTTTCAGTTGACGCTCATTTTTTTTCCCCTTAATCCTAGTAGAAGTCCCTAGCAAGTTCCAAGACACTGGTTCTCCTGTGGGAGATAGAATTTATTATGATGATTCTGCCTTTTCAGTTGCTTTGGATAAGAATACTGAACCTCGAAAGAAAAAAAAGATGCAATTCGAAAGAGACCAGGGAGTGAAAGAACATGAAGTCTCATGGAAATCTCCTATCTCAGTTGGTTTAAAATTGGATGTGCTTTTTGAGCGAAAGCGCTAACTCGCTCGGGACGTTAAGAAGGGGAAATATGCTTCATATGACATTACCATGTAGAGTTTCAAGGGAAGCACCTAAAATCAGCAGTGATGGAGATGGGGATATTCAGGAAGAGGGAGACCAAGAAGGAATATGGCTAATTTATAATCAGATGCTATTTAAGAGATGTAGCTGAGGTGGGGGAAGCTATAATACAGTAAGATCAATTTACACCCAAATAAAATTTAAACAGAAAAACGAAGACTCTGAAAACGGGATCTCAGATAAGATAACACTAAGGGCAAAAGTGCTTTACAGCCTGCTGCTGAGAAGCTAACATTTTCATTGCTTTTTGTCCAAGTTGTCAGGATCCAACGTGCTCTCACAGAAGCACACAATACCCCCCAGATCCAGGGCTTATATGGAGAACAGCCTGCAGACAGCCCTCTGTTGTGGGGAGTGGGATTCGAAGAGCAGGCCACTCACTCACTATGGTCCCTAAATGCCAAGTTCTTTCATCTGTGAATGGAAGTCCTTAGAGTGGAGGTTGTGAAATCTGTGGGCTGCTGGCTCCTCTGACCACGCTGGCACAGAGGGCCTCCTCCTGCTGTGAACTGGACACTTGTGTTACTAAGCCCATCTCCATTCATTCGTTCAACAGTTACGCATCGAACATCTCCTAGAGGCATGCACTGTACAAAGCTCTGTGGGTAAAGAAGGAACTGCTCCTGCCCTCCAGGTTCTCATGGTCTGTAAGGAAGACAGACGTTCACTAATTCATCAAAATGTAAAAGTGTGGCTGTGATAAAAGTTTCCGAAGTGAAGAACTTGGTGCTGGAGGAGATCCTGCTCTAATCAGGAATTATCAGGAATTCAGCTGAGAGGTGTGAAAGATGAGTACCATTAACCAGACAAAGAATGGAGTGAGGAGCGTTCCAGGTAGAAGGAACAGCATGTGCTAAGGCACAGAGGTGGGGAAAGCACGGCAAATGCCTGGAGCAGAAAAAAAAAAAAAAAAAGGCAGTGTGACTGGAAGAGAAAGGAGGAGGGAAATCTGAAAATCTAGATGTGCTGATGGCAACCTAGAACTAATGTAGCAGAAATAGATTTGGAGAAAAGAGGAGAATCAGAGATAAGATTGGAAGAGATCTGATGATAGATTAGTCAAGGTATCAATAGAGAAGGGAAAGAAGAATTCAGAAATGACGCCTATGTTTTCAGATTGAGTTACTGAGCTGTAACATACATATATTTTCAGATTGAGTTACTGAGCTGTAACATACATGAATACAGGAAAGCCAGTAATATACGTGGACATGGAAAAACCTCGTGACCGTGTGTTGGGAGACTGTGTGTTGTGTTGGGTGGGAAGTTGTTTGTTTTTTTTTTTTTTTACTGAAAATCGAGAATTTCATTTTGACCCATGTGAAGTCCAAGTTTTTTCTGTGACATACTAGAGAATGGGTCAAGAAGGATGGGCAGATGTGGACTCAGAAGAAAAATGTGGGGTTCAGAGAGAATTGAAGGATTATCCATTTCAAGATAGTACTTAAATAAGGAATTGAGACTCTCTCCTAGGAGAGAATTCAGACAAAGAAAGACCATGGCTAAGCTTCAAAAAAAAAAAAAAAAAAACCCAAACCCATCATTTAGAAGGAGGAACAGAAATGAGGTCCTGGGGAAAAGGATCCACCTCAGAGAAGAATAAAAACAAAAGATCTTTGAATCACGGCAGCCAAGCACCAAAATGTTGCAAGAAGACTGCACCTAAGAACATACATTTGACAAGAACAAGGAGGCATCCACTGGTCTAGGAAACATGGCGGTCCCCAAGACCCTTGGCAAAGTGGTTTCAGTTGCATGTTAGGGGCAGAGGCTACCAGGGGAGGGTGGACAGATAAATATGGCAGAAGGATGATAGAATAAGACAGAAGCCTGAGACAACCCTTTGGGGGATGACTGGCTACTACGGGTAAGAAGGTAGGATTGGGATTCAAGAAAAGTTTCCTTTAAACAAAGGAAAAATACTAACTCTTCATTGCAATCACTGATGTGTTGATATACATTTAACAATTGGCTCCCTGGGTTATGGGGGGACACCTGGTTTGTAGCTTTGGCAAATCGATACAGTGTAAATACTCTCTCGCGGGTTGATTTCAAGTTACCCCGTGTGATATCGCTGGATGAGAAGTGGGGAAGAGAGGCTCCCAAGTATTCGTGACCATCCAGTAACATCTGAATCCCGCATAGCTCTGTTTTTAATGTTTGCATTTTGAGGTGTCTCATCTAGTACAGGGTGAGGGATTTACAAGGCAGGATATAGAGACCAGAACTAAAGGAACAAAACTCCTTGCAAAGGAGAGAGGGGAAGGGATCCCGCGCACAAGCAGGAAGCATTCCTGCACTTGTAACAGGAAGATATCAAGGGAACAGGTGCAAAGGGAGACGCTAAGGGGGTTCCCATGTATCTTTTCTCTTTGCAAAGAGAAAAGCCAGATCATCAGCTGGGAGACGCCAGGGGCTCAGAAATGTAAGCGGAGTGGGAAACATTTGAAGCAGTCACTGGAAAGAGTGGAAGAACACGTCAGATGCTGGTACTTCTGTAACAAGACCGTAAGCTACCTGAGGGCAGGAACTGGCCCGTATCCCCCTTGGGAGTCTCTGATCTCCTAACACTGGATCCTACACCTGATGAGAATCAAGACAGTTTGGTTCATTGACCAACCCTGAAATTTGGGATGAAGATCTCTGCCTGAGATGAAACTGACACACTTAAAACTCACCAGGGGGCGCCTGGGTGGCTCAGTTGGTTAAGTGTCTGACTCTTGATTTCAGCTCAGGTCACCATTTCATGATTTGTGATATCGAGCCCCATGACGGCTCTGTGCTGTCAATTTGGGATTTTTTCTCGCTCTCTTCTTTCTGCTCCTCCTCTGCTCACTCTCTCTCTCTCTCTCAAAATAAATAAATACACATTAAAAGAAAAACCCTCACCACTGCCTAATCATACACCATGAGACTTGAAGGCCAACACATGTTCCATGGTGGGAACAAACATCCAAATACACTCGAAATGTGGACTGAGGACTTATTAAAAGAGCTTCCCAGCACCCCAAATTCATCGCGGGTCATAGCCTATACCAAACTGACTTTACATTCTAACCTAATAGTAGAAAACTCCTCCAAATTCCTTTTTTTCCTTACCCCTTAGCTAGTTCCTTATGCCATGGCTTCCTTCATTTTACAAAGGAATAAGAATCCCACCTACCTGAGCCCCGAGATAACCTTTCCTGCTTCGCAATCACCACAATTACACCACAGCACCCCACCCCCCCCACTACCACCACCTAGAAGACTTTCCTCTCTGTGCTCCATCCTCAGACTTCCGCTTCTTTTATACGCATCCAGCACAGGATGGTAGGCGCTGGGCAAACTTCGTGGGCTCTGTTTCCTGCCCCAGGATTCCAGAAAACACCCACCACCCCTCTATCACTGCCTTGAGGATATACTGTTGCTCTCTCCATTATATTTGTTGTCTTTTCCTGTTTCTATAGACGTTCTGTCATCCTCCATTGAAGGTCATTGATTCGCTCAACAAATATTAAATGCCTATTATGTGCTAGGTTCTTTGGGAATACAAAGATAAGACTGGCTTACTTCTTCCATCCCCTGCATAAAGACCGTAGTGTGACCTCCCCCTGTCTCTTGAAAGCGTACGTAGCTGTTATCTGTGATACCTACTGTGTGTGCCAGTCCCTTTGATAAGCATTTTATGGATCTTACCTGACTGGTCCCTGAAAGCTGATCCCTGAGCCAGTAAAATTCACAATATAGTTTTTTTCTGGTCTGCGAAGTTTTTCAAAAAAGTCAAACAGATTCAATTTGAACATCTATTCTATACGCCAAAAGTATGTCATTTCTACTTTTATGAATACTAAGATGCTCCCGTATTAAATCCTATCGGAGGATTTGACTCAGGATGTTTTATTTTGATTTTTATATTCTTGGCTGAGAAGCCATGTGAGTGTCCTATATTCGTAAGGATCCTTAGGGGCGCCTGGGGGGCTCAGTCAGTTAAGCATCTGACCCCTGATTTTGGCTCAGGTCATGATCTCATGGTTGTGAGATTGAGCCCCGTGTCGGGCTCTGCACAGGGCATGGAGCCTGCTTGAGATTCGCTCTCTCTTTCCCTCTGCCCCTCCCCCGCTTGCACGTGTGCACTCTCTCTAAAACAAAATAAATTTGACAAATTAAAAAATAAGGATCCTCAGGTTGCAAGAGATAGAAAACCCACACAGTGGATATTGACTGCAGTGGTAGATGGCCTGCAGGTATGGTTTGATCCAGACGCTCATGATGTTCCTAGGGCCCTGGCTCTTTCTTGATGGCATTTTCTCCACTTGGCCCTTCCCTTTGACAATTTCATCGTCAGACCACGTTCTCTCATTGAAGTAAAATAGCTGCAGCCATTCCAAGCCTCAGATCAGCCTGAGGCACGGTCGAAAGAAAGTGGAAGAGTTTTCGTTGCTGCAGGTCTGAGCAGAAGCCCCAAGCTTCACTCTGCGTGCATCTAGGAACAAATCGCTGTGACAGTGGGAGTGCTGGAGGGTGGAATGTGTCTTTGTGATAAGTTTTGAGAGAGAGGCACACCCCCTTTCCTCCTCAAGTCCAGGTAGGAAGGATAGTAACAACATCAACACCAGCTGACAGAAGGCACTAGGTGCCCGGAGTCTTCAAGTGCTTTATGTGGATTATCCGGTGTAACCCTCACAGCCACCAGAGGAGCCCTTACCACACTCGAGGCCTGCAGCTGAAAGGTACCTTGTGCAAAGTCCCCCAGTTAGTACAACTGGAATCCAGGAGCGCTTGCTCGGTGCTCCTGCCCACACTGCTGGTCTGCACTGCCTCCTACGTGAGAGCTACTGAAGCTGTCCTGTCCCTGGGAGGGGAGAGCCTGCCCGAGAAAAGAAAATCAACCCTGCCAAAGCCAAAAAGCAAGAAAGGAGAGAAATCGGGTCCTGGACACCTCATTTGAATCCTTAGATCAAACCATGCATCAAACTAACAGCACCTCTGCGTGAAGCGAAAACCACCTGTGGAGTAAGAGATGTATGCCAATAAATTCCCTGTCTCTCTCTCTCTCTCTCTTTTTCTCTGGCTTCTGCAGATTCCATCTTTCTGTTCCTTGCAACAGAAGAAAACGTAACAAACACCGTAAGGAAATACAAACCTTTCAGACTAGAACTTTGGAAATTCCATGCAATAAATTCCACGTGTAAATTGCAACGTTAGGCATCGATACTGTGCGGATCGATGCAGGTCCACAGCTAATCCATGGATGCGAGCTCGCTGTTTTGTTTTGAACGTTATCTGAGTTATGCTGGAATCAAAGGGCCGGTTTGAAAAAGAGCAAAAATATTATAAGTAACAACCACCCGGCATAATTCGCCAGTATGTACAAGTTATCGGGTGAAACTTCATTTTCTTTGGCTTAGGGTGCACGCCTGTTTTGTTTTGTTTTCTTTGGTGAAGGACATCTAGCAACCTGATATGTGAGGCAACATGATTCCTTCACGCTTGTAAAATAGAGCGAAGACTGTGGTTCCTTAAAAGACTATAATGTTTCTAAAGAGGGACCATCTCTTTGAAAGGACTCTTCAATGGTAATGCCCTTAAGAAATAGGAGAGCCCAGACATCATTGCTATTACAAACAGATTCTGACCCTGAGATGATATGGGGTCCCTGGCTGGGGCACTATTTACACAGCAGAAAGTGAAAACAAATTAATTAGTAATAAAGGCAGTCATTGAAACACAAATTTCTTTCCTTTAAGCCAAGTTGTAGTTCTCTAACAATGCGGCTCTTGTTATAAATTGCGGACCCCAACGGCCAACACATCACAGACTTTCTAACCCACCGACCAAACCCTCCAGGATTTTTCCAACTCCGATCCCCTTGACAGGGGCGTAAACAGTCCCGGGGGCACCAGCAAAGGCAAAGACACCCAAAGCCTGATCGAATTTGGTTCCTGGGTCTTAAAAATCCTACAGAGCCTGAATGGTGAATTAACGTTCTGGGGCAGGAGAATTATGCATGCAGGAACTAGAGTAATTATGCTAATTAAGGAGACCTCTTTGTTGTGAGATTTCCAGAGCAGGAGCAGCTTGAGTCAGAGATTTACAGTCGAGGTGCTAAAAATAGGACCCCCAGGTGTGCCCCTGGGCGTGATGGCAGAGGTAGCTGGGAGGTTAATCTGGGAACAAAGAAAATGTGCTGGAACCAAATATTGACAAGCACCAACATAAGGTCTAAGACTGGGAACCATAATTTAGGGGGAGCAGGGGAGAGTGTTGAGGGAGGAAGAGGCAAGAAGGCAAAAAGCTGCGGCAAAGAGCATCCGCTCTAGAAATCCATGAGTGGAAAACCAGTCAAGCCCCAAACTGGCTTTAAGTAGCAAGGACAATAAAGGTGGCTCAGTAGCTGATCAGAAGGGAGGCCAGTGTGCATCCAGGTGGGGGGGGGGGGGACAGGCTGGGTGGGTAGGGAGTGGACCTGCAAAGAGACAGATGTAAACAGCTGCTGCCCACGAGAGAGAGGCAGGAGCCCCAGAGGAATGAAGGGGCCCCTCGCTCAGCCGCACCCTCGAAGGGCCCACACTGGGTGCCCAGGAAGGTGCCATTAAACCTGGGGACATAGATCCACCTGAAAGACTTCTGATCTATTTTCTCTCAAGTGTATTCCTTTGCTGCAAAAGGTCAACGCCAAACCCGGATGCAAATGGACTACTGGTTTACCCAAACTACCCTTGCGTGGAGACGACATGTTTTGACCCCCCCCCCAAAAAAGGAATTACTTTTTTTTTTTTAATTTCTAAAACCAGACCTTCTCTCCATGCAGAAACTGCTCCATGACCAAACCTCCTATTTTCCGAAACGGAAAACAAACAAACATCCTCTTTTCATGAACTCGATTACCGCCTCTGGCTTCACTTCCGGTTTTCTTCTTCCTTCCCTAGCCTTGGGTCTTCCGCAAACAGGCCACACCCCCTTCCACCTCTTTTCTTATCATGTCTTCCCCCTCAACTCTGAGAATCATGACTCCCTCCACCTCACTCCTGCACCAAAACTGCTTTGGGGTGCCTCTGATCCCCTCATCAGCTGCCATCAACATCTTGCCTTGGATCCACAGGATTCTTGTTCATACTGGGGCAATCAGAGGGTTGTCTCAGAATTGTCTTTCTTGGGGCACCTGGGTGACTCAGTCAGTTGAGCCTCTGATTCTTGATATCAGCTCAGGTCATGATCCCAGGGTCATAGGATCAAGCCCCACATGGGACTCCAAGCTGAGCATGGAACTGCTTAGGATTCTCTCTCTCTCTCTCTCTCTCTCTCTCTCTCTCTCCCCCCCCCACCCCCACCACCCCTCTCTCTCCTAGTCATGCTCTAAATAAATAAATTAAAAAAATGGTCTTTCTTTTGGTGCCAGTGACCCATTAGGGGTGTGGTTCTCTAACGACTCCAAGACTCTCTGTGGGAGTGTGTTCTCACCAATATCAGAGTTCCCTAGCACCCCCACTATGAGACAGATTGTTGGGCAAAACCCCCAGATTCAGTGGGTCTGGGTCGGACCCAGAATTGGCATGACAAATTTCCAAA
Source organism: Cryptoprocta ferox (assembly GCA_028646485.1). NCBI lineage: Eukaryota > Metazoa > Chordata > Mammalia > Carnivora > Eupleridae > Cryptoprocta > Cryptoprocta ferox. The sequence continues at coordinate 7,939,550 of CM053565.1, forward strand.
AGATGTTGAGATAGCTTGTCCAGGAGCCGCTCTTCAAGAAACATTCCTCAAATATTGTCAACCCAAGGAGCACTCTGGTCAGTCAGTTAAGCGTCTGACTCTTGGTTTTGGCTCAAGTCATGCTCTCACAGCTTCATGGGTTTGAGCCCCACATGGGAGCCAGTGCAGAGCCTGCTTGGGATTCTCTCTCTCCCTTTCTGTCTCCGCCCCTCCCCCACTTACATTATCTCTGTCTCTCTCAAAATAAATAAATAAACTTTAAACTATATATATATTATCAACTCAGGCTGTGCATGAAAATGGCCCCAGGGGCTGAGGCATTTATGAAAACATAAAAATATGTAGGCCCTATCCTGGACCAGTTTAGTGAGATCATCTGGGTTGGGGGCTGGGCTATCCCTGCAATTCTAACATTCAGTCAGGATTGACAGTCTCTGCACCTGACTCTTCCCTAGTTCCAGTTTGTCAGGCTAAGCTCTACAGTGACCATGTGTCAGGCTCAGTCCCTTGGATCTTTGCCCTTCAAGCTTGGTATTCTTGCCCTCCAAGTGGGAAATTATGAGCCCTGTCCTAGAGCGGTAGCTCTGGGGAAAGAGATAAGGTCAGCTTTGAGAGATATTTGGGATCTAGAAATAACTCTACTGAATGACCACTTAAAGATGGGCACTGGAAGAGACAATTCACTTCTTTGGTAATAGGCATAGAAGGAATATTTGTAGCCCTTTTCAAATACTTGGAAGACTGTAGTCAACATTCTGCCCCTGCAATAGTTTTCCACAAATTTCCCAAATTTCCCAAAACCTGGACCCACCAGATAGAAACTAGTTTACTGATATACTCAGAGATCAGAAGGCAAACTCCCTTTGGTACCTTGCCAAAAAAGTAATTAAGCCTATCTGGATATAAGATTTTGTTTTTGTTTTGTTTGTTTCGCATTCTTGGAGATTTCTTTTCCTTTCCTTTATTTTTTCCCCTAATAAGTCCAAACGTCAGTGATAATGCTACACTTGCTAGTTAGTTGTGTTTTGAAATCTACTTTCTTTCTGTCTACACACATTCACACACAAACAGCTTTTTCCGTCCTTTTCTTTTACCATTTTTCCCACTTTGCATTCAAAGTAGTCATTTCTTCCAGGAATGGGAGATGGATCAATATTAAAACATTTATCCGTAAAATTAATGATCACAACAAATTAGATCTATAGGCAGTGAAAGTCATTTGATGAATTTCAGCCATCACCAGCATTGCTGAAATAAACAGAAATGCCCTGAGCATGATAAAGACTATTCTCAAAGCCCAAAATCAAACATTAAGGGGATGCCTTCAAGCGTCTGTTGTATACAACGTTGTTTTGGCGATTCTAGATAATGCAATAATAAAAGAAAATAAAATGAGTGGTATAAATTTGGAAATGAAAAGAGCAAATTATCTTTATTTATAGATCATATACCCATACGCCTGCGTGAAAAAACAAAATTCAACAGAGTGAATTTGAAGATCAAATTAGCTTTATTGAGCAATTCATGCATCGGACGGCATCCCATCTGGCACATTGAAGGGAGATCTGACGAGCTGTGCAAAATGGAAGGCTGTCAGAGGCAGAAAGAGGGGGAGAACAAGAAAAGAGAAGATTGTTTTGGGCAAGGTCACCTTCCTGTGGGGATTGGAAGGGGTCTATCAGAAAGATTATCTCACTAGTGCTGAGCAGGTAATTCCAAACTGACTGGTCCAGGTCCCGTTCTCAGGACAGGCTGACATTTCAATCACGTTAGGCAATCCCGGTTTGTTGATGTGGGGCTTAGCACAAGTGACTCTATTTGGGGACTGTTTCTTTTTTAATACACAGAACACTAAGAAACTATAGTAATGTTTTTAAAATTATTACAGTTAAAGGGCAAAGTTTTTTTAAGTTTAATAAATACACAAAAATGAAAAAATCATTTTTAAAGGGTATTTATTTATTTAAAGAGGGGGGGAGAGAGAGTGTGTCAGTGAGAGAGGGAGAGAGAATCCCAAGCAGGCTCCACACTCAGCACAGAGCCCAGCACAGGACTCGATCTCACAACCGTGAGATCATGACCTGAGCCAAAATCAAGAGTTGGATGCTCAGCCAACTGAGCCACCCTAGAGCTTTTTTTTTTTTTTTAAAGGGAGTTTTAAAAATTCCATTAATGATCACATTAGAAACTTTAAATTTCTAAAGAATCATCTTAACCAAAAAAGGTCTATGTGAAGAATACAGGAACAACATAAAATATCTAAATATGTGAATGGAAAAATATAATTCACGAACAAGTCAATCTTTCTCACTACAAATAAATATAACTGGCCATAATCCTAAAGGATTCTCTAATGAAAATAGTGAAATGACTTGAAGCTTTATATTGAAAAGTCAATGTGTAAGAATTGCTAACATATTATAGAAAAAATGTAAACTAAGAAAGGCACTGTATATCAATTGGTGCAATCAAAATAATATGGTACTGGCATAAGACTGGTCAAAGAAATCAGTGGAAAAGGGTTCAGAAAAAAATCCAGGTATATATAGGAACTTAATATATGATAATAGTGGTATTTAAATTCAGTCATGAAAGAATGGTTTATTTTATGAATGGGACTGGAATAATTGGTTATTCATCTGGCATAAAACAATGGTGGTCCCTTACTTCAGGCCACAAAAATAAACTTCAGCTGGATTAAAGAACTCATGTAAAAAAAAATTGAGGAATAAGGATTACTAGGGGGAAATTTTAGGAGAATATTTATCTAGCCATTGGAAACGAACACTATCATTAAGCAAGAAAGGAACCCCAAAGCCATTTAAAAAACAAAACACATTTTATTTCAAAAATCAGCAATGGCTAAGCAGCAAAGGACACCATAAATAAAGTCCAGAGGCCCTATGAGAGATTGGAAAAAATATATTTGCTAATATTGGAGAGTCAGGAGTTAATACCCCTGTTGTACAAAGAAAGACAAAATAATTTTTGTAAATAAATAATAATAATAAAAAAGAAATGTATCCAAGGAAAAATGCGACAGCCAACAAACACATGAAAAGAAAATCTGGTTCACCAGTGAATAGGCAAATGCAAAGCCAAATGCAGATAAGATGCCCTTCTCCACCCTCCTGTTAGAAAAAGTGTAATAGATGGGGCGCCTGGGTGGCTCTGCTGGTTAAGCGTCCGACTTCAGCTCATGATCTCATGGTTCATGGGTTCGAGCCCCGCGTCAGGCTCTGTGCTGACAGCTAGCTCAGAGCCTGGAGCCTGTCCTCAGATTCTGTATCTCCCTCTCTGTCTGACCCTCCCCTGCTCATGCTATCTCTCTCTCTCTCTCAAAAATAAATAAAACAATTAAAAAAAGAAATTTTTTTTAAAAAATTAAAAAGAAAAAAGAAAAAGTGTAATAGAATAGTGAGAAGGAGGAGCAGGAGGAGCAGGAGGAGGAACAGGAGGAGGAAGAGGAGGAGGAGGTGGAGAAGGAGGAGGCTGGTGGTGACAGATCTATATTGTTCTTACAATGTGCCAGCAGCTATTCTAAGCATTTTACATATAATAGCTCATTTAAGCCTATTAACAACCCATGTAGTAAGCACCATTATTATCCCCATTTTGTGGATGAGGAAACCGTACATACGCACCTGAAATAAAACTCCCAAGGAACAATACTCATCCTTACCATTCAGAATTACTATCGTCTCCTATGTTACTCTACTTAAAAATTGCCGATCAGGACCCAGTACATTGATTTTATGACACAGAAATGGTGACACCCACTGTTTGAAGAACACGGACTTAGATGCTCATAAAATATTAAAAAATAAAATAACAAGTTTCTGAGTAATGTGTGCGCTGAGATCTCATTTATGGAAGAAGAAAGGAAAGATGGGAAGGTGCATTCTCTATAAGAGTATGTACGTTGTGGAAATGGATATTGTGTTGGTGAGTCCAGAAAAGGGTGTAGAAGGAGCCACATCTGACCCACCCCAAGGGGCCCGGCATGGTTAGGACAGAGATTTTCACTGAATATCACTGTTTTGTTTGTTACACGGCAAAAAGAATGCTTTGCTTTTGGGTTTCGTTAAGGACAATTCCACCAATTAGGACAAAAGAGTTTTGTGATCTTTTGTAAACTTCCGTGCTCTGGGATAAAATCTAAGTTGTTCTAACTTTATGGCATCTCATGCTTAAACGGCCCCCATTCAGCATTTGGCTCCCATTTATTAAAAAACATAAATCTTTCAGTCCTACCTCTAAAACCTACTGGGAGACAGGCAAACCTGATTATGATGACTTCTTATCAAGCTAGGAGGGTAAATGATTATTCTCCCCCACAGTAATAAGGCAATTGGATGAAAGGCATGGGATCTCCACGAAAAATATCCAAAAAAGTCACAAAATATGTTTACAAGATAGAGATATAATTCCATTTGAAAGGAATTTCATTCATTCATTCACTCACTCATTCATTCAACATGTACCTGATTTGATTTAGTTTACCTTTTGACATATACAAACTGCCACCTCTCTTTCTGTTCTGCATTATACATACAATAGCTCATTTAATTGCTAGAATCTTCTCCTATAAACCACGTTTAGTATCTCCTTTAGGTATTCCTACAACCGAATTGTTCAAGATTCTGGGGGCTTATTCAGCTCAAGCATCCAATTAGCTTGGTTCCTTCTTCCCAAGGTTAAGAGAGAGAGAATAATTAGAATTTTCCATCACGTTCCAGGGTTGTTGTTTGTGCTTTTTCCCAGCTCCGTCTTCCGGGCACATGTTGTGATTGCACGATCCTGCCCACTTGGGATCTGCTTTGGCCAATGAAAAGAGTGCAGAAGTGGTGTCTCATTTAAGATCTGGGGTGTGCACCTGCCACATCCTTCTCTATCTCTGCAAAGGTAGAAATGGGCATCGAGAAACAATCTCCATCAGGCTGAGTCCTCCTGATGGACATACAGAGTGAGTGAGAGATAACCTTATGTCGTGTGAAGCCATTGAAATGTCAGTACTGCTTGTTAGCACAGCATCCTTGAGCCTATCCTGATGGATACACTCCATGAGCACTTAGGTCTTACTCGCGAACTCCCGGTATCCATTATTGTTGTTATCCCTACCTTACTGTGGAATAAATGTCTGTCCACTGCCGTTGTGATGTCTTTGCTCTCTGGAAACCTGCCGGAGCCCAGTGGTGCACACGGTGAGCTTCATGACTGTAATATTTTTAGCTACGTTCTAGTTCTTAACCTATCACACCACCCTTGCCTGGGTGGCTGAGTACATAGCAGCTTCTAGATTTAGCCATCAGCTATATAGAAATTCTTCAAAACCCTTAGGGCCAATGTTACCCCTAGGTCACCAAGGCAACTGCTATTGCCATGTAGAGTTTCTCTTTGGAATCGTTGGGGTCCTTATCTGATCAAGAATCTGGGGGACCCCGGGGCCTCAGTCAGTTAAGCTTCTGATTTCGGCTCAGGTCATGATCTCGAGGCTCGTGAGTTTGAGCCCCACGTTGGACTCTGTGCTGACAGCTCGGAGCCTGGCTTTGGATTCTGTGTCTCCCTCTCTCTCTCTCCCCCTCTCCTGCTCATGCTCTGTCTCTCTCTTTCTCAAAAATAAATAAACATTTAAAAAAAAATTTTTTTAAGAATCTTATCAAAACCACTTTGGGTCACTTCATTATGATGAACTAATTTCATATACTGGATAAGGGTTTTAGATTTCCATCTATTGCCCCCAGAAAACCCCAGGTTTCATATACAATGAGTCAACCCGTTCCAAGGATTTCATACTGAAGAGTCTCAGGGAAAAAACAACCTTCATCAAAGCATAGAAGGTGTGGTTATATTTGATGCTGGCTAAAGCCAGCTCGTAGAGGCTCCTGACGGCCAACTCTGTGATCTCTTTCCAGCTCGGCCTTCAGTGCCTCATGTTGGTGACCTGAAATCAACCGTGGACAGGAGTATATACACAGCAGAAATTAGCAATTGCTACACATCAGGACGCTGGTTTTTCCTTGGAGATGCAGTTGTTAAACATTGACCAGCACATCACTGATTACGTCATCATCCTCTCTTACTGCCTTATGCCATCTTAATTGAGAGGGCTCACTCATTGATTCTAACTGTGATAAGGAAAATCCTCCTACTTCCGCTCCTGTGACGTGGTCCCTGGCTGATTATTTTAAATTTGACTTCACTTGATACTCTAAGAACAAAGAAACTGTATTAAACACCGACTATGTAGCAGGCTCTAAGAAAATGAGAACGAGCAAAACAAGCTCTTCCTTCTCTGTTAGAGCTTCATTTGAGATGTTCAAGGACACTTACCACAAATATAAGATATTTTTACTCTATCATATCCTTTATTTGTCATTTTTGTTTACCTTAGTTTCCTCTGAGTTTCTGAATTAATTTGGGTGATTATTTCAAGTACAGTAGCTGTTACTGTTTTGTTTGGCTCATGGTATGTCCCTTTCAGAACTGCTCTGCTCCACATCATGTAACTCTGGTCGAACTATCAATCAAGGTGCCAGTGTCCACTGCCCCACTGATAGGTATATGGCTGAGGATACAAGAATATCCAACTCCCTTAGACTCAGAGACTATTCCAAGATAAGCATGTGGCCCAACTGTGGTCAGTCAGAATCCTTTCGCAGAGACTAATAGGGATTCTGGAAGTCTGAAAGGTTATCAATCCCTCTGAAAGCATGACATTTAAGAACCACATAAACCAGGGCACCTGGGTGGGTCAGTCGGTTAAGCGTCCGACTTCAGTTCAGGTCACGATTTCAGTTTGTGCATTCGGGCCCCACATTGGGCTCTCTGTTGTCGGCACAGAGCCTGCTTCAGATCCTCTTTCCCCCTCTCTCTCTGCCCCTCCCCTGCTCTACAAGTGCATATATTCCCATCACATCTCTCTCTCTTTCAAAAATAAATAAACATTTAAAAAAGGAAACTTATAAACCTGGAAAAGTCACATTACATGGGGATAGTCTATAAGGGAATGAAGTCAACGTAGATGAAAGCAGACCCGAGAAATGGGGAGGGCCAGAGGAATAAGACGTGATGATATTGTTTATTTAAACATCGATCCATCCATGCCTGAAATAGAACTAACTCTTGAAATTTTCAGTTACATCAGCCAGTCAATTCCTTTTGGCTGAGACTAACTTGAGTTCTTACCAGGTGAAACTGGTAGAGTCCTGCTCAATGTAGCAAAACACTACTTTGGTATGGAGTACTACTACTCAAATCTTTGCAAGCAAGTCTTTGACACCCTTTCTACTCTTTTCTCGGTGATCATCCAAGGAAGCATTGAGACCAAGTCAACTACCCTTGTGACATTGTCCTTGTTGCCTTCTCCTTCCCCCTTAGTCTCTGCTTCTCTCTCCTCTTCCCTCTTCTCAGCCCTAGACGTTGGTGTCTTCTCAAGTGGGGAAACTCACCATGCACATAGGTATCTAAGTTGCTTAGATACCAACGCCTTTTTGACTTAAGAGTTATTTTCTTCACTTGTCTCTAGTTTTTTAGTGTGAAACTCATCTTTAGTTATTCAACATGGGGAAGAAACAGGACCATAGGTTATAGTAAACGAGTTGGGTAAACCTCATGGAGGTAAGTAGTGGTGGGGGTGGAAATAATGGCAAGAGATTGAGGAATGGCAAGGTATTGAGAATAATGGAGCTATCAGTGATGTTTCGGAAAACTTTGAAAATGTTTATTCTATTTATTTGGGGAAAAGCTCAACTTCCTCTAATTTGAACAATGGAAGGAGTCCAAGGGGTCAAATTGGGGGAGTCTAAAGTCATCACCGTCTTCCATTCTGGGACAGCCAGTTTGAGATGATATTCTCAGTAGAGCCAACATGTAGCCAGGGATCTGCCAAGAGGACTGCTAAGTCTGATTACTCACAGAGTGTGGATCTCCTCCATGATTTATCTGTTGAATTACGAGCTAAATTGGGATGTTCTATTTTTAATTTGAGGTGGTCTTTTGAAATCAGAACTTCTGGCAGGAAAAAAAAAAAACAAAACAGTAAAACCACAAAGGACACCCAAGGTAAAATACATTATGGAGACGTCCCAGATCCTTTGAGATCCATGAAAGTAATCTCACATTCAAGAGAAATTTCCCATCTAGGCTACAAGTGCATATATTCCCATCACATCTGTAATGAGAGACTCTGAACAGGCTGCAGTAATGGAAATCCTTTTGGAGGGAGGTTTCTGGACCAGGTCTGTTTGGATTGTGAGTGTACAGAAAGGATCCAAGTATGAAAACCCAGATGTCATCCCATGAATCTATGTATGGAAAATTTGATGTAAATCAGATTGATCCTTTGTTTATCCATTCATTCATCCATGTATACAGTGGACTCTCCCAGGCCACGGCAAAGCAGCAGAGATACACATCGTTAACACCACCAACAAATCAAAGGTCACCCTTACCTTTTAGGTTCTAATAAGAGAGATCATATCATAATAATATACAGTAAATATATTCTAATAACAGATGTCTGTATAGCAGTATGGGGAAAAGAAGGAAACACGGAATTCTGGGTTCACAGAGAGCTGGTGAGAAACAGGGATAAATATCAGTTACCTGAATGGAGACACAAGAGACCTGCATACTGGGCCTCACCTGTTACTGACTAATGGCATGATGTGGGGCGGGGGCGGGGGGATGTGGCCTCAGTTTCCTCACTGGAAAATTGACATGTGGGCTGTGGAGTTCTATGTCTGTCATGATATGCATGTGTACCTGTGTGTGCCGTTTAACTACCAATGCCTCTGCTAGAAAAGATTTGCACCCAGACCAGAATTGAAAGCTTGCCAACAGAATGAAAAGCACACAGAGTCTTTATCTCCTTGCCCGTGTTTCCAAATACAGTGCAATTTCCTTGTCTCGTCCGATTAGGCTGATCTTAAGCAGACTGTGATTTCGAGGGGGAAGAAAAAGTATTTCTAACAGTTTCAAACCATTTATCTTGATTAAAAGGATCGTCTTTATATCCAAACAAGGCTGTCTTATTTAAACCCGCAGAAAGAAAAGGCCTTCATCCCGAGTAATGGATGATCAGTATTTTCTATAATCTGCCTTTATAAAATCTGAGTTAAAAGGATATCTTGGAAACACACAGAGAGATCCAGAAATGGGCCTACTTCTGTGTTCAAACAAAACCAAAACCAACCGAGTAACAAAAATGTATGACCCTACAGACCCTCTAGTTATTACCCTCTTCCTCCCTTTCCTTCTCTTTATACTTGAAGGTCATGCTGGCTCCATTGGCCTCATGTTCTTTTAGCTCCTGCCGCCCACCTGCAGCCAGTTTCCACCCCCAATCAAATTTCAAGACCACATCTTCCCAGGTCAGCCGTCCCTCCTCATTGCCAAATCCGTTGAGGCCCCTTGACCTCATTCCATAAACTAACTTCCAGAGTTTGATGCTTTTCTCTCTCCCCTGGCTCCTGGGACACTAATCCCTCTGAGTCTTGCTCCTTTAAAATCATTACCTGTTTATCATGTGCCAGGACCTTTGCTAAGGATTTTCCCTGTGTCCTCATGCACGTATCACAACATCCCCATGGAATGTGTGTTAGGAAGATCCTCTCACAGAAAAGAAACCAGTCTTAGAGAGCCTTGCCCAAGGTCACAAAGCTGGACCGTGGCTGTGTCCGTTGGGCTTCTTCCCGAGGTCAGGGTCTGCTCAGCGGTGACCATGAGGATCAGAAGAACAAACTATGACTTACCTCCTCGGCTGATTGTTGTCTTTATTCTAAATTGTGCCATTTTAAGTTAAGAAATAAAAAACATGTATCTTAAGCAGGACATAGAATTTCTACAAATGCTTCCTTTGTATCAGGTTATCAACAAAAGCAGCCTGTGAGACTGTTACTATTATCCCTATTTCAGTTACAGAAACAATGGTTGAGAGAGGTGGCCCCAAATCACAGAGCTCCTTCATGGCAGGGCTGGGAACCGAAGCCCTTCTCCCCAGTACCCCCTATGGGAGCCCTCATTCCATGCCTTCATTGCCAATCCTCCCCAGCTCTATCCAGGAAGACCTTGGCCACACTCATGTATTCAACTCTGCATTGTCAATCCTGAGTCTGCATTTCCAGCCTTTTCCAGGTCCAAAGCCATTCACCCATCTTTTGACGACAGGCTCCATTTTTATATTCCTAAGTCATCTCAACCAAAGGTTGGGGGGCGGGGCGGTCGAAAGAAAAAAAAATACATAGTTACCCTTCCACCAAAATTTAAATGCCTTCCCCTTTCACTTCCTTATTCAGTGACAGCACCACCGTCTGTACGGCGTCTGATTACGTCTTAATCAGGCAAGAAATGCAAGTCGTTTTTCCCCTGATTTTGTCTCCCTCACCCTCCTCGTCAAGGTGGTCCCCAAGTTCTACTAGCTCCATCTTACCATAAGTTGCATCAGCCTACCTTCTCTTGACTCACATGACCCCCACTTTCACCCATGCCTTCATCTTTTCTTGCTGGGATTCCTTCGATCACCTTCGGACTGGTCTGTCTCCACCAGTGCATGCCTCTGACAGTCACATCTACAATGTTGCAAAGTCATCTTTCTACACTACCATTGTCCCCCTGCTCCTTACGCTCTGAAGTGACATGGCTGGTTGCCTTCCCAATCTCTATTTCTCCCGTCCCCCCGCTGGACGGCAGCTACACACGTGTGAGGATTTGACATTCTTCCAGTTCATGGATGGGCAATATTCCAGGCCCGAGTGTCATCAACACGTGGAATTCCCCAACTGCGATTGAGGGTTAGCATGGAACCCAGATGGTCTGATCAGGATGACAGGGTGATCTCAGGGTGCTTGTTGGATCGCTAACAGAGAAACTAAAACTTGCACTTGTCTCTGGACGTAAGTGAAAAGTAAGGATTGGCAGCCGCTTTGCAGCAATAAGGCAAGTCAGCCATAGGTTGAAGATGACATTTCACGAGGTTCTAAGGTCTAAGCAATTTTTTTTAGAAAGTCATTCAGGAAAACATGTATATGTCCAGTCCTCTGGGACACTTCAGTCCAAGTCCTTTCTCTGTGTATACAGAAATGACATTGTTAAAAACTCTGTGAAGACTATAATTGCATTTACCTAATTAGATTAGTTTGGTCTGTCTGAAATTGCAGTATTTGGGGTCAAAAATGGTGGAATGTTGCCATTCCGCATGACTCAACCTGATACATATCCATCTCTCTACCTCCCTTTGGAGTTCATTAAGAGCAAGAACCACTTTTGTGTTGCTAGAGCCCAGCAGTATGTCTTTCTGGTAGGTCAATAAATGTCTGTTAAATCTAATTGAATGAATAAATTCAATATAACACTATTTCTAAGATAAGGCTCTACATTCTCCTCCTGCTTGTCTGAGGTCTCCTTCTCAATGTTTTTCTTTCTTTGTCCACAGCCCTCTAAATGTGAGAATTCCCAAGGTCCTTTTTAATTTGTACTTAAGGCACTTTTCTTGTGGTCTCATGGATTCCCACAGACTCATACACACACACTTACACACACACACACACACACAAACATTTACTACACTTATGTTTCCAGTTCCATCTGCTCTCACAAACTTGACACGGAAATTTCCGACCTATGGATGTCTATAGAACATCGCATGTAGATGTCCTCTCTCTTCCGACCTCTTAAAGTAGAACTCATCAGGTGTCTCTACCCTCCATTCGGACTTCCCCTAATGGTCTGCTCTTCTCCTTTTACAGGCCATCTGGGTTAATGTCACCTATCTTCCCCATGTCATGGGCTGAAAACCTTGTCATTACCTTAGACTAAATCATTGTCAGTTGTTCTCATCATCTTCTAAACCACCTCTCTGGCATCTCCTCCTTATAACACCCTAGTTCATTGTCAAGCCTTATTCCCCTTCAGTGTGTCCCCTATCCTACAGCAAAAACAGTATTTCTGAAATGTAAATCATACCCTACATCTTTCTTCCTAAAAACTTTAATGGTTTTTCCACTGATATAACACAAATGTACAGTGTAAATGTTAACAGAGGGCTGTTTAAGGTAGAAGAGAGATTAAAATGGGGAAGAGTTTCTCAGGCTAGACTGCCTGCAGGAAGGTGAGCTTCGAGGCAGATTTTGTAGGAAGAGGTGGGATTCGTCTTAACTAAACCAGTTGGGGGTGGGAGGAAGCAGAGATGTTGCCAAGAATAGAATTGACAGAAATTCCTTTCTGATCCCGGTGCCTCGTAAATTACTGCATCTAAATCAGAAAATGGTATTTGTCAGACTTTCCATATCAGATGACAACATTATAGTAATTATTTTTGACAGTCTAAGTGTTTCCACTGAAAAATTGAGAAGCAGAGCAGAAAAAACCTGTAAGAGCTCTGTTGTCAGCATTTTATGCTGTTGCGATCCTCTTGCATTGATGACTTGAAGGGAAAGGAAGTGTGGACAGTTTTGCTACCGAGAAACAGGCCAAATATTTAGGATTTGAATTGAAGAGTTACTTTTGACTGTTGCAGACTTAAGAACATATTGGAGTATTTGTTCCAGGAACACATTCTGAGAGTCTGCCAAGAAGAATCATGATCTCCCAGGATCAAGGTGGCAAAGAACTACTTCAAATGTTTTATACATAGGTGTACATCAATCCATCAACAAAAATCCTTGGACTCATTTTGTTTCAATTCCTGTGTTTTGTGTGTGTGTATGAAGCACATAAAATGGAACAATCTATTTTTTAAAATATTCATACCAAAATAATGGAACACCCATGTCAAGTTGATGTTACATCAGCCTCTGAAGTAATTAGTACATAGAATATAAATCAGGATTTATTTTTTCCAGCACTCTTGTAAATATGTGAAATACAGAACAAGAGCTATTATCAGATTTATATGCTTTTTTAATGTTTTTTTTTAATTTTTAGAGAGAGAGAGAGAGAGAGAGAGAGAAAGTGTGAGCAGGGGAGGGGCACAGAGAGGAGACACAGAATCCACGAAGCAGGCTCCAGGCTCTGAGCTTTCAGTACAAAGCCCGATGCAGGGCTCAAACCCATGAACCATGAGATCATGACCTGAGCTGAAGTCAGATGTTTAACTGACTGAGCCACCCAGGTGCCCCGTTTATCAGATTTATATTAATATGTTTAAACCTGAAGACATTTAAGCAATAGTCTCATTCCTTTCCACAAACTATCAAATTCCCAGCTTTTTTCCTAGGGTTATGGTGGCATTTTAATATTAGAGAGTATTATAGCAAGGGATCAAGAATGAAGAAAGAGTAACTAAATGAAACTGACCTCAGTGATAACTGAGCAAACTCAGTTTGCTCAGCAAACTTAGCAAACTGGTCATTTGCTAAGGAGACCTCAAAACCAATGTGGGATTTCCAGTCTCCCCAGCTGAAGTTAGCTTCTACGTGGAGGAAGGAGAGGAGTGTTACAGCACCTTCAGATGCTTGCTCCATGGACACAGGACAAATCTCCCAATGGCTATGGATCCCTCTGAATTCTTTCACTTACACAGCCCCATGGACTCAGCCACTGAGAGAAGAAGTATTAGGAATATGTGGAGAGGAAAGTGCCAGAAAACACTAGCAGGTACAGCCTTTTAATGTGGTTTAACTCTGCCCACTAGAGAATGCATCTCAGTGATTGGGCAGGGACAGCCAAAAAGTGGGCAGATGTGGATGTGACATGAGGGAAGGTGGCCATCCATAGCCATTTCTTGCCCCACCATTCTGTGGTCTGTCATTGCACATGTTGTCAATGTGAGGGTGCTGGCCCCTGGGCACTTTCCTGTATCATTCACTCATCTGACCTTTGAGCCACGTTCCTCCAAAGGTCTATTTGCAGCAGATTGAGACAGATGGTTTCAAAGACTTCAGCACTGCACCCACCTGACTAATCACCCGCCCAGTTGCTGTTGCTGCAGAATACTGCCCAGTATCCAAAAGGTGGGGACATTAGTCTTCTCTTTGTCCCTTCCACAGTTCTGGAGGCTAGAAGTCCAAGAGTAAGGCACCACATGGTTGGGTTCTGGTGGGAGCTCTCTTCCACCTTCTCACTATGTCCTCACATGGGCGGGACAGAGTGACGATGCAAGCTCTCCAGTGTCACTTCTCTCTGGTGTCTCTTCTTACGAGGACACTAATCCCATCATGAAAACCTCAACTTCATGGAATTCTTTAACCCTAATCATTACCAAAGGTCCCACTCCAAATACCATCACATTGAGGGTTAGGGTTTCAACTTATGAATGGTGAGGAAGGGGGTGTGGGGGGCAACTCAGTCCACCACAACACTATTAAATATTTGGTGTACTTTCTCTAGACCTTTGTCTAAACCAAGGGAGAAGGAGGAGAGGAGACCAGAAAGAGAGAAAGAGAGAGAGAGGTTGTTATTCTTTATTATAAATCTAATATTCTGTCACTATTTTCACTGACAGATTTTTTTCCATAGTTATCTTACCATGTCTGTGCATAGAGATCCTTCTTACTGCTTTTTCATATCTTCATAATAGTAAAAGTATGGAGTATATCATTAAACAATAAAATAAGATTTTACTTCAAAAGACAGGTTGAACAAGCACATGTATATGTATCCCCTTTCGAATATCCTTTTAAAATTATATATATTATATATACATATATACACATACACATATTTTAATTATATATTAACTAATCTGCACCGATACAACGTTCTTTTTTTTTTCAGTACAATAATCAACAAATTATATGAGATATTCAATCCTTTATTATAAAATAAGGTTGGGCACCTGGGTAGCTCAGTTAGTTAAGCATCCAACTCTCTATCTCAGCTCAGGTCTTGATCTCAAGGTCATGAGTTCAAGCCCTGCATTGGACTCTGTACTGGGTGTGAAGCCTACTTAAGAAAAAAAAAAAGATAATAAAAATAAAATGGATTTTATGTTAGATGATTTGGCCCAACAGGAAGCTAATGTAAATATTCTGAGCATATTTAAGTTAGTCTAGGCTGAGCTATGATATTCAGGAGGTTCAGTGTGTTAAATGCATTTTCAATGATGATATTTTTCAACTTACAATGGGTTTATCTGGATGTAACCCCAATATAAGTGGAGGGAGATCTATATATATATTTGATATCATAATAGCTCTAAACCCCTGAAAAAAAAAGACAGTATATCAATAACAGAACGGAAACTGTAGCTTCTTAGTAAAAGTAAAGCATAACAATTGATGAAGAACTCCAAAATACCAGGTTTTCCCAACACAATGAATATAACAAGAGGACTTCCCCAGGAAGTCATGGGATATTTTACTTTCAAAATCCACTTCTAAAGCTGTAATGATCAGGACTCTCCTATCCCTCTTCCCCTCCACCCTCAATAGGGAGGTTGGCATTAGCAGCTAGACTTTTGCCTCCAAGATGAAACCAGAGAATGGACCCCCTAAGGGGAGGGTCGCTGTGGGAGAGCTCGCATTGACAACATGGGGTCCTATGAGGTGCTTAGAGCAGCTTGGAGTACTTCCAGATGTCCACAACAGACATGGCGATGTTTGGGGTTGAAAGGGGAAGAGAGATGATTCTGCCCCAGAATGAATTAAATGAGAGACTTCCACCTCCAGGATGACGGCCTCCTTATCATGGCGATTACCTGTAGATACCCTGCTCTCTGTCCACACACCTAAGGAACACGCTACATCCGAGTGTGCCCAACTCAGGTTCTGTGCTAGCAATTAGCTCTTGCATTCAAGGAGCCTATAAGCAAGGACACACGGTCAAGGGAAATCAAAATGGCGCCCAACTAACAGACAAGCCAGCCTCAATACCCTCCTGTTCAGAGCTGCCTAGTAGAACTGGGGAAGGAGAACTATGTGGTAGGTGTAGCCTCGCCTTTCCGAGTCAGCCTGATGAGTTCTTACTGCAAGTTCCTGCAACATCTGGCTTTCTCGGGCTGCAAGAATGTTCTCAGCTTGTGCACAGGCTCCAAGGGCCAGAAGCAGCCCTCAACCAGTCATTCATGGCCATGGGCATTAGTGAGAGAAGCTACAGCTTCCTTCTCTGTCAGGTGTCAAGTGTGCTCTGCATACTTTTGCAGAGTTCCCCCGTTGTCCGCGGGAGGAGCCTGCTCCCTAACACACCTGTACTGGCTCCCTGTCCTTTCCTGTGGGGCCCAACTCCCTCCGCCCCTAGTGGTGCTTCCCGGTATCACCTCCAAAGTAAACTGCCTTTGAATCTCCTGTCTCAGAGCCTCCTTGGAGACCTAACCAAAGACTCTGGGCCTGGTGGTATTCTCTACGCTGTGCAACTTTTATGTTTTTGCAAATGCATGGAGTCAGAGCAGCTTGTATGAATCCGAGAACGGCTTTCATTTTCTGAAATTTTTAGAAATATTAAAAAATAAATAAAAATTAGGTGCCTGGATGGCTCAGTTGGTTGAGCATCTGACTTCAACGCAGGTCATGGTCTGGCCCTTGGTGGGTTTGGGGTCCACCTTGGGCTCTGTGCTGACAGCTCAGAGTCTGGAGCCTGCTTCAGATTCTGTGTCTCCCTCTCTCTCTCTACCCCTCCCCGGCTTGCACTCTGTTTCTCTCTCTCTCTCTCCCTCTCTTTCTCAAAAAATAAATAAACATTTAAAAAAGAAACATTAAAAAATAAATAAAAATTGGGTGTCTGGGTGGCTCAGTCAGTTTTGTGTGGGACTTCAGCTCAGGTCATGAACTCACCATTCGTGAGTTTGAGCCCCACATCGGGCTCACTGCTGTCAGCACAGAGCCTGCTTTGGATCTTCTGTCCCCCTCAATCTCTCTGCCCCTTCCTTGCTTGTGCTCTCTCTCTCTCTCTCAAAAATAAATAAATCTTTAAAAATAAATAAATAAATAAAAATTAACTGACATAAGTTGATTATTATTATTTTTTTCAATCTGACTATAAAGGTGACCCACTTAATCTTTTCAGGAGATGAACTGGTAACAAAACAATGCTTTGAAATTAACTGGTGGAGACCCCAGAACTCACATTATTAAGAGGTCCAGGATCTCTCCTTCTTGAGGCCTCAGTCTGCCTCCTTACACACCTCATGTGTCATCCCAAAAACCCAGGCAGAGAGAGAAATGACAAGTGTGGCCACTTCCCTAAGAAGACCTAGACCTGATTTGCCACTGGTCTCACTGCTGCCACCAAAACTGGTCTTTAAGTTTGCTCTGCCCCCATGGAAACGTCCCTGCCCTAGGGCACTGCCATCAGCCACCTGGTTCCCAGAACCAGCTCAGGAGTCTTCCATGCCCAGGCCCTGAGGCTGAGATTCCCAGGCAGGGCCTTGGGACCAATGCACATGGTCATGTGGGGCCAGTCGGGTGTTGAGAGAAGAGTCATAAGCATCTGCTCCGTAGAGATTGTCAGATTTGCCCAGGCCGAGGGGACAGTGGAAGCATCTCTTAATAACACACATAATATGCAACCTCACAGAGTCTCTGCCTCATAAATCAATGAAGGCTTTGAAAAACTTCCGAAAAACTCGATGTCAAAATGTGTATGTTTCTGTGTCCACACAGTGAAATTGGGGTCAGTTTTTACTTTTCTTTTGGTTTCTGTACAGCCTAAATATCTTTCATTTAAAAAAATGTGTTACTTTGGGGACGCTTGGGTGGTTCAGTCGGTTGAGCATCTGATTCTTGATTTCGACTCAGGTCATGATCCCGGGGTCAGGAGATCGAGCCCCGTGTCAAGCTCTGTGCTGAGCATGGAGCCTGCTTGAGATTCTCTCTCCTTCTGTCCCTCCCCTGCTCACACACACATATGCTTGCTCTCTCTCTCTAAAATTTAAAAAAAAACAATGTGTTACTTTTGTGGCCAGATTTTTAGTGTTATGAATTTTTTTTTTTTGAAGCAAAAAGAGAAACTGCCGTAAGGTTCACCGGATTATTAAACGGGTATCTGTTGGGCGTTCCTTGTGTGCCAGGCCCTTCCTGAGCATTGAAAATGCATTAACAAACAGGACAGACAAAACGCCTTCTCTCATAGACCTTACCTCCTAGTGAGGAAGACGCACTAATTAGTAGGCAAATAAGTAGAATAATAAAGTGAATGCCCTGAAGGACACAAAAGGGGAAAGAGGCACTGAGAGTGGCCCCAGGGGAGGGTGTGGGTGGAAGGGGTGGGCACTGCCAACCACAAAATAAGAAACCATCCAAAAATGATCCATTCCAGGGGCACCTGGGGGCTCCGTCAGCTGAGATTCTGACTATGGCTCAGGTCACGATCTCACAGTTCAGGGTTTGAGCCCTGCTTTGGGCTCTGTGCCGACAGCTCAGAGCCTGCTTCGGGTTCTGTGTCTCCCTCTCCCTCTGCCCCTCCCCCACTCGTGCTCTGTCTCTCTCTGTCTCTCAAAAATAAATAAATGTTAAAAAAAATTTTTTAAATAAATAAACCTTTAAAAAAGTATCCATTCCAAAGGAGTTACTGTTTCCTTTATTTTTTTTTTCAGGAAAATTACACAAACTGTTGGAAAGACAATTACCTTTACCTTGCCTCTCACGAAAACCATTATTATTCACTTTTGGATAAGGCGTCTGAAACTTTCTAAAATCGGATCGACTTATCTGTTAGAAATAATCCTAAAAAATGTACTTTTTCCCAATCATATTCAGGTTTTCTCTTTTCATCTTTTCTAATTGTTTCTATTATTATTCTAATTATTCTATTATTCTTATTATTCTAATAATTTTCTAATTATTCAGCTGTCAGTGGTGCACCAGAGATGCACAAAGGAAGGCAGGCTCAGATTGGAAACCAAGAGGAGGGACCTGCCTGTTGGAGATGCTCTTAAGACACCCCAGGAGGGGCACCTGGGTGGCTCAGTCGGTTAAGCTGCCGACTTCGGCTCAGGTCATGATCTCACAGTTCATGGGTTCGAGCCCCGCATCTGGCTCTGTGCTGACAGCTCAGAGCCTGGAGCCTGCTTCTGATTCTGTGTCTCTCTCTCTGTTCTTCCCCCACTCCTGCTCTGTCACTCTCTCTCAAAAATTAAATAAACATTAAAAAATTAAAAAAAAAAAGACACCCCAGGAGATTCTAAGGGTTAGTGTATAAAAAAAAAAAGCAGCAGGTGGTTGAGATGGAAGAGTTGCTATAAAATAATTGTTTCAAAATTCTTTTTAATTGTTTAATTATATTTATTTACTTTGTGGGCGGGTGGAGAGAGAGAGAGAGCAGGGGAGGGGCAGGGAGAGAGAAACACACAGAATCCAAAGCAGGCTCCAGGCTACAAGCTGTCAGCGCAGTGCCCGACGCAGGGGTAGAACTCAAGAACCTACCCTGAGCTGAAGCCGAGAGTCAGACACTTAACCAACTGAGCCCCTCAGGCGCCCCAGTTGTTTCAAAATTCTTAAAGAAAACACTGATATAATTTAACTAAAAAGTCCACATTCTGCAGCTGAAAACTCGAAACACGGCATAAATAAAATCTCTGTCATTCAGCCTTGGGAAGTAGAAAATGGTTGTCCAGCCTAGCACTCTGGTTCCACTAAGACCATCAAGGTGACAGCCTTTTGCTTCCTCTCATGGGTCAAAGTGGGGCTGAGGACGTCGGGCTTCGGATAGCCAAAGCTGAGAGCAGGGAAGATATTTGATATTTGAGATCAAAAAGATATTTGAACAGAGACAACACACCAAGTCCATGCTCTAAATCTGGACCAATGTAGTTATTGGAACGCCCTATTTGCTTCTGTTTTAAGCAATTCTAATAATATTGATTACCAAGTTTTATAACCCATCACAGATTTGAAGAGGCCAATAAGGAAATGCGCAGGCATGCTGCTAGAAACAAGAAGACTGATTTAAAAACAAGAAAATGATGGGGCGCCTGGGTGGCTCAGATGGTTAAGCATATGAATTTAGCTCAGCTCATGACCTCAGAGTTTGTGAGTTCAAGCCCTGTGGTAGGCTCTGTGCTGACAGCTCGGAGCCTGGAGCCTGCTTCAAATTCTGTGTCTCCCTCTCTGCCCCTCCCTTACTCATGCTCTGTCTGTGTGTGTGTGTGTGTGTCTCTCAAAAATAAATATTTAAAAAATAAAAAATAAATAAAAACAAAAAAAGGACACATGGCATAAAAGTAACAGGTATTGATTAGAGAAGAGATGTAAAATTTTTTTAAAAGCGAACAAAATCCTCCAAGACAAAGCAGTATAGCTCACTTAGGAAAGAGGCAAAACATTTTCATCTCTTCACCCACGTTTTTTTTTAATGTTTTATTTATTTTTGAGAGAGAGAGAGACAGCGGGAGCAGGGGAGGGCCAGAGAGAAAGGGAGACACAGAAAGGGAGCTAGCTGTCAGCACAGAGCCTGACGCGGGGCTCGAACCCACTAACCACGAGATCATGACCTGAGCCGAAGCCGGATGCTCAACCGACTGAGCCACCCAGGCGCCCCATCTTCACCTACTTTTGAAGCTACCGAAATACCTGATATTCATCATGAAGCCTTGGGGTAGTCAACAGTGTATACATTCAATATCCTCATTGAATGAAGTGGACGGAGCGTGTTTGAGACCATGTCCCATCAAAAATGACCATGTGGGGAGTTCTGACTGTAAAGGGGCACAAAGGAATCTTGGGGGGGGAGTCAAGATGGTCTATATCTTGATTAGGATGGGGATTACATGGATGGATATGTTCGCCAATGCATCAGACTCCACACTGAAAGAGGGCAATTTACTGCATGTAAATTATACCTCAATGAAACTGATTTAAAAAGTAAAAATAAGGTTCAAGTCAAAACTCGGCGTTCACGCGCAGGCGTCAGCCATCTGGGAATTAATTGATTTTTGCAAATTTACTACTCTAGTGATACAGGCTACTTACATTAATTCAAGATACATCTATTGCGCCAGCCCCTGTGTGGGGTCCTGAGGATACAGCAAAGTTGGAAATATCTGCCCTGCTTTGGAAAGCTTCCAAGCTTGATGAATTTAGTGACTAAAAAGGATTATTTTACTTTAAAATTCTACATGTATTTGAATTTGCTGTCGAGGGGATGAAACCAGAGTGATCTCTGACACGGGCCGTACTTGTTCCTCACCTCTTTTTGCAGGATTTGCTGACCTACACAGTTTTCTACATTTGGAACAAAGCCCTTTGTTGAGCATCCTTTTCAATGGGAATCATTATCATCCCGTCACCAAGCAAACACCCAAGGGAGCTGCTGGCGGGGTAGAATTTCCTGTAGATATGCAGCAATAAACAGGACTTGTCACAAGCTGTCAGACTCTAGTAGCTTTGTAATCACCTACTTGGTGACAGAGGATGCACGGCATTGAAAAAAGTATGCCGTAATCCCCAGACGCAGCCAGGAGAAACTGGCTCAACAGGAAAGAGTCTGAGACCCTCCAGGAAAATGTATCAAAAGTGACAAGTACAAAAGTAGGAATAGATTAGACTAAATAAAAAAAAAAAAAAAAAACAGCATCTTGGCCAGAACCTGGCCCATAGCAGGGTTTCATCCGTGTTTGCTGAATGAATAAAAAAAAAAAAAATACAGGCTTTAGCTCTCATGACTAACTTAGAATAGAAAGGGGCTGGGGCGCCTGGGTGACTCAGTCGGTTAATCGACTGACTTTAGCTGAGGTCATGATGTCATGGTTTGTGAGTTTCAGCCCCACGTTGGGGTCTGTGCTGACGGCTCAGAGCCTGGAGCCTGCTCCGGATTCTGTGTTTCCTTCTCTCTCTGCCCCTCCCCTGCTCACACTCTGTCTCCCTCTTTCTCAGAAATAAATAAAAACCATTAAAAAAAAGAATAGAAAGGGGCTATAAAGCTAAGATTCCAGCACAGAGTGAAGCGATTCAGTCTCTGAGTTCAGCAGAGATGGCAGCCCATTGTGCTTTCCCTCAATCCTCCCCTCCCCCAGACGCATCCTAATTCCAGAAGGTTTACTGGCTCACTCAGAGGACACCTGAAAGTTTCGGTTTACCTTAGGACCCGTAGCCCTGAAAGCAGCTGACCTTGCCCAGGGCTGCCCTTGCCCAGCTGTGTACAGGCATTGGGTCCCAGAAGGAAACGGACCCGGTCAGGTTTCCAGAAGGAAAGAGAAGCTAGCCCAGACTGTAACGATCTCTGTGGAGGGGATGCTCCCAGAGTTGTGGGCACATTTCAGGGAACTGGGGAGGCACTGGACTCTAGCAATGAGGGTGGCTGTTACCACCCTCAGGCCTATGGCCACTGAATTCAAATAAAAATGCTCAGTTACATTTGGATTTCAGAAAAGCAATGAATATTTTTTTAGTATAAATGTCCCAAATATTACACATACTTAGACAGTAAAACCTTGGCTTGCGAGGTAACTTGCTCTGCGAGTGTTCCACGAGATGAGCAAACGGTTCTAATAAATTTTACCTTGATCAACTACTCTTGCAACAGGAGTAGTATGTGACGCTGAACATCATGTGATCACAACTGAGCCAATGGTTCTTCTCTCTCTCTCTCGCTCTCACTGTGGGATTGTGGATGATCATCTCCCGTGCTCGGATGCTCAGTCTCAGGCTGTAGTGTTTGGCAGAAATCAGTGGTTTTTCAGAACACTGGAAGGTGCCCACAACTGGCACCAGTGTTTTTTTTGTCACTTCAAAGCATCTATGGACAGTCCTTTGCTTTTCCAGACAAGAGTGAGCTTTGCAGTGCTTTGCTCCAGTCTCCATCAGGCTGCCTGCTGATATAGACCCTTTCCTCTGCTGCCTTATTGCCAGTCACATTCAATACACTATATGACACGAGTTTATTAATACCGTACTATAGTCAACATCCGTGCGAGCATATTACAATGGCCCCCAGGCAGAAGAAGATTCCATTGAGCCAACAGACAGCAGTGATTCCGTTAGTGATCGTGAAAGTCATCCTACACAGTAAACTTCTGCTCTCTTGTCTCCCTCACACCAGCCACAAAGGTTTCAAAGGTAAGTGCAGGTGAATTTGTTTATTTTTCTTTATATTTTCCTTATTATTCTGTATTATATTACAGTATTGTGATCATTTTTATATGAATATATTTGGGTGGTGGAACGAATCATCTGAGTTTCCACTATTTCTTATGGGGAAATTCGCTTTGATATATGAGTGCTTTGGATGACGAGCATGTTTCGGGAATGAGTTATGCTCCCGAACCAAGGTTTTACTGTACTTTGAAAGTATTGGGGCACCTGGGTGGCTCAGTCGGTTGAGCGTCCGACTTCGGCTCAGGTCGTGATCTCACGGTTTGTGGGTTCGAGCCCCGCTTCGGGCTCTGTGCTGACCACTAGCTCAGAGCCTGGAGCCTGCCTCAGATTCTGTGTCTCTTTCTCTCTCTGCCCCTCCCCTGTTCATATTCTGTCTCTCTCTCAAAAAAAAAAAAAAAAAACTATAGGCACCATGCTGTATGTTACATCTTCATGATATTATAACTGGAAGTTTGTATCTTTGACCACATTCACTCAGTCTCCTCACTCACCAGCCCCCTGAATCTGGCAACCACCAATCTCTCCTCCGTATCTGTAAGGTTGGGTTTGGTTTGGTTTTGTATTAGATTTCACATCTAAGTGAGATCATATGGGATTTCTTTTCTCTGCCTATCTTGTTTCACTGAGCAGAAAGATCCAACGTTGTTGTTGCAAATGGTAAGATCTCATTCTTTTTTATGGCTGTATAATACTCCATGGGACCATATTGTTTTCATTACTATAGTTTTGTAATCAGGGAATGCTTGAAATCAGGGAATGTGATGCCCCCAGGTATCTCTCTCAAGGACACCTCTTTCTTTTTTTTTTAATTTATGTTTAAGTTTACTTATTGTTGAGAGAGAGAGAAAGCATGAGTTAGGGGGGCAGAGGGAGAAAGAAAGAGAATACCAAGCTGAGTCTGCATTCTCAGTGTGGAGTCCGAAGCTGGGTTTGAACCCACGAACTGTGAAATCACCACCTGAGCTGAAGCCAGATGCTTAACCGACTGAGCCACCCACACGCCCCTTAAGGGTACCTCTGTCTAAATGTGGATGTATTCAGTTCGCAAGAAGCAGAAGAAAGGATGTTAATGAGCAAGGATGCTAAACTGCCCCTTGGACAGGTGAAAAGTTCTTGTTTTGCACCGGAGAAGTATCTCAAGAGAAAAACAATTCCACTGGTCGTTATTTTTGCCGGAAGTTAAAAGCCAAACACCATGCCGGCTTTAATTTGCAATCCTAGCTGCAAGGCATGTTTGCCACTTCTGATTTTTAATTCAGTAGTGATAATTATAAACAAATTATTTTATCATCTCTGTCATCTTTGCCCCATTGGAGACCAAGTTATAAGTTACAGACAGTGAAGCCAAAGTCGGGCGGGGGGAGGCGCTGAAAGCAAAGCCACATAGAGATGCATGACTTTAAGGAAGAGGGTGAGGGCAGGAGGGTTAGGAAATGGTGGGGAAGCACCAGGTGGGCATTTCATTTTATTTCTAGTTCTGCCTCTTGATCTCAGTCCCATTGTGCAAGTGACTTAACCTCTCTAGGCTTCAGATTTTTTTTTCATCTGTGTAACAAGGAGGGTGGTTTTGAGCCCCCTTTTCTGATCTAAGTGTCTCTATTTTAGAAACTCAATTCTTTTCTTTATTTTATTTTATTTTTTGTAATGTCTATTTTGAGAGAGAGAGAGAGAGAGAGAGAGCATGAGCAGCGGAGAGGCAGAGAGAGGGAGGGAGACACAGAATCTGAACCAGGCTCCAGGCTCTGAGCTGTCGGCAGAGCCCGACACGGGGTTCGAACCTACAAACTGTGAGATCATGACCTGAACCGAAGTCGGATGCTTAACTGACTGAGTTACCCAGGCACCCCTTGGAAACTCAATTCTGGATAATTTTCTGGGGGAAGGGTAGGTAGAAATCTTATCCCACTGCACTAACCAAGGTGGGCTCACTATGCAAAATTAATTGAGGCCAAGCCCAGTGGAGGTCAGCTTCCATTCAGATGAGATTTCCACATCGGGCTCCAAGAGGAACCATCACTATTAGGAAAGGAAGTAGGCAAGAAATTCTTTCCCAAATACCTACGACAAAATAAAGAAGCATGCCTCTCATTCCTCAGAGAATCCCAAAGAGGGATTTATTTCGCCAAAGGTAGAAGATTCCCAACTTTGAATTCCCAGAGAATCCAACCAATGGCTAAGGAGAGAGAACAACACAAAAAATCCCTTCAGTAAATTGGTCACCTTTATGAAAGCCTGTATTCCTTTTTTTTTTCAATGTTTATTTATTTTTGAGAAAGAGAGAAAGAGGAGTGGGGAGGGGCAGAGAGAGAGAGGGAGACAGAATCCCAAGCACAGAGCCTGATGCAGGGCTCAAACCCACAAACCTTGAGATCGTGACCTGAGCCAAAACCAAGAGTCAGACGCTTAACCTACTGAGCCACCCAAGTGCCCCCATGAGAGCCTGTGTTCTTCACTTTCACTCATGTGTATCACTGCCCTATCTTTTCGTGTCCTGGCTTCACCCATCGACTTTTAGTCTCTCGTGTTCTGTCGTCACAAGCACAAAGCAAGACATCCTCGATAATTGACACAAAACTATAAGACCCGATACCCCTCCAGGAGCAGCAGAAGAAAATATCTGGTTTCTCTGAAGTTTGAAGGAGCAGCCTTACGCTCTGCACAGCTCAAAGGGGCAAGAGAAAAATGAGCGCCTAGGTCCGTTGTCCTACATGTGAACTGCGCGATTTCACAGTGCACATCTGATCCTTGTTTTTTGGTCCCAGCTGCGGAGTTCTACATGCCTGGGCTGTCCACCTAGATCTCAGATCGCACAGCCTGCAAAGACCCCACCCAGGTTGTGGGGTAGCCTCCCACGATTCCCTCCTTACTAAAGAGCCAGCAACATCGATTCTTGTGCTTATAGACTGGGTTACGGAGGACCCCACAGAAAGACCACATTTCACGAGAAAGCGTTCCAAATTGTAATGAGCCATCAACGTCCCAGCGCGATGGTAATGTTCTCCAGCTTTTGAAGTCCGCAAGGAATATGAGAATCCAAGCGGAAGTTCAATGAACGACCACGGGCGACGACCGGGGTCCCGCAGGCATATGTCCTTGGTTCCCATCTATAAAATCACCAAATTTAAACATACCGCTGCTGGTCAGGCTCCGAAAACCATCTCTGGAGGGAGACCTGGGGCTCGCCTCGAGCTGCCCGCCCAGCAGTGGGTCTGATGGGAAACGCAGTTGAAAGAACAGCCTGGAAAGCCAAATACCTGTCAGGCTCTTTCACACTCCAGTGTTGCCAGAAGGTCTATAAAAATGTCATTGTCTCTCAGCTGCCGGTGATTATATTACCCTTTACGTTGGCTGTTGGTAATAAAGAAAAGAAAAGAAGCAAATATCATTTTTGCACGGCTCTGGCCTTCCTCTGGCCTTTTTCAAACAATAATAGACTAAATATAAAGAGACAGAAGTCATTACTTGGCTCTTTAACCAGTGCCAAGGAAAATGAATAATTAAGGCAACATTACTTGAAAGAAATTTACACTGTTGCTTTTAAGTTAGAACCAAATAAGAGCTCTTTAAAAATACATCATTTCCCCTTTCTCTTGACATAGCTTTTGCGCGCTGGCATAATATATTATGGCTGCTACTGTTTAGATCTTAGCAGAATTTTTAAAAAAATGCTTTTAGTTTCCATTATCCTATTATAGGTCCCAAATCAAACAGAGACGCAGGGGAGAGATCGACAAGGTGGGGAGGCAGGGGCCGCTGTTTACACAGCTTCCTTTCCCTCTGGTCCAACCATTGCGTGTTTGCGAAAACCCCAGACACCTCTCTCTGAGCCCTCTTGAACGGTCACCTCAATGGCCAGAAACCTAGTTAGCGCTTCAAGCATGTGCTCAATTTGTTCTGTGAAGTCGCCAAGAAGAGACACGTCCAGATCCCGTTGCACGGACGGCACCGGCTCTAAATCAGTGCTAGCCAAGACTGGTGCCTCCAAGGCCCTGGAGAGCCTCCTCGCCCTCTCTGGTTCTCTTTCCCTTTCTCTCTCCCTCCTTCTCTCTCCCTTCTCCCCGTTGGGGTCTTTAGGCTCCCTCAGGCGGGACGGATGGGACAGAGCAGGCACTGAACTCAAACCGACACTCCTCCCGGCCTCTGCCCCGGTAATGATCTTCAGCCTTGGGAGTGAGCAGCGCAGGAAGCCCGGGGCTCTGAGGGCCTTGGCTCAGCCTGGGGTGATGTCAGCAGGCCATCCTGAGGCTGTGGGCACCCAGCCTGTCCAGAGCTGCTGTGCCAGGCCCAGAAAGAACCAGAAGCCTGAGTGAATCCAGGCTTGTTCACATGAGGATGTCATCAGACAGGGAGCCTGGGTCCTCGCTACTGGCCCAGCCAACAGTACACGTGAGGCCTGAGGCATCGGTCCTCAGGAATGGTTTGACCTGCTTGGTCCAATAGATGGTCTGTGTCCTCTGTTCTCAGATGCCTTGGTCTTCCACTCCCAGCCACATCAGGTGGCCCCTTTCCTCAATGTCATGGGCTAACGTGGTCCCCCCCAACCCCCAAGGCCTCAGAATGTGACTGTATTGGGAGAGAATAGTCATTACAGAGGTGATACGTTAGATGAGGCCATCAGAATGAGCCCCTATCCAGTGTAAGAAGAGGAAGGGACACCCATGACACCCAGAGAGAGGGATGTCCAAGTATAGAGGCAGCAAGAGTGTGCAAGCCCAGGAGACCGACCTCAGAGGAAACCAACCCTATGGCCCCTGATCTTGGACTTCCTCAGAACTGGGACAAAGTGATATTCTGAGGTCTAAGGTACCTGGTCTGTGGTGTTCGGTTATGACAGGCCAAGCACACTGATAGGCTTTACAAAGAGCCATCTTTGCTGCTTCCTGAAAAATCACTATGTGGGCTTCAGAGGGCCACAGACTGGGTGGCTTAGGATGACTCTAACATCTGCAAGTTCCAGAGGCCGGAAGTCTGAGTTCACGGGGAGGGCGGGTGGGTTCCTTCCAAGGACTGGGAGCCAGAACCCGACCCACGCCTCTTGGCAAGCTTCTGGTGGTTTTCTGGCAATCCTGGTTGCTTATTGGGTTGTAAAAGCCTCCCGCCCTCCCACCAACCTCTGCCTTCGTTCTACATGACATTCTCCAGGCAGGTATGCCTGCCTCTGGGTCCCAATGTCCTCTCTGCAGAAGGACACTGGTTGAATTGAAGCAGGACCACCCTAATGAGCTCATCTTCAGCCGATCATCTGCAAAGATGCTATTTCCAAACAAGGTCACATTCATAGATACGTAAGGTCAGGACTTCAACATCTTTTGGGAGGGTACCCTGGTGGCTACGTTTGAAAATGCACTTACATTCTGGGCTGTCAATGCCAGATGGTAATCTATGGGTGAACACATAGGCTACACTCACCTGCATCCTGCCCCTAAATCTTCCCAATCTGTGCAGGGATTCTTTTTAATATTGTATTTTTAAATGCTATTTTTTTGAAAGAGAACATGGGGGTGGGGTGGGGACAGAGGATCCAATGCAGGTTCTGTGCTGACAGCAGACAGCTTGATGTGATGCTCGAACCCACGAACCGCAAGATCACGACCTGAGCCGAAGTCAGATGCTTAACCAACTGAGCCACCCAGGCACCCCCCACCCATTGATGTTTTGAGTTGTGTCATCGGAGAGCAGAACGCTTCTGGGACTGATAATGGGGTTCCTACTGCAGATGTCTTCTGAGAGTCCCCACCATACTATGCATGTCCAAGAGTGGAATTTCTTCCCTGGCAGAAGGAAGTAACTTCACTAGCGGGTAGAGCCAGACCAACCAACGGGCTTTGCAAAAAGAGCCTCCAGGTTGGGCACAGAGAGAAGAGAAAAGAGAAAGAGCCCTGCAGAGATTCATGTGTGTGTTGATTCAGACCGCTGCCTCTTGTCATCTGTGTGTCCGCTGTCACGGAGACTTGGCCTTTGCATCCAGAGAAGAGAGCAGGTGGTTCAAAGCTGCCTCTGATGACACTCCTGTGGGTCACATGGGGCTCGAAGCAGAGAAAAATCAGAGGACAGCACAGACTCTTCTGACAAGCACAAGACAGGAAGAGAAGAAAGACGGGCAGAGGCTGTAAAAGCCACCTTGACTCGTTTGCTTGCCTGGAGGTGATTAATTACACATCATCACAGGAAAAGCACGTGTTTCGGAAATGCTCTTAAGTGAACTACATCCATTTGTGCTTGCACGGAGTCAATCCAGGTGATTACGGCAGGAGGGAGGACGTGTGTAAAGAGAAAACCCACAAAAGCAGCTTCATTCCACACGTATTTGCTCTTTCAAAGCAAATTCAGCAGGAAATCCAAATCACTGATGCAAACCTTTGCAGTTAATTTGTTCCCAGGGGCGTATTTGGGGCCATTATCCCCGAAGCATGTACCTGAAAATCCCATTATTTGAAATATATTCTGTATTCCTGTTTAACGCTGGGCTGTGCATTGAGAAGTTATCCGTAAATGGGAAGAGAGTGCAGAAGGACAGGAAGTAACTTGGGGGCGTTCTGTGCCAAAAGGAAGGAAACCAGCTTAGCGACACCCAGAGATGATGGCTGTGAGAGTTTGTTTAAAAATCACACGTAGCAACAAGCTGTGGTGTGTGTGTGTGTGTGTGTGTGTGTGTGAGAGAGAGAGAGAGAGAGAGAGAGAGAAAATACAGGCTAGCTGATTTATGTGAATTGGTGCCTGGGGAAGTGCCAGCCCACAAAATTATTCTGAAATTCCTTGTTTCAGGAGAATCTGTTGATAACAGCACCAAACTTTTGAAGTTTACATACTAAGGCACCTAGGTGCACATCACTATTTTGTGGGTAAAAGGGGTAAAATATCAACAAGGTAAAAAATCAAAAAATTTTTTAATGTTTAGTTATTTTTGAGACAGGGAGAGACAGCGTCTGAGCGGGGCAGGGGCAGAGAGAGAGGGAGACACTGAATCCGAAGCAGCTCCAGGCTCTGAGCTGTCAGCGCAGAGCCCGACGCGGGGCTCGAACCCACGAACCCCGAGATCATGACCTGAGCCGAAGTCGGATGCTCAACCGACTGAGCCCCCCGGGCGCCCCTGATTTGTGCAGTTTTTAAAAAATCGAATAAGAGGAGAAACTCTGTCCCTGGAGAAGCTTCCCGTCAATGAGGGAAGGCAAGACCAACACACGTGACATATTTTGAAATAGTTGTTCACCTGTGCGATACAAGCTATTTAACTATGAGATCCCTGGAGGGAGAGGAGACTGTCTCTGGAGACTTCCCCAAGAGGTCAGGACTTGAGGGGGGGCTTTGAGGAATGGGTAAGATACAGGCAGAGAGAAGGAGAGGCAATTAGGGAGGCGTCTTGCCCCTGCAGTCGTCCCCACCACAAGGGGGCGTATGCATTTTCTCAGGGTCATAAAGTCGCTAGAGGTTTGCTCTCAGGCGATTAATAAAATCCGAGGAAGAACTAGAAACAAGCATTATACTTCCAAAACCAAGCAAACTTCGTACTTCCTGTAACAAATACAAATCGATATAAAGCAAAGAAAAAAAAAAGCGAGCAGCCTAGGTACAGGTGGGTGTTTTAGCTCTTAATTGACTTGTGATCATCTTCTGATAATCCATTCTCTCATCCCCAAATTACAACTATTTTAAACAGAAGCCCATTAATTCTGTAGGAATATTGTTTTCCTAATGAAAAATGGATTAAAAACTGCCTTTCTAATTGCCCTCCTTTTAGTTCTGACAAGCTGCCTAAAGCCGCCGGCTTAAGGGAGCTTCCTGGTTGCAAGAACGTTTAAGTGCTTCTGGGACATTTCCCTGTTGTCACAAAAGCGTGTGACACCCTCAGCACTTCACCTGCGCACAATTAATCCCCGACCAGGATGCTGCCGGCTGAATGATGCAGTAACCTTTCAAAGGCCCTGGCTGATCTCTGCACAAACAACATGTGCTACAACATAGTTAATCCAACATGTAGCATCGAGAAAGTAAACAGATCCATTCACGGGGGGAAGAGACTGCGTGAGCAAATACACGAACGCAGGGAGGGGGACAAGGCGCATTTGGAAAGAGCGGGAATTCTGCCTTGCCGAGATTGAAATGCTCTCCCCCACCAGGGTCAGGCAATTCCTCCTGAATCAAGCCAGCATCTCCGCGCACCATCGAAATCTGTTGCTTTGGAAGTGAACGTTATTTTAAGAACAACAACAACAAAAACAGTTCACGGATGCATAAATTTGAGGAACAGTTTGAGGGAAGTTAAACAGGTCTTTTTCTTAATGTGGGACTTGTCAGGACCTTTTCCCCTGTGACTGTGCGCAGCGAGTCTCCTGGAGGGCTGATGGCAATCAGCGTTTCTCAAAATTCTCTCAGCTAAATGTGTGTGTGTGTGTGTGTGTGTGTGTGTGTGGTCCTCCGTACACGGTTAGGAAATAAAGACTTAGGCAACTGAGTATTTTCCATGGGCAACCATAGTTCCAGGACAAGTGTATGATGCCCCCAATAATTCTGGAACAACTGCAGTTCGTTTCTTGGAGTTTTGGCAACTCGGTGGGCAAAGCTCAAGTTAGCAGTTGTATCTCTTTATGGCTAAAATTTGGTCCTTCCTTCCCATTATAAGGTTCTTGATTATTACTGTCAGTCTCTCTACATCCTCATGCTTTTAAGTGCAGTCCCTGGACCAGAAGTATGGACATCTGGGAATTTGCCAGAATCGCAGCCTTGCATGTCTCTGCCCAGACCTCCTGGATGAGACTCTGTTTTTGGACAAGTCCCCAGGGGACCTGCGTGCACACTACAGTTTAGGAAGCTCCGACCCCCACTGTACAGCAGTTCTCAGTTCTCAACATCAGCGCGCATTGAGATCAACTGGAGCAAAGCAAGGATAGACTTGGGTGAGCCTCTTTGACCATGAGTTTGATGAATCCTGAAAACAAACCAGCTTTAATGACTGACCTCTTCAGCTCCCCCTCACCTGTCAGCCTCGGGCTGGTCCTGAGGGTCACGCCATCCCTCAACCTCAGCCGCTCCTGCCAAGGAGACAGAATGTGGGGGGACACATACGGATAAAGGATGGTGTCGGGGTATTATTATGCACCATAGCTGGCAAGAACCGTCCCTCCTTACAGGCTTCTATTCTGGTGTGGCTGTTTTCACACAGTGGCCAGGACCCACAGTCCCCCAAATTGCCTGAATTAGAATTTCCTGCCACGCTTCACTTCGTGTGCGTAACCAGTAAGAAGGATTCTTCGAGCTTTTGCAAGTAGAGGAGGCAGATTATGGGGAATCTCGCATTTGCTCTGCCCAGTGGGTTTAAGGCATGTGTGCACTACATGATTAAGGGTACTGGATTGAGCTGGTGCCTGGGATTAGGTTGCAAAGCTCTTGTCCAGGATTAAGAGTTCAAGCAATGGTCATGAAACACTTGTCATTAGTGCGAGCTAACCAGGGAGCAAGCCAGCAGCCTCGCTCTAATGAGCCTGTCCAACTAGATAGAGGCAAGCAGATGCCTGAGACACAAGGAATACATATATGGCTAAACAATGAGAGGGAGTTTTCTCTCTTAGAAAAAGAAAGAGGGGCGCCTGGGTGGCTCAGCTGGTTAAGCATCCGACTTCGGCTCAGGTCATGATCTCGTGGTCTGTGAGTTCAAGCCCTCTGTGGGGCTCTATGCTGACAGCTTGGAGCCTGGAACCTGCTTCGGATTCTGTGTCTCCTTCTCTCTCTGCCCCTCCCCCCCCCTCAAAAATAAATAGACATTAAAAAAATTTTTTTTTAGAAAGAAAGAAACTGTGTGGTCTGGTAGGAACAGAAACCAAAGTCCACATTTTGCCTTGCCCACCCCACCTGGATCATTGGAACACGGTGAGCGGGGAGGGCAGAAAACATGTCAAACATTACTGTTTGAAGTAAGACCCTGCAGTTTTTCAAAGCGATTTTTTCCAGAAGCCTAACTGATTGGCACAGTCTCAAAACCTCTGTCGGTCATTGAAAAGCCCCGAGTTAAATCTGTTCTCTTGCCAAGGAGGTGCACACGCACAACTTACTATTAATAATAGTAGACTTGGAACCCTTTCCATGTGGTAAAAGTTCTTGGAGGAACACCGGTGGGAGGGAGAGATTCCTCGTCTCTCTAGAGGATGGTCTCCCTTCCCTTTTACACAAAAGCCCCTGGTTTCTTGCATTCCCCTGGTCTACGGCAGTTGCCCTCAAAATGATTCTGCGGTGTTAGCGGTGCCTGTGAGGGTAGCTACCGGCTAGGAATCCGGATGATCAAATGTCAGCGTGTCCACAGCAGGAAAGCAGCCCTCTTTCTCAATGAATGGAGGAATGAGTACGGTAGAGAGGAGCTTGCTGGAGAGGCTGCCTCTGTGTGTGTCTGTGTGTGTGTGTGTGTATGTGTCTGTGTGTCCCGGGAGGGAAGGCGACCTCTTAACTAATCGCTTAGTAACACCTGTGGAATTGAAGAGGACAGTCCTTGAGCTCCCTCCTTAATGTCTTTACCCTTCATTGTAGTGAGCCACCTGAATCCCCTGTACGCCCAGCCAGCAACCCCCATGGCTTATTTTACTATCGTTTGGAAGAAAAAAAAAATCTCGGGACACAAACTGTCTGCAGTGGTTGGATCACGTGCATGCAGGACGGTCGTGGACTCCGATCTACTTGGTCCACAGACCAAGAAGTTCACGGATAATTAAAGACAGTGCCGTGGGTGCCAAGGTTTGAGGCTGAGGAGGCATGGAGGTGTGCACCTGTTCTGGAGTCATCCTGGAAGTATTTTTAGAGGAGGAGATGCTTTAGGTTTAGGCTTCAAAATAATAATGAGTCATCTAAGAAGTCAAGGAGAAAGGATGTCTAGATCAAGGGTGGGGGCGGTACGGGAAGATGAGAAGAGAAAGGCTTAGCACATGCACAGCAAGCCTGGAGGAAATAGCTCAGCATGGTCAAGCAATGGAAGCAGTTACTCCAGTGGGGGGGCTTAGTGCCCCAGGGCCCTGTAAGTCAAGATGGGGAGTTTGGATCCCATAATGGGGTGGCTGAAGGACTGAAAACATTTGACAAGGCCAGCTTCGCTCCTCAGACGCATCCCTCCAAGGGCACTTTGGAGGATGTACTGGAAGGCAGTGAGACCATAGACAAAGAGAACAGTAAGAAAGCCGTTACATCCATCCCAATGTCAGGGTGGTGGGTAAAGAGAGAGGGGAGGAAGGGCTAAGGAGCGAGACTCCCTAAGAAGTTCTACAGTAAGTTTAGGGATGGGACATCCCTTTCGTGAGCCAAGAAACCCAAGCTCATGGTCCTGGGGAGTGGGCTCGGTGGAGATGGGAAGGCCAAGTGGGTGTGCCGGCCCCAGGGAGAGCAGCTGTAACTCACGTAGGCCCCCCTCCTGCAGAGATTCGTGCCTATGGGACGCCGTAGCCCTGTCTCCTTGGGGCATCCGGCCACCGTGTTGGCCATGGGGTCAAGTTCCCTGTAATCCAGGAAAACCTCCTCCACCTGATCCTTTCAGATCGTGACACTAACCGCCACAGCTCCGGCTTCTGCTGGTGAAAGAGACTCAAAGAAGAAGGTTTCATGTTCCCAAGAACCTCCCTGGTGTTGGAGAGCTCCCCTCTCAGGACTTAGAATTTAATCTCTTTGGCCCTGTGTCCATAGAGGCCCTGAGGACTGGTCTCTCAGACCCATAATCCTAATCACCCCAAGCAAGGATCCTTGGGGTATACACACGGCAGAACAGCTGATCACAGTGATGTCCTATCAGCTAGTAGAGACATGTGGTGTTCATCATACGGAGGCCGTGGTGTTTCCTAGACAGCCGCATCGAATCCCACTCCCTGCACCCCCACCACCACCAGCACCACACCCGTATAGATAAGCATCCTAAGATCAGTGGGAGATTATAAAAAAAAAGTTAAAAGACACAGTCTTATCTTTATAAAAAATGTATCATCTAGCTGGGAGAAACAGAACATTCACATATGTACAAAATGACTTAAAAACAAACTTACAGAGAAATATAATCAAAAGCATAAGTGGAAAAAAAAAAAACACTTCCTGAATGGAGACATAGACCAAGGATGTGCACTGCGTGCAGGGCAAACTTCATCATCTTCATCATCTCTTATGGCTTACAGTTCGTCTTGTTTCTAGAAAGGTCTCGGGAAAGTGTAGGGGAATCTGTTTGCTGAAACAAAAGTCGGAAGTGAAAACAGAAATGCCCGATGTAGGTCAACCTGTCCATTACGTATCCTTCAAATCCATGTCTTTCATTTCCTGGTGAAAATAAAGGCATGTTTTGTTCTGTGGTTCCTGTAATCAGGCATCGAAGGACACTGATTTCTATGATTTTATTGCTCAAAGCATCAGCGTCAATGGCACGCTTGTTAGAAATGACCAATCTCAAGCTGATCCCAGACCTACCAAATCAGAATCTGCGTTTTGAGAAGATCCCAGGGGATTCATACGCATGTTAAAGTTTGAGGAGGGCTGTTCTAGAAGTTATCCTTCCTCTGGAATTTCACAAGGGGGATCTCGAGTAAGAAAACAGGCAATCCACCCACCGGATTTTTCCAACAAAGGCACTAAGTAACTGAATGTCTGTTCCTCATCGCAACTTTCGAAATGCCGAAGGATGTAGCCAAACTAAACCTGAGGCCAGGCGTTCTTGGACATGACCCGAAAATCACAATTTATAAAAGAAACATTTGGTAAATTGGAGTTCATCAGAATTTAAAACTTCTGCTCTGAAAAAGACCCTGCCTGGGGCGCCTGCGTGGCACAGTCTGTTAAGGGTCCAACTCTTGATCTCGGCTCAGGTCATGATCTCACAGTCTGTGAGTTTGAGCCACGCATCGGGCTCTGTGCTGATGGTGCAGAACCTGCTTGGGATTCTGTGTCTCCCTCTCTCTCTACCCTTCCTCTGCTTGTGCCCTCTCTCTCTCTCTTTCTCTCTCAAAATAAATAAATAAACTTAAAAAAAAATGAAAAAGACCCTGTCAAGAAGCATGACAAGGCAAACTATAGTCTGAGAGAGAAAGTAGTTGCAAACAACGTAACCGGCAAAAGCCTAGTATCTAGAATATATAAAAGAGCTCTTAACATTCAACACTTACAGCGAAGTCCAGTTAGAAAACAAGCAAGAGACATGAATAGAGGTCTCAACAAAGAGGAGGTACGGATGGCAAAGAAGCAAAGAAGGGTTGATGTTCAGCCTCGTAAACCATTAAGGATGTGCGAACCACAGCTGGGAAGATAGAGCGCCGCATACACTAAGAAGTAGTGATGGGGCGCCTGGGTGGCTCGGTCGGTTAAGCATCTGACTCGATTTTGGCTCAGGTCAAAATGAGTTCGAGCCCCACCTTGGGCTCTGCGCCGATAGCGTGGACCTGCTTGGGATTCTGTCTCTCCCTCTCTCTGCCCCTCCCCTGCTTGCTCACATAAGCACACACATGCACATCTCTCTCGGAATAAATAAATAAACTTTAAAAAAGAAAAAGAAGTAGCGCTACTACCAAATGCTCGTGAGGATGTGGAGAAACTGTCTCTCTCAGACGCCGCTGGGGGGAATGTAAAATGGTACAGCCACTTGGAAAATCATTTTTGCAGAGTCGTACCAAAGTAAACCCCTACAACCCAGCCATCGCACTCCTGGACATTAACCCGGAGAAATGAAAACTCGTGTTCACACAAAACCTTGTACTGGAATGTTCCTAGCAAGCTTTATCCACAGCCCCAAAGTGGAAACAACGCAAATGTCTTTCCCCGGATGAATGGTTTGATTGATACATGCACAATTAAGAGAAGTCTCAAGGG
Source organism: Cryptoprocta ferox (assembly GCA_028646485.1). NCBI lineage: Eukaryota > Metazoa > Chordata > Mammalia > Carnivora > Eupleridae > Cryptoprocta > Cryptoprocta ferox. The sequence goes on from CM053565.1 coordinate 7,976,329, forward strand.
CATCATGTTTAGCAACAAAAGCAAATCTCAAAAGGTTACATACTGTATGATTCCATTTATAGAATGTGCTCAAAAGGACAAAACTATAAAGAGGAAGAACAGATGTGTGGTTTCCGAGGGACAAAAGGATCCGGGGTGACGTGACTACAAAAGATTGGCAGGAGGCTGTTCCTTTGTTGTGATAAAATAGTTCTATAGCCTGATTATGGTGGTGGTCACATAAACCTGTCCACGTTGTCAAAATGCGTAGAACTATGCACACATACACACACACACACACACACACCTACAGCTTGTGTAAAAACTGGCTAAAACTGAATAAGGTTTTTAGTTTAGGTAACATTACTGTGGCAGTGTGAATCTCCTGCCTTTGACACGGATTTACAGTTATAAAAGATGTCACCAATGAGAAAAGCTGGGTGATGGGTTCCTGGGACTGTCTGTAATATTTCTGCAACTTCTTGTGAATCTATAGTTCTTTCAAAATAAAAAGATAAAACAAATAAAAGTGAAATCAAAAGGCAATTAGGCCAGAAACCAAAAAAATGTGATTTAAGGCCACTGATATGTTGGGAAACCAGCTCTTGAAAAGAAAAACGAAAACGAAAACACTCTCATTCTTAGTTTTTGTTAATTTCTATGGCGCAGATACTATGGCTAATCGATGGGTAGCTCATTTCAAGATGCCAATAGGTTAACAACTGGTTTGCAAAATTCCTGAATATATAACAATCAACTCTCGAAAGTGAGTACAAGACAGCTCTGGGGTACCCCTGTAGTCACGATCATTGCACAACCTTTTTCAGACTCACCTGCTGAAAAGTATGAAAAATCCAACATCCTGGGGCACCTGGGTAGCTCAGTCGGTTAAGCGTCCAACTCTTGATTTCTGCTCAGGTCATGATCCCAGGGTTATGGGGCCAAGCCCTGTGTCAGACTCCAAGCTGAGCATGGAGCCTGCTTAAGATTCCCTCTCTTGGGGCACGTAGGTGGCTCAGTCCATTAAGCATCTGACTCTTGATTAAAGCTCAGGTAATGATTTCATAGTTCATAAGATTGAGCCTCACATCGGGCTCTGTGCTGACATCGCAGAACCTGCTTAGGATTCTCTCTCCCTCTCTCTCTCTGCTCCTCCCTTGCTCTCATTGTCTCTCTCTGTCTCTCAGTATATACACACACATATATATCATATATTTTTATATATATTATATATACATATATCCTACTCTGCCCCTCCCCCTGCTTATGCATGCTCTCTCTCTCTAAAAAAAAAAAAAAAATTCATATTCCTGTACCCCAAGCCAGAACTATTGAGTCAGAATCCTGAAAGTTCAATAGGGAATGTGCATGCATGACAAGTTCCTTTGATTATCTTTATGTTCATTAAAAGTTGAGCACGCTAATAAATGATAAAGCATAGCTCTTTGATGACCCAGCTACGTGAGGCATCAAGCAATAGACAGAGCAGAAAACCACCAGCTTCCCCTGTAGTCAAAGGACAGAACTGAGTCTCTGGATGTAGGTGAGTTCCCCACCCCACCGCCCCAGCTATGCAGGACGGTATCAGAGACTGACTAGTTTGTGGGTTGTTGAAGCCAAGTTCCTCTGGACACCTATGTACGATCCTACTTATTTTCCATGGCTTCTGACTCTAACAAGAGTTCTGCTGTGCTTTCTGTTTAGTACCCCTGAGAAAAGCCAGGGTTTGGTTAAAGTATTATTGGTAAGATCTTTTTATTTTATTTTATTTTATTTTATTTTATTTTATTTTATTTTATTGAGTCTATTTATTTATTTTGAGGAGGGAGGAGCAGGGGGCGGGGGGGAGACTGAGAATCCCAGGCAGTCTCAGGCCTGTTGGCATACAGCCCAACACGGTGTTCGAACCCACGAACCTGCGAGATCATGACTGGGCCGAAATTAAGAGTCGGATGCTCAACTGACTGAGCCACCCAAGGTGCCCCCAAGACCTTTTTATTTTAAAGTAACATTCATTTTTTAACATTTGGTCTAATTCAGTGGTTCCCAACTTTGAGTAAATGTTGGAATCATTTGAGGAGCTTTGAACAATACTGATGCCTGGTCCTTCCCCAGAGATTCTGATTCCATTAGTTTGGGATGTGGCTCTGACATCAGAGATTTTAAAAACTCCCCGGGTGATTCCAGTGTGGAGGCCAACCACCGCTGGAATCTGACGTGCAGTAAGTCATGAACCTGGTTAACTGCTCTACTTAATTTAAGATGAAAAGTATCATTCTTTTTGAATAAGTAATAAAATTACGAGTTTCATAAATCAAAACAACATTAAAAATAGTGAGGGGTGGCTCGGTGGCTCAGTCGGTTAAGCGTCCGACTTCAGTCCAGGTCATGGTCTCACGGTTTATGGGTTCAATCCCTTTCTCTGCCCCTCCCCCACTCTCTCTGTCTCTCAAAAATAAATCAACATTAAAAAATTATATATATATATATATATATATATAGTGAGAAGTCTTGATCCCACCCATTTACCCTATGTCTGCCCACACATACCTACACACTTATACTGGTATTTCCTCCCAGAATTTTTTTTTTTTTAGAGACAGACAGAGAGAGAGACAGAGAGAGAAAAAATGTGTGTGTGAGTAGGGTAGGGGCAGAGGGAAACAGAGAGAATCTCAAGCAGGCTCTACGCTCAGGATGGAGCCCAACATGGGACGTGATCCCACGACCCTGAGATCATGACCTGAGCCGAAATCAAGGGTCAGATGCTCTGTACGGAAACCAATTTGACAATAAATTATAATAAAAAAAAAATTGACATATAACATTATATTCGTTTCAGGTTTACAGCATAATGATTTAATAGACGTGTATATTGTAAAACGATAGAATTTTTTAAAGCCAGATTAAAAAATAATACATGTTAAATTCTAAAAAGAAAAACAAAAGTCAGACACTTAACCGACGGAGCCACCCAGGTGCCCCCTCCCAGAATTTCTTTCTGCAAATTCTTTATAGGCAAATATGTGTCTATAATATATTCATATTTATATAAATAATGGAAGGCTATAAATATATATGCAGATATATAACACATATATATTAAAATGTGTTACATATAAGTAGATATATAATAATATTACATTATCTATGTAATTACTTATATAGGTAATCTATTCATATTTACATAAATCAATTCCAAGGAGACAATGTAAGCTCTAAATAGGTATATAATATATTGTATGGTTGACCCTTGAACATGAGGGCTAGCAGGGCTGACCCCACCCCCCACACAGTCAAAAATCCACATATAACTTTTGACTTCCTCCCCCCAATGAACTGCTAGTAGCCTACTGTTGATCAGAAGTTTTACTGATAAACCTATATTTTGTATGTTACATGTATTATATACTGTATTGTTACAATAAAGTAAGCTAGAGAAAAGAGATTATTAAGAAAACCCTAATAAAGAAAAAACACATTTAGTCCTGTACCGTATTTATCAAAAAAATCTATGCAGACACGGACCCACACAGTTCAAACCTATAATATTCAAGGGTCAGCTCTGTGTATAATATACATACACGTAGATATCTTTACAGCCTTATGTTGTCTCCTTGAAATTTATTTAAAAAAATTTTTTTTAGCGTTTATTCATTTTTGAGAGACAGAGTGGGAGCAGGGGAGGGGCGGAGAGAGAGGGAGACACAGAATCCGAAGCAGGCTCCAGGCTCCGAGCTGTCAGCACAGAGCCCGACGCGGGTCTGGAACCCACAAACCGCGAGATCATGACCTGAGCCGAAGTCGGACGCTTAACCGACTGAGCCACCCAGGCGCCCCATGGAATTTATTTTTTATAATTACCTGAAGAAGGTGTTTACATTTGTTCTCACACAAATTTAGTTAATCCAGGCACCCACAGTCGGAGCTGTGCAAACTTCAATCATATTGCAGAGAAAACCCTAGGACTCCCCCAGCGAATGTCATATTAGTGTGTGCCCCACCTACAGCCCACACTAGCTTTAGTCACCTCTTGAACACATCCCTAAAGAGAAGTTTGAAGGCATGTTCCTCTGAGTCAAAAGCGATTCCTCCTAAACTCTCAGCAAGAGATGTCAGAGGTCACAAATCAGGTCAATTGTCCCCTAACAAGTCTTTTTCACATCCACTCGGTCTGGGATTGAAACCAGCCAGAATTTTCATCGTTGAGAGTCGGCTTATAAACATGCAGGTTTCAAGTTCCTACTTGGACCACTGAAGTCACACCGCCTTGTGGCAACGACCTGCTGTTCTATCTGGGTTTGCTGTGCCCTTCAGACAGGTGACCTGACCTCTGCGTTTCCCCCCTTCTTCAGGAGGCTTCTTGCTGTAGAATTCACCTTTCACACTGTCATCTCAAAGCCAGTGGGTCACCAAGTACCGGGCTAGGACATTTCCCCCAATCCTGCCCCTTTCCAAAGCGTTGCGCGCACCCACACTGACCCTACCAGCCTGTCCCGGGTTCTGCCATGTTTCCAACACCCAAAGGGTTAACTCCCAGTGGTAGCGACACACCCCAGGGGCTGAAGCAGGTTTTGAAATTTACTTTGAGGATGCTTACATGTGCCACTCCAGAGCTGATTTAACACCAGGCCTTGGCATCTAATGGCCCTTTGTGATTAATACCAGTCATTTGTTCAAAGTTAACAGCCCCGGAGTGACAGCCATAGATAAATTAACAACATTAGAAAAACACTAAAGCAAGCATTTATAGAGTGGGTCATTGAAGAATATGATAGTAATATAGATCGGCTTACGATCCGCTATTCATAAATTTTATATGTTGAAGCCATTTTTACCCGGTACCTTTTTAATTGTCTTGAAGTTGTCTATATTTATCTTGATTAAAAAACAAGCCAACTCCTAGAGACATTAATGGGTTTTATGTGCTTAGAAGTGAATATTACAAGCAGATGTGGGAAGCGAGTGGGGGTGGGGAGGGAAGAGGCTGGCATTGTGTTTCCATTGGGGCACTTTGTTACAATGAATCCAAGGTGTTGAGTAATGGGCTGCTATAAATTAGGGGACTGTTTACCTCCTAACTCTGCCAAAGAAATGTAGCCAAATTTGGGCTCTGCCTTCCTTTGCTCATGCCTGTGCCTTGTTAAAGAGTCACTTCCTGGAGAAGCAAATATGGCCCCAGACTATTGTTGAAGCCTCAGAACCAGGTGTTGCAAGGTCATTTATAAGGAGACACAGTTTATATCCAAATTGGACTTGGTCACCTTAGCATGAATATTTCAGCTTCTCCTGTGAAGGAAAACAGGGATTTGAGAGCTCATTTCATTTTTTTTTAATGTTAATTTATTTCTGGGAGGGAAACAGTGGGGGGAGGGGTAGAGAGAAGGGGACAGAGGATCCAAAGCAGGCTCTGCACTGACAGCAGAGAGCCTGATACGGGGCTCGAACTCATGAACCGAGAGATCAGGACCTGAGCCACAGTCTAATGCTCAACCAACTGAGCCACCGAGGTGCCCGGAGGTCTCATTTCTGAAGAGCGACCGTCAGTCTCTTGCATTGAGTTGGCATAAAGCAATAACATCACTTGGAAATTACAGGACTGGAAAGGACCTCCCCCCACATCCTCGGGATGAGACACTGTGACCCTGTGGGTTAAACACACTGAACCTGAGAGGTGAGGTATCGGGGCCACCGTGGAGGGTCTGACCCCCGGCACTAGCTGGTCTCTCCTTCTCTCCCACGACATGGGAAGGTGGAATCAGACTTCACATCGCAGCAACCATTTGAGGGTTACCTGATCCAGCACGAAGAGGCAATAAAATACACATTTTATGAGCAATTTTGGGGGGTTCAGCACATTCTCCCTGTTAATGCATCTCCTTCCCCAAAACAGCAGCCAAGTTGTGTAGGTGAATTACAGCAGTGTATCTGTGTGACTTTCTTTTTTTTAATTTTTTTAAATATTTATGTATTTTTTAGAGAAATAGAGTGTGAGCGGGGGAGGGACAGAGAGAGGGAGACACAGAATCCCAAGCAGGCTTCAGGCTCTGAGCTGTCAGCACAGAGCCCGACGCGGGGCTTGAACTCACAGACCGTGAGATCATGACCTGAGCCGAAGTCCACGGCATAAACCGACTGAACCACCCAGGTGTCCCTATTTGTGGGACTTTCTGAGTCACTTGTTTTGAGAGCCACAAAGTCCCGGGAACCCCATGTGTTTCCCATTTCCTAACAGACACCATGGTCAGAGGACAAGGCCAAGGCCAGAATGTCTGCAAGACAGAAGGCTCTTCCTCCATCTTGTTTCTCAGATTTCACACGCTGCCTGGCGCATCTTGTTACTTACTGGCTCTGTGACTTTGAGATGTAAATTCTCGGGGTCTGTTTCTCCATCTGCAGCCACAGTATGATGGATTTAACTCAGATCTCGGGGCTGACTGAGTTTTCCCGGGCAGGGGACCACCTGGGAACAACGGTGTCAGCTGTCATGGGAAGGGGGTAGTGGAAGCAGGTCACTTGGCCAGCGGAGGAGGGGGATCTTCTAAAGAAAAGCTTGACCAAGGCCACCCGTTGTGTTAGCAGTAGGTTGGGAATGATCAGGCCTCCAGAGCCCTTCCCACCCACCCCCACCCCCCACCTCTGACGGACATCCTTAGGCTCTGTGCGAGCAGCTAGTCTCAGTGACAGGGAGCGGTGCAGAATCACGGAACAAAACATGGAGAGCAAGTCGGAAGATTCACTTGGTGCTCTGATCTGTGGCTCTGCGCTGTGGGACTTGGGGCACATCTCTGCGTCTCTGTAGAATGAGTGGGCAGTTCAAGAGAGTGGGTGGGCACATCTGCTCATGAGGACCTTCCAGCAAACTCAGGGACCACGGGGGCATGAAGCAGGCCGGTGGGTGACAAGAGTCATGAGGGCCCTCTGTAGGACACCAGCATGCCACTCTCCCATGAAGCCCTGTGACAGTGGAGGGGAGCACAGGAGCGTTTGGTGGTAAGTCTGGGGGAGACGGGGGTCCTCTACCCCCCACCCCCACCCAGAGGCACCTTTGTCGCTGGAGCCATCCGGACCCACAGGAGGAGGAAATGCACCAGAGTGGGGGCCACAGCTGGTTAAGACATTTGTCAATGGCCCAACCAGACAGACTAGCCCCGGAGTCTTCAAGAGTGGTGACCAGAGCAAGACAGAGACACCAGACTCAGCAGGAATTTCCCAAAGACCTGAGTGCGAACTGACTCCCAAGAAAGTATAAATTGGGCGGGGAGGGTATGGGAAGGTGGGGGTGGGGGTGGGGGTAAAGTGAAAGGAAAAAGGACAAAAATAAAAGCCAAACGAATGCAAGAAGTTAAAAAATAATAATAAATGGACAGACTTCACGAAACGATCTATCAGAGCTAAGAAAAGCCCAACTGCAATGTAGACAGGGACCCCCAGGCCTCTGGGTGTAGGAGAAGTCGCATCTACATACTTAGGCCAGATTTGGGGCTCTGAGACCCCACTTTCTGGGCCAGCAGGAATTTTCATCCCCAAATAGGTTAAGTGCCAGCTAGTGGTGCTGGTGTTAAAAATCGCCCTCTGACCTTGTAATGACTTTATTTGCTCATATATGTCTTGCTGCTATCTGACAGCTGCCCACCAATACACTAAATTCTATGGGCATATGGACCTTGTCAGTCTGTCCCTGTGCGCAGACCTACAGAGACAGCTCTCATCCTCCATAAGCATTTGCGGAATGAATGAATGAATGAACAAATGATCATGCGGCTGCCTGAGGCCCTCACCCTACACCCCTACACGCACCTGAGCTCTGTCATACACATCTTGCGTTAGTAAATCCAGGGTCTGGGGGCCCCACTAGCTGGGCTGGGAATGAGCTGGGGACAAGCCCTCCCCCAGGAACGTTGTCTGTGTTGCTAAGTCCAACTTCACTGACCAGTGAATACCCTCCACCGTTGTTCCTTCATACAATTTGGGCTTGGACAGAGCCACCCTGGATCCATTCGATATATTTTTATAAGCCAATGGTAGGATGCCGGTGCCGATTTCCATGCCCTTTATTGAAAGAGGGACTGCTGTCCACATACAAATTGATCAGGGCAAATAATAAAGGGGCGGGAGCATCTGAGACTAAAGGAAAATGAGGATGGGTGGGGAGGGGCAGTCTGACAGAATCTGAGTCCTAAATCCCCAGTTCAACCAAAATAAGTGTTGCATGATAGTAAGGCCAGGATTTCTGCACAGAGCCAGGAAGCCTCTGGAAACAGTCCTCTGAGAGAAATGGCGGCCACTCAGCCCTAAGAGAGGTTCCTCACTCAGTGGGAGAGCAGGAAGAACTACAATTATGTCCATGCGCTCTGGACAGCAGGCCGCCTTCACTGTGGGGAGACGGGAGACATGGCTTCCAAAGACACCAGGTGGCTCCCATATTTCCGCAGGACCTGGGTCGCCGAGGAATGGGCCACATCACTTTTCAGTAAAAGAAAATCAGAATGAGAACACTTTCCATGATTTGAATTCAACTTACAATCAAAGGGAAACCACTGAAATGGTGGGTTGTCCTGCTTTGGGGGTTCTTAAAGGGATCCCCAATATATGACTCCCCTCTTCCCCCCTTGGGACTCAGTAATTTGAGAAATAGAGCACTGGGTGAATGTGAAGACTGAAATATCACTGTTAGTACTGGTAGAGACCAGACTGGAGCACATTTCTTCGTGGGAAAGCCTGGCCTTCATGGGAAAGCCTGCGATGACGCGGACTGGCCCACCCAGGGGGGGACTGGGCCAGCCTCCACGCTCCCCACCCTGAACGTTAGTAATGGCGGATGCTCGGATAAGACTAAGCCATGAAGAAAGCCAGCTCTCAGCAGGTGTTAACAATTGTTGATGTTGATCTCGGATTTACTAACCGTGTAAAGTCACTTCACCTCTCCAGAGGCAAAGGAGTAAAGGATCAACAGAAGCCACTCACCTATCAAAAATCCCCTTGCCCAGACCTTAGGGGGAGAAATCTCTCCCACTACACCTGCCCCATCTGACAGCCTGGGTAAGCTATCTTATGGACTGTCTTCCACTGAGAAGAGCCGGGCTCTTGAGGTCTTCCTCTACACTTGCTGTGTGGCCTTGGGCAGCTCCCGTAAAGTCTCTGGGCCTCGGTTTCATCATCTACAGAGCCAACATGATGGCTTTGGTGTGGGGTTACGCTTGAACCATGGAGACCCTTGTCAGTGACAGCCAATGAGCTTCCATATAGCAGGACTTTACTTTCCCATTTAAACTAAGACCCTGCCTTGTCCAAGGGTCAGTTTTAAGAATTGATGTCATAATCAGCTGGCCACTTAGTCTTGTCCTATTGCTGGTCCCTCATAAAATGTCATGTGATAGCTATTATCAATTATGTGTAACATGATATTAAAGGACCAACGTCTCAGCTTAATCTCATATGGATGAGTGTGCTCATGCTTGCAAGCTCACGCATGCACACTTGGGTTGATTCACTTTTTTTTAATATTTTTTTAATGTTTATTTTTGAAAGAGAGAGACAGAGTGTGAGTGGGGGAAGGGCAGAGAGAGAGGGAGACACAGAATCCGAAACAGCCTCCAGGCTCCGAGCTGTCAGCACAGAGCCTGACGCGGGGCTCGAACCCATGAACCGCGAGATCATGACCTGAGCCGAAGTCGGACACCCAACCGACTGAGCCCCCCCAGGCACCCCTGGGTTGATTCACTTTTGAGCAGAAGTGGATTTACTTTTCAAATTACTTATCATCTGAAAATGATTTATAGCTGAAAATGCCTATTGACTGCAGAGAGTGAAATTCAACCAAATATTATTCTTCGGTAGAGCTATGAAGACATTCATCTTCCCTCTGATCGATTTTAAGAGGCAAGGATTTATCAGACTCTGGGAAATGTGGTTGGTCAAAATCATACATCTGTCAAACGGGGACTGGAGTTTCACACGGTTGAGAAATACCTACATCATCTGACATGGCTAAGTAAACATGTTAAGGAAATTGACTTTTTTTCATGACATCAATGGGAGTATGTCTCAAACCTCTGACGAGGTTTCACATAATGTTCCACCTTTTTGAGGAATGTTTCACCACCTCCACACCTGTCCATTTCCACCCCAGTTCAGGTGCTGGGTGCTGCCTTCCAAACCACCACCGCTGTATCCCTCATCCAGCTCTCTCCTACCCAGGACCACCTTCTAGCGTCCTCAGGCAGCCTGGCTCCTTCCAGAGTAAAGTAAAACCTTGGTTTGCGAGCGTAACGTGTTGCCAAAACATTCTTGGCATCCAAAGCACTCGTATATCAAAGCAAACTTCAAGAACCATTGGCTCAGTTGTGATCACATGACGCTCAGCATCACGGGCTACTCGTCTTGGAAGACATCACTCGTTTATCAAGTTCAAATTTATTAGAAATGTTTGTTCTTCTTGCGGGACACTCCTAGAACAAGTTACTCGCAATCCGAGGTTTTACTGTATATTTTTAGTCTATTGTTAAAGCTTAAACTTCACACTATGATTTCCTCCAGGCTCATCTTTTGTTTCTCAATTTGTAAGTTAAAAAAAATTTTTTTTTGGTCTTTCCTTTACGTTCCCACGGTAACAGCTACATCTGTGTTCAAGGTGATAGTGGTGCACACGAGCGCTCGCTCGAAGGGCAACTCACTCACAAGACAATGAGGCAAAGAAATGCAAAAAGATTAAAATCTCAAGAGCATTGCAAGCCAGTCAGACTCCTTTGCTGTCACGTGTTTCAAATACACTTTACCAATTCATCATATAGTCTCTGTGCGTAATGGCACATTTTTATTTCTTTTTATGACACAAGTTTTCTTTCTTCATAGTTTTCTTTAAAAGGGCAAAGGGTTTAATATTTTTGGCATCAGGTCTATTTTTCTAAGTTTCTTACTATACACCTCAGAGGTATGTTTTCCATATTTAAAAAAATGCAATAATGAATTTTTAAAATTCACCACTTCGGTAGCGAAAGAGTCAGTTCTCTGTCACTATGACCCTAGGAGTGAATCCCTCACGTTCCCAGCTGCCCTTGTGATGATACAGAGTATCGTGGGGGCTTCTGGGAAAGACTTTCTAATAAAAAGAGAGGGGAAAACTATGCCAAGGAGTTCCCTCCCCCCATCCATGCTGCCTCACTCCTCGTTATTGGAATCAGTTCTACATACATGTGATGCCTGGAGCTGAGGCAGCCATATTGCTTCCATGATAGGATATGGCTGAAGATGAAAAATCAGCCCTGTGAGGACCACAGGACCAAAGGATGGAAAAAGCCTGATGGTGTCGTTGGTCCCCAGAATCAACCTGCAAGCCCTTTCCTGCAGGATTCTCGCGACGTGACCTAAGTGGACACCTTCTTGTCTTGAGCCACCCTTACTTGTCACTTGCAAGAAAAAGCAACCTGACTGATGGTGTCACTCAAATCTCCCTTTAGTCTACGCGTGTGTGCATTTTGTTTAACCCACATCCACTGCGGATTTATTTTGTTTCCTGTTGTGAAGTTTGTTTCTAAATGATTAATGAATTTTCCCATGAACTTTTATGCGATGATTCATACTTCGCTTAATGTTTTCAACAGTCACATTTACCGTGTATTAAATTCTTAGCTGTACTGGCATCTCTTTAAACCTCAAATTCCTCATTAACAAAATAGTAATAATAATAATAATAATACTTACCATATAAAGTTGAGAGATAATGCTTGTAAATTTCTAAGCCTGGGTCCTGACACGTAGTAAATTACAATATATGGTAGCTATTATTATTACTCATTACCATTGACATTATTATGTGATTTCTGGTCATAAACCTTATTGGTTTTGATTTCTTTGCCTTCTGTCTTTGGCTACATATTTTTATCATACACTGTTTTTCATATTAATCGTAGTTAGCTTTACACTTGGCAAAATGATGTTTCATCTCTTTTTCTTTAACTACAAAGCCAAGAACGGAGTGGTATTTTTGAGCCTTTCCTATTTCAGAGAAACAATTTTTTATTACCAAATTTAGCACTTTAAAAAAAATTTCACACTTACCTGTTGCCTACTCCCTCTTTTTACTTGCTGTATTTAGTCAGTAAAGTCTCGAATTTCAGGCCCGTATCATTATAATTAAGTACTGTTTTTATATTAAATACTATTCCATTAAGAATAGTTTGTGACATTTTTATTCAGTTTGGAAGCCAGATTAAACAACTTATTCAAACTCGAATTCATGTTTATGTGACGTATATGCTTATTACCTCCACTCCTACTTTTCCATCAAGATATTATATGCTCTCAAGGCTTCATTTTGTATCTTCTCAGATGGTTGCAGTACATATTACATAACCTTTTTTTAAGAAAGATACATGGGCACAGGCACCTGGGTGGCTCAGTCGGTTGAGCATCTGCCTTCGGCTCAGGTCACAATCTGGCAGTTCGTGAGTTTGAGCCCCGCATTGGGCTCTGTGCTGACAGCTCAGGGCCTGGACCCTGCTTTGAATTCCATGTCTCCTGCTCTCTGTGTCTGTCTCTCAAAAATAAACATAAAAAATATTTTTAATAAAAAAAGATACATGGGCAAATATTATTGACAGTTTCTCTTGCAGAGAATGTATTGATGTTGCCTTCGTATGAAAAAGAAGAAACTCTGAACCCACACGAAGAAAGGAAAAAGTACCAAATAAGGTCTAAGAGAAAACACAGGAGAAGGGAAGGGTCCCGATCATGTAAGGCCTCTTAGGCCTTTGGGAAGATTTGGGCTTTTTCTGTGAATACCCAGAGGGGTCATCGAAGGGTTTTGAGCTGAAAAACAGAATGTTATAATTTCAATTTGGGTTTTATTTTTTAATTTTTTAAAGTTTTATTTATTTATTTTGAGAGAAAGAACATGAGCAAGGGAGGGGCAGAGAGAGAGAGAGAGAGAGAGAGAGAGAGAGAGAGAGAGAGAACCCCAAGCAGGCTCTGCACTGGCAGCACAGAACCTGACCCGGACCTTGAACCCACGGACCATGAGATCATAACCTGGACTGACACCAAGAGTTGGATGCTTAACCAATTGAGCCACCCAGGTGCCCCAACTTGTTTTTATTTATTTATTTAAAAAAATTTTTAATGTTTATTTATTTATTTGAGAGAGAGAGAGAGAGAGAGCGTGAGCAGGGGAGGGACAAAGAGAGAGGGAGACACAGAATCCGATGGAGTCTCCAGGCTCTGAGCTGCAAGCGCAGAGCCCGACATTGGGCTCAAACTTATGAATCAGAAAAACATGACCTGAGCCGAAGTTGGCGGCCCAACCCACTGAGCCACCCAGGTGCCCCTCCCTCCAACTTCAGTTTTTAAATGATCATTCTGGCCAGCGTGATTAAAATGGACAGGAGGCACTGGTAATAATCCTGTAATAATCAGGGCAAGAGATGAAGATGCTGGCCTCCAGGGTGAGCACAGTAGAGTTTCTGGATCTGCTTTGAGGATAGAGGCAACTGCATTTCCTAAGGGATTTCATGGCACATGTGAGAGAGGAGATGAGTGTGGCTCTGAGACTTGGGACCTGAACAACCCAAAGAATGGACCTCTCATCAACTGCGGTGAAGAAGACTGTATGTAGAGCAGGTTTTCCAGAAAGGGGACATGAGGAGTTTGGTCCATAGCATAGACATGATGAGCCCAGCACGTCTATCAGATATTTACGTGGAGACGCTGAATGGGTCGTTGGATACAGAAGCCTGGAGTTTGGGAGAATACCTTGCATTGGACAAAGCAGTTGAGGAGTCATCAACATCTAGATGGGATTTAAAGCTGTGACCCTTGGTTGATTCCAACAGTATGTTTTTCATAGCTCCCTACACGGAATTCTTATTTTCTTTACATGCATATTTGAAGGAGAATATAGTGTGTGTGTGTGTTTTTTTTCAAGACTCTGGGTCTATAAGGGAGGAGAACTTTTCATGGGTCTTGGTCCCATTCACTGCCTACTGTAGTCTGTTGAACGTCTCCCATCCTCAGCTGGAGAGCAGGCTAATGCATACAGCTTCTGCCCCAACCTACCCAGCAGTGCAAGAGGCTAACACAGTCCTGGTGACTGAGGAGGAATTGTCTCTCACCCCTCCTGCCTGATACTCTGATGCTTCAAGGTATCAAGTGCTTAGACCCCACAATTCAGCATGCACCTTCCAGGGCCCCTCCTCAGTGCACTCGGCATCTATCACCCACCGCAGCCAGACCCTCCCGCCTGCCTCCTTTTTTCCTTTTTTCCCTGCTGATAATTTCCTTTTTTTCTGGAAGTTATGTCTTTAAGAATTGCAAAAGCTAAACCTGTATAGTAAATAGATGCTTCCCCAGGCTCCGAGTATGGAGTGAGATATGAAATATCTCTCCGCCTTTGTTTCAGTGGGAATATTATTCATGACGAGGTAAAGTCTGAGTTGGCCAGGAAGGAAAACCCAGTTGGTTTTTCTCCCTCAGGCCCCATCTACCTTGCTCCACGTTCAGGCTTTACGTTGTACATCGGGCTTAGTTTTAATCTCCCTCTGTCTTCAGAAATAGCTTAGTGGGAAACTGAAGGAGATCCGTGGAGACCTGCTAGTCGGACGCCATTTTAAGCCACTTCCTAGGCAAAATAAAGTCATGGAGCATGTAGTTCATGGTAACATTGTAAATTTCTAAGCTCTCATCGCCAAAGCCAGCTTGCTCAAGTCAACAGAGAAATTCCGGAGAGTTGATAGCAAGCTTCCTCTCCCAGATCCCTGAACATTTTATAACCTATCTCATTTATCTCTCCAGCCATAAATAACAAAAGCAGTTCGCTCTTGGGATTTCGCTCCCCCGTGGGGGCGAAGTCTGTATACATTTTCCCAACAAGGTATACATTCCACAGCCAGAAAGAAAAATATTTTTCCAGTCTCTCAATACACGCATAAATATCCAATGTAGGCAACCTGAAATTAGAATATGCAAATAGTAAGCAGATTTGGCCTGTACCCCATTATCGCTCTTTCCTCAGCCCCTCCACCTCAATAATTAACATGCCCTGGGTTTGTTTGTTACCCTTATTTAAGATGATCACAGCAAACCCTCCTCTTTTCAACCTCAAAGCCAGGAGAAAGCAAGAGGCCCCTCTATCACCCCTTTCTGGGCTGTGGCTACTAAAAGGAAAAAAGGTAAAATGTCACATTCACACTTCATGGTTTCATATGTTGCTCATATAGTATAATTTTCTCTGCAGGATGCAAACTAAGCCCAATAAATAACCAAATAATGGATAAGGAACCCATGATTAGAGTTCACCCTCCATCAGAGGTTTGCCAGAGGTGTTGAGGAATTGTGCTGCTAAGAGGCAGCTTGGAGCCGAAATTACCATTCTCAAGGATTTATAGTTGAACTATATAGTAACAAAGCAAATGAAAGCAAGGTCAAGGCAGCACCAAAGGTCGGGGGTAAAACACAGAGCACAGATGTAAATTTGTCTTCCTCTGAGTTACTGGAGTTTTACTTCTTTTGAAAGCCCTCTTTTGTTTTTATGCCAATGCTTTTTTCTCCTGCATGAACTTCAAAATACCTCCCAGAAGCCTATAATGATGTCTTGCACAGAGTAGTCTCCTATAACGCTTATTGAATTGAACAGAATGGATATGTAATGTTCTAGATTAGCACATATGTGGGCACACATGTGGTCTGATTCTTTTGAACAATGTCTAAGACCCAAGAACAAGAGCAGATTTAGAAGGGGGGTTGGGGAGACATTGATGGGGTTTGGTGGAAGAAACCAGGCAATTGGGCATTAGGTAAGGCACTGCTAAAATGATTGACCCCAAGTCAAGAAAAAGAAAGTGAGGTCAGTTAAAGCCCTGTGCCCCTTCCCCCATGGCTGGCCCCATGCATCCCTTCCACCTGGCTGTTCTTGAATTGCATCCTTTATAATCAACCAGTAGCACTAAGTAAAGCATTTTCCTGAGTTCTCTGAGCCAATCTCCAGATTATGAAACCCGAGGAAGGGGTTGTGGGAACCCCAGATTTATAGTCTGTTGGCCCAAAGTACAGGTGGTGACCTGGGACTTGCAACTGGCTTCAGAAGTGAGGCGTGAGCTTTTACACCTATGCAGTTTGGCACTAACTAGGTAGCTAGTGTCCAGATGGAACTGGATTGTACGACATCCAATTGTTATTCAAAGAATTGAGGAACTGATTGTTGGTGTGGAGAAATCCCACAGACATTCGGTGTCAGAAGTGTTGAGGGTTCAACAGCTCAGAAGCCCTCTCCATTAAAATCCCCTTCAGTCCCCTGGAAAGTCTCGATTACGGCGAAAACCTTCCTCATCCTTTTGGGAGTTGATCTCAGCCTAGAAACCCATATCCTTTCCTGTGTTCCTGACTCTGATTTGGGAATTCACCTGGCTCACTTGAGAGCTTGACTTCAATTTCTGGCTGCCCTACCCTCAATTTTGATCTCCCTGTTTCTCATCATTTCTGATGAACCCCCATGTCATAGAGCAATAAGAAGTAAGTGATACTTTTGACATGACATCAGGTGATGCGCCAGGAATGACAAGCTTTTCATAAGTCACATGCCTGTTATGGAATGTTCATTCTCTTTGAAGAGACTTCAACCCCCAACCCCCACCTCATCTCTTTCTTCTAGTCCAATTAGATGTGTTCAACCTCTGGCCCAATCCCTCCAAATACCAATCACCCTTCAAAGAGAGACCATTGCGGGAGGGGTGGGGGGCGCCTGGGCAGCTCAGTCAGTTAAGCGTCCCACTTCGGCTCAGGTCATCTCGCAGTTCATGGGTTCGAGCCCAGCATCTGGCTCTGTGCTGACAGCTAAGAGGCTGGAGCCTGCTTCACATTCTGTGTCTCCCTCTCTCTCTGCCCCTCTCCCTCTCACACTCTGTCTCTTAAAACTAAATAAAAGATTTAAAAAAATTTTTTTAAAGAGAGACCATTTGCAATTTCTACAATGTTACCATCACATACCACAATGGATATTTCGGAAACTGTTACATTTGACTTAGCTTTAAATGATCTCTCAAATCAGCTCACTCTATGTATTGTGAATTCAATTCCCCCATTAAAAAAACAACAAAAACTTTTGACTTGACTTCTCATCTCTTCTCCTCATCCTTTTTCTCTCCTCATCCCATCTTCTCCAAGTACTGCCTAAAGTCACAATCCACAACAATTCCTCACTTCCCAAGCCCTTCTCAATACATTCTAGTGACTTCCATCCTCATTACTTCCCCCGGAAAAAGCTCTTCCTGAGGCCATCAAGGACCTCTTTATCACTATAAGCAAGAAACTTTCTTCAGTACTTAATCATATTTAATCTCCCAGCAGTGTGTGATCATGTTAATCATTCCTTTCTTCTTGAAACTCTCTGTTGGCTCTCTGGAGTACATTCTCTTGGTACTTCTCTGTCTCCTTTGTAAGATCGTGTTCCTCTCTCCAATCAACTGAAGCCATGCTTGTGACTTCAACTATCACCTATAAGTAGACAACTAACACATTTAACACAGAGTGTTCATTGGTGACTAAGACTAACACGTTTGGACCTCGCCTCGGAGCTCCTGTCTCTCATTTCCATATACCTGCTTGATCCAACCTCAAAATCTCACACCCAACATAAGCAGAAGTGAATTCACTGCTGTGTCACTCGGCATCTTGGCCAGAAAGCAACGGCACTTTTCAAGAGGGATAAATTAAAAAGAACTTAACAACCAAAAAAAAAATCCATAAACAGATTATTTACCAAGGTGAGGGCAGAGTAAAAGGGACAATGAGCTGGGGGAATAGATACCCTGACATCACTCACCTTCTGTCCTGTGACCTCCTGACCATTGGCAACACTTAACCAGAAACCAGAAAACATGGGAGATGGTTGAGGCAGTCTATGCAGATGACCCTCCTGGGGCTCCCAGATCCAGATAAAAGGGGAGTAGACCTGGAGGGACACATGAATAATAGCATGATGATCTTCCCACCAAAGCAGGTTCTCTTCTAGAATTCCCTACTTGGGGAATGGTACCGCCACCCATCCAGTCCATCAAACCAGAAACCTAATATTTTCTTGACACCTCCTCTCCCTTTATCCTCCAAATTGAAGCCATCATATATCTTAGTTGGGTTTCTCAGAACAATATCTGACCTCGACTATTTCAAAACACACTACTTCAGATTCACATGCATCTCTTTTATGACACTCATTATAGATACAATGTTACATGGCTTGCAGGATTGTTTTACTGGTACTTCCTTTCCCTGTAACCTATAAACTCCATGTTGACAGAGACCGTGATTATTTTTGCTCCATTCTCTTACCCTACAGGTCCTGGCATGGAGTGGGTACAGAATAGTGTTTGTCGAATGCAAACGTGTTGGAATTTGCAGGGATATATAGATCACATAGTCATGTTCTATAATCAAAGGAGAGAGCTGGAACCCAGAGGTATTAAGCAACTTGCCCAACAATTCTAAGGCAGTTATCAAAAAACTACAGTCTTACCATAATAACAGTCTAAGTGTTAGATCCTGTCTGATTTTGCAAATGTAGCAGGAGTGAGAGTGCCTGGGTGGCTCAGTCCGTTAAGCGTCTGACTTTGGCTCGGGTCATGATCTCACAGCTCATGAGTTCAAGCCCTGTGTCGGGCTCTGTGCTGACAGCTCAGAACCTGGAGCCTGCTTTGGATTCTGTGTCTCCCTCTCTCTCTGCCCCTCCCCCACTCATGCTCTGTCTCTCTCAAAAATTAATAAAAATTAAAACTTTTTTAAATTCAAAACAAGGTAGCAGGAGTAACGCTCCGTGTCCAAACTCTGACGTGCAGGAGACCCTCCTTTCTCTATTTTTCTTAAGTTCAATAAAATCCAACTTTGAGCCCTGCTACCACTAGACAAGCAGAAAATTCAGTCATTTCAGAATTCCTCTTTCAAGAATTGCAACAGAATGGGCAAGGTTTGTGCAATATTGCATTGAGAGAAAGGGCCTCGAGTCCCCAGGTTCATAATTCTCCTGAAACCCTCATTGTCTGAGTCTACACTGATTTACTGGAATCTGGAAGCTTTCGCCTTCCATGACACCTCTGGATGAAGTTTAGGAATCAGTGCTTGGGCTGGAAGCCTCAGAACCTAGGGTCCAGCCCACCCCAAGTGTCTTAAAAAGAGCTCCCCTTACTCCCTGCTGTGTCTTGACCCTTTAGGAGGAGTTCTGTGACTTTGTGCTCTTGCCCTACCCTGGCTTCTGTTTGTTGTTATCGAAACAACAAACTGATCCTCTCGCTCCCTCCCACTCTCCCTCTCTCGTGGTATTCCTCAAAGAGGATTCCTTAGGTGGAATTTCATCGATGAGCTCAGGGTTTAGCAAAACAGTAGCTGGAAAGGAAAGTGGCTTACAGGTAACCTCTGCTACAGTTGAAATCCTTTTCCAAAGCAAAGAAGCATAAAAGAGTTGGTTCCTTGGGTGGAATGGATGTGCCGGAGGGGAAAACAGGAGGGAAACAAAAAACACCTGTATTTCTTAAAGAGTGCACTGCTACAATAATATTTCATGAAACCTCATGGCAAACTTGTGGCTTAATGACTGGAGTCTCCAATTTTCGATGAGAAATCAAACTCTAAGAAGCCTTAGATATGGTTACACACATATCCCTGTGTAACCAACTGGTTGGTGGCCAAGATTCAAATTCAAAATCTGACCCACCTCATGCCTATGCTCTCTCTCTTCTGTACTAGTAACTTTGGGGAAATGCAGAGAAAGAGGATGCCAGCCTAAGCCACAGTATCGTTACCACCTGGTGGCTTGAGCCAGGAATGGAGAGTCTAAATTGGAATTTCCCTGGTGTGGAGAAAAGGACAGTAGAAGGAGGTTTATTTGAGTAACAGAAACCAAAAAAGTCTGAATTATCAAATGGGGAAATTTAGGAAAGAAGGTACCCTTGGACTTCATGCTCTGGGTCTTGGACTTTCCATCATGAGCCATTCAACTTACTCCAAAAGGCAAGACATATTTCACAGCAGTACTTTGGGCCTGGGATTTCTTTCTTTTTTTTCTTTTTAATGGATGCCAAATGAGAATCCTGTCTTCTTCGTGGGACCATCTCTTATTTTAATGCCAAAGCTTTACTGTTTGATGGAGGAAATGTTGTCAAAATATGGTTCCCATTCCATAGTCATCAGAAAACACATGGGAGAGATATATAGACTTCCTGAACACACACACACACACACACACACACACACAAATAACTTTGCTAAATAATTTGATGATGACATTTGGAATTGATCTCATACATATTAAACCCTCTGAAAAGTCCATGTCTATGAAGCAAGGGTTAAAAAATTAGACTCCATTGCCTACAAAGGTCAAATACACCCTCTTGTGGTAAAATGGCATATTTTATTTCCACATGATTTCTATATGGAACTCATGAGACGATAGTCTGAAGAATAATGAGTATTTGAGAAGAAACAATGAGAATTACAGTGCATTTTTTAAACTGTGAATGACATTCATCTTATGGTCCCTCATAATCTCCAATTTTCCGATGGAGAATGGTGACTCAGAGGACTCACACAACTTGACCAAGGTATCGCAACTAAGGAATAGAAAAGCGAAGTGAAGCAAAGACTTTGAATATCCTTTCTATTACAGCAGATACATCCGTAAGAAAAATGAGCCTTAATAACGATGGCCATTAAGGCTGGGGAATAGATGACGTTGCCAAAAGGTTAATGCAGTCATGTAATGAGTGAGCTATCATAACCCAGAAAGTGGCCAATGGATGGAAAGACCCCCCTTTTCATTACTTGACTTTCAAGCTCATATTTGCCATGCATCTGTCAATCACTTACAGTATCAATCTATCAACATGTTGTTTTTTAAAAAAAAAAAAGGTTTAATTAGTTTTGAGAGAGAGAGAGAGGGAGAGAGAGAGAGACTGTGTGAGCAGGGGAGGGGCAGAGACAGAAGGAGACAGAAGATCCGAAGCAGGATCCAGGCTCTGCACTGACAGGAGAGAGCCTGCTGTGAGGCTCAAACCCATGCACCTCAAGATCATGACCTGAGTTGGGGCACCTGGGTGGCTCAGTCAGTTGAGTGTCCGACTTCAGCTCAGGTCATGATCTCACGGTTCATGAGTTCGAGTCCTGCGTCGGGCTCTGTGCTGACAGCTAGCTCAGAGCCTGGAGCCTGTCTTCAGATTCTGTGTCTCCCTCTCTCTCTGACCCTTCCCTGCTCATGCTATCTCTCTCTCTCTCAAAAATAAATAAAACATTAAGAAAAAAGATCATGACCTGAGTTGAAGTCAGATGCTTAACCAACTGAGCCAACATGTTTTGGGTGCCTGGTGCCTAGTGTCTGCTAGCTGTCCTTGGAGCAACTGATAGAGCGGTGACTGAGACAGACAAGGTCCCTGGCCTCACCAAGCTTACTTTCCGCATGGTGTATGGGTTTTCCATCACTGTGCAATAAATTACCACAAATGTAGAGGTTTAAACATTCATTTGGAGAATACATGTCTACAGATCTGAATCAGAGGTCCTGATAGAATCGGCTGGATTCCCTGATTAAGGACAAAGTCAAGGGGTTGGCTACCTGCATTCCTATCTGGAGAAAGAATTTACTTTCAAGTTCCTCCAAGCCATTGGCAGAATTTAGCCCCATAGGGTCGTAGGACTGAGGTCCCCAGTCCACTGTTGGTTGTCTGACCAATGCCGTTTGTTCTCAAAAGCTCCCCCTCCATTTTCAAGGCAGCAATGACACACCCAGTCCTGCTTGTGCTTTGACTTTCTCTGGCTCCCCTTCTGCCACCAGCCAGAGGTCACTCTCAGCTTTTAAAGGGCACGTATGATCAGAGCAGGCCAGCTTCATTGATCTCCCTTCTGCTGTATGACACGATGCGGTCACAGAAATGGTATCCCTTCACATCCCCAGCCTCGCCCACTGTCCAAAGAGAAGCCGGTCATACAAAGGTGAGAGTCACTGAGAGTCCTTCTTAGAAATATGCCCCCCACCGTGGGTAAGAGAGCAAGGAAGACCAGAGAATGAGTCTTGATTATGAAGTCTAAGGAAGGAGCTAAACGGAATTAAATGCAACAGGGAGACCTGTATGTTGAAAACAAGTTGTCACAAAGCAAGCTACAAGAAGAATGTTCTAGACCACGAGGAGTTTCCAGAAAGGCCCTGAAGTGGGATAAAATGTATATTCTAAGAGAGGAAAGAAGCCAGCGAGGGTGCAAGATAAGGAAGCAAAGCAAATTAAGGAATCAAAGCAAATTACGTCATTCCAATCAGACTCAGGCAGTCAGCAGAAGGAACCTTTTCGAAGCACTTTATGTTCTCAAAGACATTTAAGATATTACTCCACAAAAGAACAGGCGATTGTGAAATAGAACAAGCATCCGCATCCACTCTTGGTCTTCATTATATAAAATATTATATATGCACATAAACATTAACCATAACACACATAAATGAAGGGTTTTCTATCTTTTCTACAGCCGGGAAGCATTCCAATACATATAGGCATCATATGTTCTGTTCTATTGATCTCAGCTGTAAGATCATCTGAGGCTCGTTTCTTCTCTTCGATAGTGGCACTGTAATTACCTTTTCTGTCTCTTCTGTGTTTGTTCTAGTTTTATAACTTCTCTTGGGTCCATTTCAGAAGTGTATATTTCAATAAGAGATGTTCTGTGTTCTCTAGATTTTAAAATGTACTGCCATATTGTTGTACATAATAATCTCTTGTATTTCCTTTAATCTCTTCCATATTTGTATCTCCGTTCTTGTTACTATCATGGAATAATGTTGCTTTCTTTCTTTTTATTTAATCAGAATCAGCAGGGAACTATCTACCCCATTAGTCTTTTCAGACCAACTTTTCCTTTCGTTTCATCTCTTCCTTTGTTTTCAAGTCAAGCAGTATAAGCTTTTACTTTATTAATATCCACCTCTTGCTTTCATTTGGCTTATTTTGTTTTTCTTTTCCTAACTTCTGAGGTTATATACTTTGTTCATGTGATTTGGGCCTTTCTTTCCCCAAAATTAAAGATCATGTCATATATAGCTATGTAAGTTTCTATAAACTTTGGTCTGGTTTCTGTAATGAAATATTTTGTTATTATGCTTGAGGATTGTTGTTTGTTTTTAGTTATGATTTCTCATTTGGTTAAGGGGTTATTTCTGACGGTATTCCTCGATTTATTTAAAAAAATGTTTCGGGTCCACTTTTTATTGTTGATTCCTAGTTTTATTGGATTATAATGGAAGAATGTGGTCTACTCTTTCTACTCTTGGTAAAATATTAAACTTTTCTTTTGGTCAAGTACCTCATTGAGCTTTTATAAGTATTCCACAGATGTGCAAAGAAGAATCACGTTTTCTCCTCAAAAAATGTCACATTCTCTCTGTATCATGTATATGTGCACATGTGTGTACCAAAGAATGTATACGTTTTGATTGTATATTACTTTATAGATTGTGTTGGTCAAGGATGATGTATACCTGCTTCTATTTTGGTATTTGATTTGCCAGTTTTTAAAACTTTCCCATTATAACTGCCTTTTTTATAAATCGTTTTGTATTTTCAGTTCTTCAGACATTCTACTATTTGATAAATGGTGCTAACACAATCTGTTCTCCCCCATCTAGACAAAAACAAAGCCAGACTCATTCCATATGCAGTAATTTATTGCACACGAATTAAATACTTAAGTGTAAAAATAAAAATCCCTAGCAGAAAAGTCAGGAGAATATAGCTCTAGAGAGCTTTCCAAGGATAGCTACAGAAATCCAGAATCCTTAAAGATACTTTGGCTACATAACATTTTTAATGTTTGTTTGATCAAAAACATTTTTTTAAATTAAAAAAAATAAAGAAAACCCACTATTCATAAAGGCCACAAGCAAATGAAGACAGGTATAATGGAAAATTCCTTTGGGGAACTGGGTCCAACCTGCATATCCCATATTGCAGTATGTCTTTCTCTTTGGTCACTGATTTGTTTGAAATTAGTTGAAGCCTGTAGTCCTTAAAATAGAACGACCTTGTGCTTCTTGATTAATCCCTGATTAACGAAGTTATCCAATACGATCCCCAAAATGTGCTAGATGATATGGAATAGGGGCAGAATCTTAACAACTTTGAAAAACAACTCTGTAAATTGCTATGTAAATTGATGTGAAGCAGCAGGGAGAAATCCCATTTGGGGAAGCTAGTATGACTCGGATACAAAAATCTAGCAAAAATAGGAAAAACACAAAAGCACAAAATAGGAAAACTAGGTAATCTGCCTAGATCCCACTAAGGCAAGATTATCAAAGCTTTATAGCTGCCAAATTTGGTTAAGTAACATAAAATCAAAATAAGCATCAACACACCATACCTTTGTGTGTGAAGGTAATTCCCTGAATATTTCAGTTCTTAAATAACTTCGTGTTAATGCACTACCAGTTAAAATTCAAGCGGTTTAGTGTTTGTTTTCTCTTGGTGTTGGTTTGTGGGGAAGAGGGAGAGAGAGAGGAATCCTTACCAAAATTCTGAAGCTCATCAGAATACACATGTAGTAAAAATGTGTAAGAAAATATTTTTAAATGAATAATAATGAAGGAGACTTATTTCACCCGAAAGCAAACTATATTTAAAATAATTAAGACCAGGGTGGTATTGGTACAAGAATAGACAGGCAGATAAAGAAGGAGAAGTAAAAATCCACAAGCATGGGGCGCCTGGATGGCTCAGTCAGTTGAGTGTCTGACTTTGGCTCAGGCCATGATCTTGCGATCTGTGAGGTCTGCGAGTTCGAGCCGCGTGTCAGGCTCTGTGCTGACAGCTCAGAGCTCGGAGCCTGTTTCTGGCTCTGTGCTCTGTGTCTCCCTCTCTCTCTGCCCCTCCCCTACTCGTGCTCTCTCTCTCTCTCAAAAATAAATGAACATAAAAAAAAAATCCACAATGTGCAAGATAAACAAATTAAGTGACACATGTAAATCTTCAGTTCAGAAAAGATAGACAAATTTTTCAGAAATGTTAAATAAAAATTTGGTTCACGGTTTAGACAAAGATTGTGTTCAACCCAGACCCAAAACTGAATTTATTGGGCATCAAAGAAATACAGAGTCACATGTTATATATTCTTTGCCTGTCTGATCAGGGAGGATACAAATACTGCACTTCCTGTGTTGGTGGGACTTTCTGTTTTGATCCTTGGCCATAGGTCTCAGGGCCTAAAAATTAACATAGTGATTCTCTTTCGACAAACTTACTAAGGAACCCATACGTGGGTACGGCCAGTGACAACACTTATTCAAGACTAAAGAAAACAAGCTTTCCTATTAAAATACAAATGTATACAATGAACCCAAGAGTGAGGAAGCCGGGACAGGGCTTGTCCCACACAAGACCTTGGAGAGGTAATCACAGAGCTACTGTGGAAAAAGAAAGGAGCCAGTTTCAGATGATTTTACAGCTCAGTTGAATATAACCTGCAGGAACAGATAATGCCTATGAATATTTGAACAATTCCAGACTACAAGAAAGGGAGGGAGAGCCCCTCCATGCATTGTATGGAGATGGGCAATCCCTTAAGGGCCATCAGCAAGGGCTTCAGTTTCCTACCCAGAGTGGAAGGCTCCCTTGGCCCTGCCCCCCACCCCTCCCGGAGTCCTGCCTTTGGAGAGCAAAAGGCTGCAAGAAATCTCAGCTGCCTGGGGGTTAGTTAAGGCTTCAAAGCATCTTGCAGCTCTTGGAGTGAAGTAAAGGACATAGACCGAGAGTGAAATGCAAATAATCTTGCCTATCATGCTAAATTATGTATGCCTTTCAAAAGAATTTTTCAACAAATATTTTCAGAAGTACTCTCTAGCTTCTGAGGATTCTATTTTTCCTAATTGTACTTTCTTCTTCCTAGTCTTCCATGTTACTGGAAGCCCGGAACAATAAACACGTTCTTTTGTAATAATAAAAGAAACCACTTTCCTGCCCCCAAAAAACACATCTGCGTGAATTTATAGATCAGTCCGGGGGCCCACTGACTGCTTTCCAAAACTAAGTCTTTCTGCGGAGGATGACAGGTGAGAATTAACGCCACGCATTTGACGTCCTGCTAGGATAGCTCAGGTAAAGTATGTCATTTTCTTCATGTCCTCCTAGATGTTTCGTGTATTTTGTTGATATTGTTAATTAGATCTTTTTTCTATCTTAACTTCCAACCAGCTGTTGCTGGTATACAGGACAGAGATTGAATTCAACGTATTTCTGTGGGTTAGCCGTCAGGAGGAAAACGGACATCCTGGTTATGTAGTTAACATTGGTGCACATGCCTTTGGTGTGTTGCCCTTGAGGATGGTGTTTGTGGTTTATTTCAGAAATCTGTTCTTTGTCTTAATCAGGAAGTATCTCGTGGTTGTCAGTTTACCAAGATTTTTTGTTGTCGTTGTTAGGAATCTTTCAAAAATATTTTTAGTAAATGGGGAGATTTTCTTGTCTTTTCCTCCAAACTATTAATAAAAGTTATTATTATTGTTATTGTTGTTGTTGTTGTCATTCTGTTTTAGAAAGAAAGAAAGAGAGCAAGGGAGAGGGGCAGAGGGAGAGAGAGAGAATCCTAAACAGACTTCACGCTCTCAGCGAGAGCCTGACCCGAGGCTTGATCCCATGACCCTGGGATCGTGACCTGAGCCGCAATCAAGAGTCGGACCCTCAACCTACTGAGACACCCAGGTGCCCCAATATGGTCAGTATTATTAATCTGTTACTAAGACTGAATCATCCTTGGGTTTCTGGAGGAAAAAAATTCCTATCTCTTTAAGGTGTAGTATTCTTTTATCATACAGATTCTACTGCTGATATTTTTCTTAGGATTTTGCTTTCATGCTTATTTACAAATGACATTTGTGTGTAACTTTCTGTTTTTATATGCTACCTTTGTCCAGCTTTTTAGCTAAGCTCTGCTAACTTCGTACAATGAAATGGAAAGTTTCCCATTATTTTCTAGGCTCGTAAGCGCATGTGGTCTAGAAACTGTTTCTAAAAGGGCTCTTAGACCTTGCGTCTCTGTCTTATCCAAACATTTTAAATGAATATTGTAGATTATTTTTATAATCTGACGGGATGCATACTTGATTATACAAACTATGTGGAAGGACGCCTAGGCAAGATGAAATGTAATGACAAATTAAATGAAAACTGAGTTTTCAAAATCATCTGTGTGGAATACTCCCAGATAACTATAAACACGTCACTGAAATGAGCTGGAAAGAACTCTAACAAAAGGTTAACAGAAGTTATTTCTGAATGACAGAATGGCCGGTGATATTTATTTTCTCCTCTGAGTTTTCCTGCATTACTTCACTCTTTCCACCATTGGCATGTAACCTGTTTGCAATTAGAAATCCATTAATTAATCATTTGTTAAAGATGCTGATCTCCTGGAAGTAAGAGCTGAAGCTCACGAACATCAGTGATACTTGGAAATACTTTCGTGGGGGCGCCTGGGTGGCTCAGTTGATTAAGCATCGACTCTTGGTTTCAGCTCAGGTCACGATCTCCCGGTTTGTGAGTTCGAGCCCCACATCGGGCTCTGTGATGACAGTGTAGAGGCTGCTTGGGATTCTTTCTCTTCCTCTCTCACTGCCCCCTGCTCACGCGCTCACTCTCTCTCTCTCTCTCTCTCTCAAAATAAACGTAAAATAAAAAAAACACCTTTGTGCAAAGCAGCACATTAACGAGGACACGGATTCGTGTTCATGGTCTCAGAAATTGACCTCTATGGTGGGATTTGCCTAAGCTTTGCCTAGAGAGGTTCGACCACGCCTTTTGGCCCGTCCATTAATGGCATCTGGCAGGAAACTGAAAGGGGAGGAAGCAAGGGTTGAACGCACCCCAAATATCATGGGCCGTTTGGGGATGAGAAGGATCTGCCCGGGCACAGGGAGGGCAGTCACCACCCATTCCAGTACCACTAACTCATTTCGCAGACATTTCAAAGAAAACATCAGCAATTTATCGGCAAAGTCAGCTGTACCATCCATGATCGTGATCCCGTGGTAGCAGTCACTCCATGCAGAAGCGAAATATATTTTTTCAAAGAGACCTCGAGAGCAGCTTTCCTCACTTCGTGGTTTGCTCTGGCTTTATTCACACGTTAGCCAATGTGTCCCCGTGGCTCCTCGCTCCACATGACAACGTGTGGCGCTCCCCAGCCCCACCTGGGGACCCCTTCCATCTTTCCCATCCCAGCTGTCGCTGCAGAGGCAGTGGCCCCCAGGCTCCCGAGATAATGCAGAAGAGAGAAATAGCCCATCAATCTCTTTTCGGTTGTTTCTCTGGGCTATCCAAACATCGTTAACACAGTGAAACATTCAGGAACACCAGATGCATGTCTTCACGTTGACACAGAAGTAAACTCATTTTCCTGGGAGCCAGAGCGGGTCCGGAGGGTTTGTCCATGCCCGGCACCCTCCGGCTCAGCCCACCTCTGCCTGCATAGGAGCGGAAAAGGCTGGAGACAGTGTGATGTCCTGGTGCCGAGTCACCCTAAAGCCTGCGAGTGTAGATAAGACCGAGGGTCTTCCCATAGTAACCCGAGCGCTGCCATTACAGTCCCCTCTACCAGGGATGAATGCTCTGTCCCCTCCCGCACCCCACCCATCTTTACTTCTTTTTCCTCTTTCTTTCCTTCCTCCCTCCCTCCCTTTTTATTCTTTTTGTTTCCCTTTTCTTTTCTTTTCCTTCTTCCTTCCCTTCCCTCCTCTTCCCTTCCCTCCCCTCCCCTCCCCTTTCCTTCCCTTTCCTTTCCTTTTCTTTCCTGGCAGAAGAGGCGCCTACCAATTCCTAGACTGTACACTGAATTCTATCCCAGCTGTTTGATCCTTTGGTACCCATCTCCTCTCCAGCAGTTTCTACTAGTAAGCAGTTCTCAGTTGGCCTGCCCCGTAGATGGCCAGCCCTTGAAAGACAAATAATTACAACAGTTGGTAGAATTTAGTGCTTTCTCTGGCACTAATCACTGTGCTAAGCACTTAATATTTATTACACTCATTGTATGTATATGACTTATAAAATTTACATAAACATGCATACTTTGATATATTAGACATACATTTTACTTAATATTTATATCACTTCTTAGTACAGTTCATAGGTAGAGTCTATTACTTTTCCCATTATACAGATGCATAAACGGAGATGTAAAAAATTATTTTAAACGGTTCTTTGTTTTTGAGAGACAGAGCATGAGCAGCAGAGGGGCAGAAAGAAAGAGGGAGACACAGAATCCGAAGCAGGCTCCAGGCTCGGAGCTGTCAGCACAGAGCCCGATGCAGGGCTCGAACCCACGAACCATGAGATCATGGCCTGAGCCGACGTCGGGTGCTAAACCAACTGAACCACCCAGGCGCCCCTAGATGCATAGGCTGGTATTTAAAGAAATTAATTTGCCCGCCGTCACTAGCTAGTGGGTGGCAGGCAGTGCACCAACTACAGGGCTTCAGCCCTCACTGCAACGGGATGCTGAGAGGCGCTAAAACACAGACTCACTCATCCTGACACCCAGCAGCCTGCCTAAGTCAGAGAAGATACTCAAGAAATAGTTACTGAGCACACACCGGGCATGTTTAACAGCAAAATAAGGCTAAGACCACCTGGATGAGGAAGCAGGAAAGCTTCGGGAAGCTCCTTTCCACACTGCATGTGACTTGCACGGCACCCTCTTCTTAAAGACTTTCCCGGCAGCCTCTAGAGCAGTTACCGCACTACGTCATCACGCACTCATACGTCCGCAGGTTCATTGGTTCCACTCTCTATCCCTCCCCACTTCCCTCCAGACTGTAAAGTCCACGCGCGCGGAGCTGTTACCATGGCAACTGTGGCTTCTGGCACTTGTCTTATTCAGTAAATGAAAAAGAGGGAAGGAAGGAGGGAAGGAAGGAAGGAGGAAGGAAGGAAAGAAGGCAGGAAGAAGGAAGGAAGGAGGGAGGAAGAGAAGGAAGGAAGGAAGGAGGAAGGAAGGAGGGAGGAAGGAGGGAGGGAGAGAAGGAAGGAAGGAAGGAAAGAGGAAGGAAGGAAGGAGGGAGGGAGAGAAGGAAGGAAGGAAGGAAGGAAGGAGGGAGGAAGGAAAGGCATCAACTTCCCTCCAAATGTAGCCCCTCCTAACTTCTCTATATGTTGAAAATTAATGCCAAGCTTCCCCCCGTCATTCTGGCTTACGCATCCACCCACTATGCATGATCAATGTTCCTTTTCTCCTGTGTCCCATGTCCTTCGCGCAGGGCAATTCACTGCACGTGCTGCGTGGCTGGACGTCCCAGCGGAGGAACTAACTCTGTCCCTCCCCAGGGCCTTCCTTTCCTCCTGTAGGTCTGGCTTGATCTGCCTTAAAAAATAAAGAAAGAGAGAAAGAGAGAGAGACAGAGAGAGAAAAGAAAAGGAAAGAAAAAGAAAGAAAGAAAGAAAGGTGACACAGATTTACCCTCGAGTCTCCTAAAGCAATAATCGTTACCAAGTTTCTTTTCCCTTCGCACCGCCATGATATTGGTTGAGAGCAACGCCTCACATTAAGTCGTGTAAATAACCTTACCGCAAATCAGACGCTTTCCGATGGGGGTGGGGTGGAGATTTGAAATCGGATCGATACCGCACCCCCTCTCCTCACTTCATCTGCGCAGGCACCGAAGGCCAGAGCTGTAACGCGGCTGAGGTCCTGCCAGCGCCACCATTGGGACCCGGGCTCCTGGGCTCCTTGTCCCCTCATTTGGGACCTCACCCAGCTGCCTTCAGCCCCCTTCCTTCTTGGGCCGTTTTAATAAGCAGAACTAGGCCCGTTCAAGAATCTAGGAAATTGCACATTTTTAAAACATCAGATTGACCGTGAGCTGTGCATTTCCTATAAATAAATGTTTCCACTCAGTCTGGGCCAGGCCAGGCTCGGGGTTCGCATTTAGTGGCCACTCCCACCACCCTGTGGACACAGTCTGGTACTGCAAGCAAATGGGGGTGGGGGAACCAATTTCAGCGAACATCTGGCTGCAATTTGTCCAAGGATATTTTCACAAATGAATTTTGACCCACGTTCTTTTCTGTGTCTGTGAGCGGAGCGTATCAGCTTGACTTGAGCGGTATTGCCACTGGGATGTGAGGGAATTTCGGAGGAAACGGGAAATCCCAGTAAAGTTCATGACTACTCACTTCCCCTTAAACTGTGGGGCAACTTTTAGAAAAGGCAAATGAGAACCATCCTAAGAACTTGCTCATTCTTAACTAATGCTATTTGGAATGTACTTTGGAATGACTTTGGGATGACTTATACCTGCCCTGCCCCCACCTAGCTCCAAGCTCCCGTTTGGAACATCTCCCCAGACTCCATGACCTTCATGCTGGTTTCGCCATTTCCCCAGCCACATTTTCGTAATACAACCAGCATTCCTGATTCTCAGTTGAAGCAACAGAGCAAAAAGATGTTTTAAAGCCCCTCACTGGGGCTGCTGGGTGGCTCAGTCAGTTAAGCTTCAGACTCTTGATTTCAGCTCAGGTCACGTTCTCTGCGTTCAGTTTGTGAGATCCAGCCCCTCTTAGGGCTCTCTTGCTGTCAGGGTTCTGACAGCCTGCTTGGGATTCTGTCTCTCCTTCCTCCTCTGCTCCTCCCCTGCTCATTCTCTCTTTCTCTCTCTCAAAATAAATAAACTTAAAAAATTTTTTTTCAAGCCCCTCACTGACTCATAGAATCCCAGAAGTACACAGTAAGATATGCAAGTCTACATAATGGTCTACAGCAGTTCTAGAATCTTCTAGATAACCAAGAAATTTAACTTGCAGACATTATGAAAACACACCATAAATGCCCTCCACCAGCTTTCAAAGGGTAAACTAATAATTATGAAATATGAAAAGCAAGTCAGAGACATAGCATTTGTGAACACATTTAGAAGTCTTCCCCGAATCATACAAATTAGTCTATGTTTACCGATGTACAGTTTTTCTTGTGCTGATAGGAAATGCCCATTTGTTCACACAAATGGCTACAATAATTCAGCGGTGAGGATGTTTTCTTACAAAAGTATGAAAAGTGGCTGAAAACATAAGACCAATGGTTATTTCAAATAAGAAGTCCAGAGGCAGGGTTTTTTTAAAAATTGTCTCACCATTGTCATCAGAGACTCTGAGATAATAGAAATATATATTTCTCTGCCTCCAGTTCCTGGCACAGAGCTCCTAAAACTCTTGTAATTTCCTGAGTGATAAGAATACTAGGAGCATCTTTTGTTCTAATATTTGGTCTTGGACCCTGGGTCAAAAAACACACAGTTCCTCAATCCTTGGAATGTCCTGGGTGATAAGAGCGTCTTTTGTACTAATGAGGCGACTCTCAGTAGATTTCCTGGTTGGAGGCCGGTCACCAGCAAGACCAAACCATGATTAGATGCTTGGAATTTTTGGCCCCACCCCCACATTCTCTGGAGAGGGGAGAGGGGCTGAAAATGGAGTTAATAATTGATGGTGCCCATGTGAGGAAGTCTCCATAAAGGTCCCCAAAGCATGAAGTTCAGGGAACTTGCAGGTGGGTGAACACATCTACATACCGTGGGTGGCACATCCCACCTCCACAGAGACAGGGACAGAAGCTCCTATGTTTGGAATCCTCATCACCCTTACCATTGTATCTCTTCATCTGACTGTTCATTCGCATCCTTTATGATATTCTTTACTATAAATAAACTGGTAACATAAACGTTTCCCCGAGTTCGTGGGACTGAAGCCTTAACTATGGGATCTAACACTAGTTCCAGGTAGATAGCGTCAGAATTATGTGAGACTGTAGGGCACCCAGCTGGTGTCACAGTGAATTGTGTGGTGTAGAAACCACACACACACACACAAACACACACCTGGCATCAAAAGTATTGTGAATATGATAGTCATGTGAGGGTAAAGGAGACTCCCAAGAAGAAAAGTGGGGTTTGCTTCCTCAAGGACCGAAGCTCTCATTCTTTTCCTACCCCAGCCCCAGTGTATTAGCTTGCCCCTCAAGGTCATGGGACAGCCACTGCTCCAGGCATCCCCTTTAGACACAATATCCTGCCAAAATGGAGGGGCATTTGCACCCGTGTGTCTTTTTGACTAAAAGACAACCTCTCTCCCAAAAGCCTACAGCAGGCTTCTCCTCAAGTCCCGCTGGCCAGGATTGGGTCATGTGACCTGTGTTAGCCACAAGGGAAACTGGGAGAGTACTCGGTGGGTATCATTCAGCCCTACTGTGTGAGAGGGTTCTACCAGGAGGGGTAGGGGATGAGCTGTTAAAGGACCATTTGGTAGACCACTAATTGTGCTATAAACATTACCTTTACACAGTCCAACTGAATAGGTGCAGTTTTCTTCTTTCTTTTTTTATTCCCAGTAATCTGCATCACCTATAAACCCTTCCCTTGTATAAGAAAGAAAGAAAGAAAGAAAGAAAGAAAGAAAGAGAAAGAAAGAAAGAAAAAAGAAAGAAAGGAAAGAAGAGAAAGGGAAAAGAAGGGAAGGAAAGGAGAGGAGAGGAGAGAAGAGATGAGAAGAGAAAAGAAAAATGAAATGAAATAACAAGCTCAAAATGGAGTCACCTGTGCTAAGCCCCAATTCCGCAAACCAAGACTTCATACCTAACAATTCCAGTTTTACTCCTTCACTCAGTCCCCTCCTGTCCCCACCCTGCGAGGCTGTGAGCTCTGTGGCTCTGAGCAGTCAGCCAGCCCATGTGGTGCAGATGAGGCCAGGAAGATGGAGGGACCTTCAGGGAAGCAGGAGGGATAAGTGGATCCCCAAGTAAACTTGAGGGGCGGGAGGTGAGAGGGAATTATGGGCTAAGCAGAGAAAGGAGCTAGGAAGAGCAATGTTTCTAATCATCTGTCTTCCTGTCAAGTCAGCTTTCATTCTGTATTGACACCCGAATTTGACATCAAGGAATGGAGGTGAGCAAGAGGTGGGGACAAGTCTGATGTAGATCTGTGATCTGATGGAGAGACCCGACATCCTGGGACGAGAACTGAAGACATTTGGGTCTGCCCTTGGTCTTCTGTCCCAGCAGCCAGCCCCTCTTTCCCTTGAGATCTTGGAGATGGAGGTGTGCCTGTGTGTTCGATGGCCCCTCAAACACAGATATCATACAAGGAGCAAGCAAGGCACTTTATGGATGGTTGTGGGTCAACCACTCCAAACACCCCTGCATGTTCATTTCATACACCCACTTTTTTTTGTTTGTTAGTTTTTGCCATTCCTTCCACTTCGGTGCCCTCCTTCTCTCTCCCTATCATCCTTCCGCTGCTCAGTTAATCGAAATCTTACACCGTTCTTCCAAGAACAGCTCATCTTCAAGCCCTCACGGCCCCTGACAGGGAGTTTTTGGGCTCATTTAATTCTTCCTCGGACTACCGTTCACTAGACAACAGCACTGACCATGACATTTCAGAATTTTCCATAGTACCCAGCACAGCTTTGTACATAGGGGACGTAGAATAAATGAACAATCTCTCTACTCCTCCCTGAACAGAGAAAAGGAGAAAGAGCAGTACAAGTAGGGTGATTGGTAGAGGCAGTTTGGTGGCAGAAGCAAGGCCAGATGGGTAATGTATCCAGTGGCGATCTGGTAAATCACCCCCATCTCAGGGAAGGTAGAAGCCTGGGTTTGTAACGTTGGCCAATAGCCTTGGTATAAATACTCCAATCGTGGCTGATTTCACATTCCCAGCATGAAGTCACAGAACTGAGTTGGAAAGAGATGCATAAAGTTCTCCTGCACCACGCCGACCCAGCACTTTACTGTTTTAGTCCTCAAATTAAAAGTTATGTCAGTCATTTGTGCAATGAAATACATCTTACATACCAGTGAACGTTAGCTTTCAAAGCAGATAATAAAGTAACTTCATATACACTTAACATCTTCCTATATAATTTAAATATATGTTTGCAGATCCTTTCTTTGCTCAGTGCACAACATCTTCTCCTTTCCAGAACTGCTCTGAACCTACCCATTCACAGTGATGTGGCTGGGGACAAAGCAAGACACAGAAAGGACTGGTGGAAACAAAAATTTGGCATTTATTCATTTATGGTAGCATGTAACCTCTATTTTCTCTTTCTGTCACTTCCTACTGAGTTTGAGGTGGCTGGAAAGCAAGATGGCAGAAGGGGTGAAGACATCTAGAAGAAACTAACTACATGGAGGGGGCTTGAAGGTGATCATTTCTCAGTTATTTTCTGGCGGGTGCCGAACTGGTATCCAATGTCAATAGAGATCACATGGGAGAAAGAATGCACTGAAGCCATTTTTGTATATATAATATTAGTTATTATTTATTATTATTATTTTCTTTTTTTACTATGCACTGCTTGTGGTACCTTTCCTTCCGATAAGTTAATAATCTTAGCCCCAATCTTGCTACTTCCAGTGGCCGTTTACTTGGATATATTCATGATTTTAGCATATCATCTCTCACAAAATCTTCAGGGAATCAAATGACAGGGTGCCTAGCACATTCTGTTTGAGCATTATATACTCAGAATCAGTATTTGAATAAGAAAGTTGGCTGTTTTGGGGGCCCCGTGATCAAGGCATCTGCTAAGAATGACTGTAAAATACACAAAACTTCTATAAAATTTTCCCCGCGTATGATCTCGGCATCCAGACGCATGCTTATGACAGATCCACATTATTTGGTAAACCGATTGAAAGCCAAGAGCTTATTGAGAATGTTCCTTAATCTCGCAGCAGCTGCATCAGTTTGTGAGCATATCCACATTTGGGTCTTTGAGGAAGAAAATGCAGTGAGAAATGAGGTCAAGCTGGGATTTTCTAGCCAAGTTAGCAGCTCTAAATGAAGGCATATGAATCTTCCCCTTTCCGTTGTGTGAAAAATCTGCCAGGGGCTAAACTTTGTTGTTAGACTGGCCTCAACAAGCAAGACAGGGCTAGCTGGGGTAGGGGAGAAGTGGGAGGAAGAAAGGGAAGAAAAATGTGGCTTCCTGTGGTTTTATGAGGGTCACATCAGTCTTAGGAAGTAAGGACACTGGCAGCAACCAAACAGATGCAAATGAAATGCAACTTCTCAGGGGGAATTTGTTAAGTAACTTCATTAGCACCGAGGCCAAGGGCCGCCCAGAGCTGATGCAAAGTAGATCTGAGAGTTTCCTTTTGTTTGCTTAGAGGTCTTCAGGGCAGCAGGAGTAAAGGGGGGAAGAAGGGCTGCAATGTCCTTGAAAGGGACCAGAACCCCAAGCCCTTTTGGCCTGAATACCAGCTTTTGTCTCCTAAGGACCATTGCCTGGCTCCCCAAGAGTCCGTAATGAAGCCCTTGATTAAGACCTCATTAAAAGTTCATTGACATTCATTATGACTGGGGCCATCACTGCAGCCCAGTGAGATGGAGGGAGGATGGGACCCGCCAGAAGCAAACAATCTGGGTTTGAATGCCCGTTCTGCCACTTCACTGCTTTGTTTTCTTGGGTAGATTTTCTAATCTCTTTGGGACACCACTTTCCTCACCTCCAAATTATCTCCAATGCAATGCTGCCTGAGAAAGCACTTTGAAAGCTTTTGTCATTTGGGACATCCTCATTCTTACCATTCACCCCATCCCTGTCTTCATCTGGTTGTGACCTGCCCTTTCACACCAGCCGAGGACATTTATTTCTTGCATCACAGCCCTATGAACCTTCCGGAGACAGGAAAGGACTCTGAGACATATCGCTAGGTTATAGGGGAGAGCAAGAGCCTCTCTCTTGTTTGGCAGGTGCTGATGTCATCCACTGGACCCCCAGAGGGAGAAAGTGCAGGAAGCCGAAAGGGCCTGTAGATGGTTGATCAGATAGGTCCCCAAAGGGCATTCATTGATGATTGTGAGTCAGATGTATCCTTTTGCCCAAATTCAAGCTCCTGGCATCTGATCCAAGAACTATGCACAGGAGCAA
Source organism: Cryptoprocta ferox (assembly GCA_028646485.1). Lineage (NCBI taxonomy): Eukaryota > Metazoa > Chordata > Mammalia > Carnivora > Eupleridae > Cryptoprocta > Cryptoprocta ferox. The sequence goes on from CM053565.1 coordinate 8,013,237, forward strand.
ATCCCAAAGTGTGTTCCATAGAACATTCATTCTTTCGTATGTTTGGTATTCTAGCACGGAAGCAGGGGTAGGGAATTCTGGGTCGCTTTCCTCCCGCAGACTCAAGAATCTCAAGGCCACCTTCAGGTCCCTATGCCTCCACATCAACCCTAGCCTGTGTGACTCAGCACCCACATGTTTTAATCTGTTTGGTTTGGCTTGGTTTGGACTTAGTTAAGAAACAAAATTCAACTGCGTAAAACTGAAAGATCTTATTGGCTTTATTTGATCATTCATAAATCAGGCAGTTCCAGTTGGTAGTGAGAAGGAGTTCCAGGTAGCTGTACAGAATGAAAGACTTTTACAGGCAGAAGGAAGCAATAACAAACAAGTTATACTGGCAAAAAAAAAAAAAAAAAAAAAAAAAGTGGGGGGGCTGGCTTGGTTATTGCAAGGTCATTTTCCTTTAGGGGACAGCAGGGATCTATCAGGCAGATGACCTCACTAGTACAGACCAGGTGATTCTTGATTGACTGCTTTAAGTTCCCATTTCCAGGAAAGAGCTGAAACTATAATTAAGTCTTGGCTTGTTGATGTAGCACTTAGCATAGTGACTTCATGTTGGGCCAATTGTCTTTTTTTTTTAATTTTTTAATATTTATTTATTTTTGAGAGACAGAGACAGACAGATCATGAGCAGGGGAAGGGCAGAAAGGGAAAGAGACACAGAATCTGAAGCAGGCTCCAGGCTCTGAGCTGTCAGTACAGAGCCTGATGAACCCATGAGCCGTTAGATCATGACCTGAGCCAAAATTGGACACTTAACCAACTGAGCCACCTACGTGTGCCCCAATTGTGTTATTTTTAATAGACCTCTTTTAAGGCTGGTATTTTTCCTTGGGAAGTCAGAAAATGGCCTCTTTTTCTCTGGAAACTTCCTTCAACTTCTCCAAAGATTCCGTAAGAATTTCCATTTCCTAACATCACCTCCAACCTCAAGTAGTCTCTCATTTGTCCTTTCACACCTCTGGTTCTCTCTTCCCTCATTCTGGGCAGCAGAAAGCTTTTCGTTTTATCTTCAGCTCTTCTCATGTTCTGGTCGATGGTAAGAACTTCATGTCTGACTGCCCCCACTCAAAGCCAAGTTTCTGAAAAAAAAATCAAAGCTATTTTTCCTCCCTTGCAGAAGAGTCATGGCTTTTAATTCTGTATTTGGCTATAGAATTATAAAGGTCCACTTCTGAGCTCAAAAGCCAGTCAATGGATTCTCTGTTCCCTCTGATTCTTTCCTACTCAGAGGGCACTATTTATGGAGTCCCACTGGCTATAGGGTAGTGGTGATAGTAGCAATGTCCGCAGAAATAGGGATTAGAGGTAAACAGCCATTTTTTAGGATTTTTTTTTCTTTTGAGAATGAACTGGCGTATAACATTGCATAAATCTGAGGTGTTCAATGTGTTGGTTTGATACATTTTTATATTGCACTATGACGCCTTTATCATGTCACATAATTATCAGTTCTTGTTTGTGTTGAGAACAGTTAAGATCTAGTCTCTTAGCAACTTTGGAGTTTATAACACAGTACTGTTGATGATAATCACTGTGTTGCATATTTTTTAATGTTTATTGATTTTTGAGAGACAGAGACAGACAGACAGAGCATGAGTGGGGAAAAGGCAGAGAGAGAGGAAGACACAGAATCTGAAGCAGGCTCCAGGCTCCGAGCTGTCAGCACAGAGCCCGACGTGGGGCTCGAACTCACAAACTGTGAGATCATGACCTGAGCCGAAGTAGGATGCTTAACTTAACTCTCCCATGCCCCCTTCAAGCCGAGGGTTGGTAACAAGACTGTATACCCATCTGGCATTTCTACACTCTTTCCACACCTTTACTGAACTCTCCAAATCATCTAATGTGAGTGTGACATCTGTTTTTTTGCTGGAAGCTGACTGACACATGTGGTTAGGCTAAGTGAGTAAAATGAACTGGAAAGATTTCTATTTTTATCTATGCTCTGGAACACATTAAATATTGCAAGAATTTTCTAGTCTTTGAAGGTCAAAGAGCCAATCTTTAGTAACCTTTTAGCCTAGTATTTTAAGGATGGGATAGTTCTTTGACAAATGTTTAAAATTTTTCTCATCGTTATTGCTTTATTTAGGTTTTTTCCTACGTCAAGCTTGGTAACTGATATTTCCTAGATAATCATCCATTTCCTTCAGAATTTTAAATGTATTAGCATGGTATTGTTCAGAACCCTGTTTTGCTGTTTTGATCCACTTAGAATCCATGGTCACCTTTCCTGTCTCATTTCTAATGTTGTATAATTATTTTCCCTTTCTGTATTGGTTAAGTTTACTCTAGTTGAGTGTGCATGTTAGTTTTCTTTTAAAAAGTTCCTTTATTTTTAAAAAAGTCATTGCAACCCATTAACTTGTAATGACCCACCACTAAAGTTTGAAAAGTACCCCCTACTGAGGAACTTGTGCATATGCGTACCAGTTGGCATAAGAGAGGACATTCAGGGAAGCACTAATAACAACTGGAAAAGAAACAATAACTGGAAACAAAACTGGCCACTGACAAAAGAATGGCTAATAAGCTGTGACACATCCACACAATGGAATATTATTCAGAATGCCAATGAATGAGGCCCAGCTATTCAAATCCACCTCCGTGAAATCTCAAAGCATGATGTTGGGCAAATTGCAGAAGCCTTCTTGAAGTATGATTCCAAGTTCACAGTTATGTAGGGATACGTACACGTTCAATAAACTATCAAGATAAGCAAGAGAATAATAAGCAGAATTCAGGAAAATGGTTATGGGAAGGGCAATATGGGGAAAAGAGGGAAATCAGAGAAGATTACAGGGATCTTCAAGAAATTTGGTAATGTTCTACTTCATGATGCATTCACAGGACTTCATTTTATTATTTTGCATCATAACTTCAATATGCTACTCATGTATTTTGGGATGTTCATATAGTTCTTTTAACAGGTATATTAAACTTTATAAATAAGAATTAAATTTTTTTAAATAAAAAAGTGGGTGCCTGGGGGCCTCAGTCGGCTAAGCATCCTACTTCAGCTCAGGTAATAATCTTGTGGTCCGTGAGTTCGAGCCCTGCGTTGGGCTCTGTGTTGACAGCTTGGAACCTGGAGCCTGCTTTGGATTTCGTGTCTTCCTCTCTCTCTGCCCCTCCCCTACTCGCACTCTATCTCTCTCCCTCTCAAAAATAAATAAACATTTAAAAAATTAAAATGTAGGGGCCCCGGGGTGACTCAGTCGGTTGAGCATCCGACTTCGGCTCAGGTCCTGATCTCATGGCTTGTGAGTTCGAGCCCCGCGTCGGGCTCTGTGCTGACAGCTCAGAGCCTGGAGCCTGCTTCAGATTCTGTGTCCCTCTCTCGCTCTGCCCCTCGCTCACTCATGCTCTGTCTCTCTCTCTAAGAATAAATTTTTAAAAATTTTAAAAAAAAGAAAAAAATTAAAATGTATAATCAACGTTTATAACTGTTCTATGAATATTTGATGAATAGTGTTTGAAGAAAAGTTCTACATCTCCTTCAAATTTATCTCTAACTTTTTCACTATCTGTTCTCTCTGTAATATTTTGAAGTCTTACCATATGATTGTGAATTTCTCATTGTGCTTTTAAGCATTCTTGCTTTATATATTTTATTGTGAATGTTAGTTGGCACATACATTTTTCTGATGTCCTATCATTACTATGCAGTGATCTTGTTATCAGTAAAAACAACGACAACAACACTCCTTGCTCCATTATTGCTTTGGACCTGAATTTACCATCATCTGATATTAATAGTCTACGTCTGCTTTAATCTATTTACATTGCCTCATCTCTTATTTTACCTTTATGTATCATTGTTTCCTTTACAGTTTCTGTTTTCCTAGCTCTTGCTATGTACATTGGTTTACTTTCTCTTTACTGACAAAGTTTCTGGAAGTTATACCAACTTTTATTATTCTACTGGTGGAAACTTCTGAATGAAACTAATTGTCTACATATTATTTATCATTATTCAATTTAAAAAAATTTTTAACCTTTATTCATTTTTAAGAGACAGAGACAGAGTACAAATGAGAGGGGGGGGGCAAAGAGAGAGGGAGACACAGAATCCCAAGCAGGCTTCAGGCTCTGAGCTGTCAGCACAGAGCCTGACGCAGGGCTCAGACTCGCGGACTGTGAGATCATGACCTGAGCCAAAGCCAGACGTCCAACAGACTGAGCCACCCAGGCGCCCCAACATTATTCAATTTTTAAAAATAACTTGTTTTTCTGTACTTACTGACATTGAAAAAGACTCATTCTCGAGTAAGATAAGAAACGCAACTTGCTTTCACTTCTACACTTCCCTCCAGATCCACATATCTCAGTTTGTGTTGATTATAAACTGATGTTTTGCACATTTTTTTCCACTGAACATGATTTTTGAATTATATAGCCTATCATTAAAGAATTGCTTTTGACACTTTTGCAGTTTTTATAATGGTCCCAATAAGAATTGCTTATATTTCACACTGTATTTTACTGGTCTCATTTCATCTATAATACTACTTCCCTATTCTTAAATTCCTTATTTCTATTTAATCTCCCACTGAATCATAAAAGTACTTTTTTGGCAATATTTTTTTAGAAAATATGCAGCAACAGTATTTTTGATGAGCTTTAAAAATTTTTTTTAATATTTATTTATTTTTGAGAGAGAGACAGAGTGTGAGTCAGGGAGGATCAGAGAGAAGAGACACAGAATCCAAAGCAGGCTCCAGCCTCCGAGCTGTCAGCACAGAGCCCGAGGTGAGGTTCAAACTCATGAGCTGTGAGATCATGACCTGAGCCAGAGTCAGAGACTTAACTGACTGAGTGACCCAGGAGCCCCTGATGAGCTTTTGACTTCAGATTAATTGGAACTTTTTGGTTCACATGCATTTCCCTTAAAATTTTCTAGATAATTTTCTGTGGTTATTGCTGAGAAGGCTGTGACAAACACATTTTTTTTTTCACTCATAAGTAGCAAGAACATTTTTTATTTAATCAATTTGGGCTTTTCTTTTTTCAACTTTAAAATTCAGAAGTTCAACAGAATATGTCTAGATAGTGTTTTGTTTCAATAATTCTGTCTGCTATTCAGTGAACTCTTTCCCATCTAAACACCCTGGTCTTTCTTCCTTCATTGCATACATTTCCATCACTTTGTGATTATGGCTTGCCATTTATTTGCTCTGTTCCTTCCCTATAGATTTTCTATTTATACACACAGAAAAGTCATGCAGTATAGTGGTCATAAGGCTCAGACCTGGAATCAGAAAAATCTGGATTGGAATCTGAGATTGGCCACTTTTTAGCCCTATGACCTTAGGCCAGTTTATTAATATATAACTAAATCTTAGTCTATGCCTCCAAAAATAGGGACACTAATAATATTTAATGGGTTATTAGTAGAATTAAAGGAGCTAACACATGTAAAAAGCGTAGCATAATGCCTAACTTAAAAAAAAATGGTTAACAAATGTAGTTCCTCATTGTTTTTTGTTTGTTTTGGCTTTTGGAGTTCTTTTTTCCCCAGAGAAACTATTAAACTATTTACTTTATTATTGTATAAAACAATATAGAAACTTTAGCTAACATTTATTGAGAGATAACTACCAGGCATGCTAAGCATTTTACATATATTTTCGTATTTAATTTCCACCCCAGCCAATGGAGCAGGAATCTGTTTTTTAATTTAAGAATAATTGACATACAATACTATAATAGTTTCGGCATATAGCATAGTGATTTGATATTTATATACATTAGGAAACAACAATTAATGAGACCTCAGTAAGTGTAGTTACCATCTGTTACAAAGTTGTTACAATATTATTGACTATGTTCACTGTTCTGTACAATCCATCCTTGTGACATTTATTTATACCTGGAATATGGTACCTCTTAATCACCCTAACATATTTTGTCCATTCCCCCTATCCCACTCCCGTCTGGCACCCATCACTTTGTTCTCTGTATCTATGAATCTGTATCTATTTTGTTTTGTTTGTTTTTTCAGATTCCACATTTAAACAAAACTATAGGGTATTTGTCTTTCTTTGACTAATTTCGCTTAGCATTATACCCTGTAGGTCCATCCATGTTGCTGCAAATGGCAAGATTTCATTTTTTAAGGCTGAGTAATATTGATTGTATACACCCACTACATCTTCTTTATCCATTCGTTTATTGATGGACATTTAAGTTCCTTCTATATCTTGGCTACTGTAAATAATGCTACAATGAACATGCGGATGCATATGCCTTTTCGAATTAATGTTTTCATTGTCTTCAGATAAATATGTAGAAATCGAATTGCTGGATCATATGGTAGTTCTATTTTTAATTTTTGGAGAAACTTGTATGCTGTTTTCCATAGTGGCTGCACCAATTTACATTTCCATCAATAGTGCACAAGGGTTCCCTTTTCTCCCATCTTTGTCAACACTTGTTATATATTGTTAGTTTGATAATAGCCATTTTGACAGGTGTGACGTGATATTTCATTGTGGTTTTGATTTGCATTTCTCTGATGAGTGATCTTGAATATCTCTTCATGCGTCTGTTGGCCATGTGTATGTCTTATTTGGAAAAATGTCAATTCAGATCCTCTACGTATTTTTTTAAAATCAGATTATTTTATATTGAGTTGTGTGAGTTTTTGGTATATTTTGGACATTAACACCTTACTGGGTTTTATCATTTATGAACATCATCTCCCATTCAGTAGGTTGCATTTTCATTTTGTTGATGATTCCCTTCTCTGGGCAAAAGCTTTTTGGTTCGATATAGTCCTATTTACTTTGCTTTTGTTATCCTTACCTAGGAGACAGATCTAAAAAAGTATCACTAAGACCAATGTCAAAGAGCTTACTGCCTATGTTTTCCTGTAGTAATCTCATGTTTCAGTTCTTACATTTAAGTCTTTAATATACATCTTTAGTTTATTTTGATGTAAAAAACTGGTCTGATTTGATTCTTTTGCATGTAGCTGTCCAGTTTCTCAACCCATTTATTGAAGAGGTTGTCTTTTTTGCATTGTATATTCTCCCCTTTTTTCGCATAGATTAACTGACAATATAAGTATGGGTTAGTCTCTGAGCTCTCTATTCTGTAACATTGATCTATGTGTCTTTGTACCAGTGCTGTACTGTTTTGATTACTGCAGCTTCGTAGTATAGTTTGAAATCTGGGTTGCTTCTTTCTCAAGATTGCTTTGACTATTGGGGTCTTTTGTGGCTCCATACAAATTTTAAGATTATTTGTTCTTGTTCTGTGAAAAATGCCATTGTTATTTTAATAGGGATTGCATTGAATCTGTAGATTGCCTTGGGGTGTATGAATATTTTAACAGTATTAATTCCCCCAAACCATGAGCACCATGTATCTTGCAATTTATTCATATTATCTTTAATTTCGTATATCAATCAATGTTTTATAGTTTTTAAAATACTGGTCTTTCAGTTCTTTGGTTAAATCTATTCCTAGGTATCTTATTCTTTTTGATGAAATTGTAAATGGGATTGTTTACTTAATTTCTTTTTTCTGATAGTTCATTGTTAGTGTATAGAAATGCAACAGATTTCTGTATATCAATTTTGTATCCTACAACTTTACGAATTCATTTATTAGGTCTAATAGTTTTTAGGGGAGACTCCAGGGTTTTCTATATATAATATTGTGTCATCTGCAAATGATAATTTTACTCCTTCTTTTCCAAATTGAATGATTTTCTTTTTCTTGCCCAATTGTTGTGACTAGACCTTCCAGTTTTTTGTTGAATAGAAGTGGAGAGAGTGGACATCTTTGTCTTGTTCCTGATTTTACAGGAAAAGATTTCAGCTTTTCACCCTTGAGTATGATGCTAATTGTGGATTTGTCATATATGGCCTTTATTATGTTGAGGTATGTTCCCTATATCCACTTTGTTATGAATATTTATCATGGGGGCGCCTGGATGACTGAGTCAGTTAAGCATTCAACTCTTGATATCAGCTCAGGTCATGATCTCACAGTTTGTGAGTTCAAGTCCTGCATGGGTCTCTGCACTGACAGTGTGAAGCTTGCTTGGGATTCTCTCTGTCCCTCCCCTGTCCATGCTCTCTCTTGGCCTCTCAAAATAAAGAAATAAACTTAAAAAAAAGAATATTTATCATAAATGAATTTTGAATTTTGTTGGGTACTTTTTCTGCATCTACTGAAATGATCATATGATTTTTATCCTTCATTTTGTTAATTTGGTATATCATTTTGATTGATTTGCAGATATTGAACTATCCTTGCATTTGTGGAATAAATCCCATCTAACCATGGTATGTAATCCTTTTAATATATTGTTGAATTCAGTTTGCTAATATTTTGTTCAGGATTTTTGTGTCTATGTTCATCAGGGATATTGGCCTATAACTTTCTCTTTTTTGTTGTGTCTTTGTTCATTTTTGGCATAGGAGAAATGCTAGTATTGTAGAATGAATTTAGAAGTGTTCTTTCTTCAATTTTTAAGAATAGTTTGAGGATAGGTATTAACTCTTCTTTAAGTGTTTGGTAAAATTCACCTGTGAAGCCATCTGGTCCTGAACCTGTGTTTATTGTGCTTTTAAAAAATAATATTTATTTATTTTGAGAGAGAGAGAGAGAGCATAAGCAACGGAGGGACAGAGAGAGAGGAAGAGAGAGAGAATCCCAAGCAGGCTCTACACTGATAGCACAAAGCCCGATGTGGGACTTGATCTCACAAACAGTGAACTCATGACCTGAACTGAAATCAAGAATTGGATGCTTAACTGACTGAGCCACCCAGATGCCCCTGTGCTTTTTAAAATTATTATTATTGATTCAATCTCATTACCACTAAGTGGTCTGTTCAGATTTTCTATTTCTTTCTGATTCAGTCTTGGAAGAGTGTATGTTTCTAGAAATTTATACATTTATTAGAGTTGTCCCAGTTCATTGGTGTATAATTTTTCATGGTAGGTCTCATAATTCTTTGTATTATTGTGGTGTTAGTTGTAATTTCTTCTCCTTCATTTATGATTTTATTAATTTGGGCCTTTCTCTTTTGTTTTTTGTTTTGGGTTTTGTTACTATTGTTGTTTTTGTTGTTTTGTTGTTGTTCTGATGAGTCTGGCTAAAGGTTTAATAATTTTGTTTATCTTTTCAAAGAACCCCTTCTTAGCTTTATCAGTCTTTTCTATTGATTTTTTTAGTCTCTGTTTCATTTATTTCTGCTCTGATATTTATTATTTCCTTTCTTTTGCTAACTTTAGGCTTTTGTTTTTTGGCTATTCTTTTTTCCATAGTTTCCTTACATGTAGGGTTACATTGTTTATTTGAGATTTTTCTTGTTTCTTGAGGTGGACCTGTATCGCTATAGACTTCCCTCTTAAAACCTTTTTTGCTGCATTCCATAGATTTTCAAATGTTGTGTTTTCATTTTTATTTGTCTCATGGTATTTTTAAAATTTTTTTCTGATGTGTTTATTGACCTATGTTGTTTAGTGTCCACGTGTTTGTGTTTCTTTCCTGTTTTCTTTTTATAATTGATTTCTAGTTTCACAGCATTGTGGTTTAAAAACATGCTTCATATGATTTTAGTCTTCTTAAATTTGAGACTTTTTTGTGGCCTAACAAAATCTACCTTGGAGAATGTTCCATGTCTTCTTGAGAAGTATGTGTATTCTGTTTTTGGAAGGAATGTTTTGTACGTATGTATTAAGTCTATCTGTTCTAATGTGTTACCTAAAGCTGCTGTTTCTTTATTATTTTTTTGTCTGGATGACCTATTCATTGATATAAGTGGGGTATTAAAGTCTCCTATCATTATTGTGTCACTTTCAGTGTCTCCCTTTTAACATTTAAAAAAAAATTTTTTTTTGGAGAGAGGGAGTGTGAGCAGGGGAGAGAGGGAGACAGCAAGAGATAATCCCAAGCAGGCTCCATGCTCAGTGCAGAGCCTAGCACAGAACATGATCCCATGACCTTGGGATCATGACCTGAGCCAAAATCAAGAGTTGGACACTCATCCAGGTGCTCCAGTTTCTTCCTTTTTAGCTGTTAGTATTTGCTTTACATATTTAGGTACCCCTATGTTGGATGCATAAATATTTACACATGTTATATCTTCTTGCTGAATTGATCTCTTATCATTATGCAATACCCTTCTTTATTTCTTGCCTCTCTAGGAAACTCTGTCTTCCCTTCAATTCTGAATGGGATTGCTGGATAGAATATCCTTGGTTATAAGTGTTTTGTTTTCAACACTTGGAATATATTAGCTCACTCCTTTCTGAACTGCAAACCTTCCGGTGAAAAATCAGTTTTAGTCTTTTTTTTTTTTTCTATTAATTTCAAAAAATTGTTGAATTTTTATTATCCCTGTGGCTTCACTTAGAATATGTAGCCTGCATCTGAGATTTTGCAAATACATTATATATTAATTTTCTTCTTTTAATAAACACAGAGATGTTAATGAAAAGAAGATATTTCATAATTTTATAGACACCAGAAGGAAGTAACTTATTACAAATAAATAGAGGAAGTTGTCTTTCATCAGCCTCATGGTCCAGGGGCTTTTAATCTTTGTCTCTTGTGATACGTTTATCAAAATAATGAATAAATAGTCTTAGGGGGTCTCCTTATACGTAACTAATTGCTTCACTCTTTCTGCTTTTAAGGTTCTCTCTTTATCTTTAATTTTTGACAGTTTAATAATAATGTGTTTGGGTGTAGATATCTTTGAGTTCTTCTTGTTGAAGATTTTCTGTGCTTCCTGGGTGTGTGTTTCTTCCTCCAGATTCAGGAACTTTCCAACTATTGTTACTTCAAATAAGTTTTCCCCCCTTTTTCTCTCTCTTTTCCTTCTGGGACCTCTATAATGCTAATGGTAGCATGCTTGATGTTGTCCCCAAAGTCTCTTAAACCATCTTTATAATTTGTTTTTCCTTATGTTTCATTTGGGTGTTTTCCACTACCCTATCTTCCATCTCCTTGATCTGTTCTTCTACATCTGTAATCTGCTTTAGATTCCCTCTAGTGTACTCTCCATTTTTGTTATTGTGCTCTTCAGCTCTGATTGGTACTTTCTTATTTCTTCTATCTCTTTGTTAAAATTCTTATGTGTTCTCCATTCTTCTCCCAAGTTTGGTAAGCATCTTTATGACCATGATTTTGAACTCTCTATTGGGTAGATTGCTTATCTCCATTTTGTTTAGTTCTTTCTCTCAGGTTTTGTTTTGTTCTTCCATTTGGAACATATTTCTCTGTCTCCTCATTTTGCCTAGCTCTGTTTGTTTCTATGTATTAGTTAGTTCAATTGTATCTCCCAGCCTTGAAGGAGTGGCCTTATGTAGATGTCCTGTCGATATCACAAGGACAATCCCCCTTGCCTACTACAGCTGGGTGCTCCAAGGGTGTCCCCTTTGTGGACACACATACCCTTTTGCTGTGGTGAAGCCATAACTGCTGTTGGCATGCTGGTGGGTAGGGTTACTGCTCTGTTGACCACAAGGCTTGGCAGAAGCACAGGATTGTGTGGGGCTCTCAGTGGGCTGTGATCCATGGCATTAGCAGTCTGGAGGGAGAATTCCAAAATGGTGCCCATCAGCACCAGCACCAGCATGGCAGAACAAGAAAACAAAAATGGCTGCCTGCAGTGTCTCAGTTCCTGGAGGAGGTCTAGCTGCCTCCCCGTCCCTCTGGTAGAAACTCCAAGATTAGTAAGTGTGTCTCCTTCACCTTTGGCCTATATGCTATTGATCTGGTGTGTTTGTACTGGGTTTCCAGATCAGGTGAGTCTGTGTACCAGCCCTTTAAGAGTGGGTTTTCCCAACAGTGTTGTGGTTTTCCTGGACATTTCCTCTGACAAGTCAGGTGTTTTGGGGGCTTTCCTGTGAAGATTCTAAGGGTTGGAGCACCTGATGTGGACTTGAATTTCTCACTCCTCAAGGAAAAAATTCCATATCTTTGAGATTCTTCCTGACTATGGAGCACTGTATGTTGGGTGTGGTGTCTGTTCCTTGGTGAGATCATGTCTCTTCCTCTTTTACCCATCTTGGTGCTGTTCCTTGTTATGGAAGCTCTGTTCATCCAGGTTCTTGGTCCCCTGCAGAGGGAATTTTTCCATATGTTGTTGTAGACTGTTGTGTCCATGTGTGGACGTGAGTTCAGGGTCTTTCTACACTGCCATCTTGAAACCTCCCTGGTCATCATTGTCATTATTATGCTCTCTGGGTTATGAAATCCTTGCCAAATTCATTTCATTCTTATGCAACAGTTCCATATTTTTGACTTGGCCAGCCAGCAATTGTTTGCTACTTCTTCATGTTTGGGCACATCTGTGTCTTTTCAGTTTGTGTTCCCTTGGGTAGAAGTCAGAAATTCACTTACCTAAACTCCTTGAGACGAGGACACAGACACAGGATCCATCAATACCACCAGTAATATTTATTCACAAGAGACTTTGGGATTTCATAATACAAAGGCAGAGGCATCATTTAAAAGCTATTTCTGGTGCCGGTCATGGATGCAACATCTTACTTTCAGAGGCTATGTTTGTTCCAGAGGTAGTACCCAATGCTCATTTTTAAGTAACAAGTTGAATTCTCTCTGCTCAGCAGGGGTAGTGATAGTGTCTCCTTGGACACTGTTCTCATGTGACTTAAACTACTGGTTATTATTGACCCCATATTCTTGTTTTGTGGCCCTCTTGAAGAATAAGTGAGGTCACTGATTGTTATGAGCTTTGTCATGCATCTCTTAAACTTCATATGTTGAAGCCTTAACCTCCAGTACCTCAAGATTCAACTGCATTTAAAGATACAGCCCTTAGGGGTTTGTGGGTGGCTCAGTTGGTTAAGTGTTTGACTTCAGCTCAGGTTATGATCTCATGATTAGTGAGTTTGAGCTCCGCATTGGTCTCTGTGCTGACAGCTTGGAGCCTGGAACCTGCCTCAGATTCTCTGTCTCCCTCTTTCTTTGCCCCTCCCTTGCTTTCTGTCTCTCTTCTCTCTCAAAAATAAATAAACATTAATTTTTATTTTAATGTTTAAAAAATAAAGATAAGGCCTTTAAAGAGGTGACTAAGTTAAAATGAGGTCATCAGAGTGGCTTTTAACCCAATCTGATTGGTTTCCTTGTAAGAAGAGGAGATAAGGACACAGACACAGACAAAGAGAAGACCATGTGAAGACATGGCAAGAAAATGGCCATTTGCAAGTCAAGGAAAGAGGTCTCTCTTAGAGGAAACCAATCCCGTCAAGACCTTGGCCTTAGACTTTCAGACTCCAAAACTGTGAGAAAATAAGCTTCTGTTGTTTAATCCACCCAGTATGTAATATTTTGTTATGGTAGGCTTAGCAAACTAATACATTGATATTGGTCAATATACTCATTTTCCTAACTGAATTTACTAAAATTGGTTTGGTCATTTGAAACTAAGAATACTGAGTCTGTGTGTTACATAATTATAAAAATGGTTTCCACTTCCAACATGGCTGAGTCAATTCCTATGGGACCAGTCTTCCCTCAGATTACAAGTGTAAACTCTGGACAAAATTAAACAAACAAAAATTAAAAATGAAACGTTAACAACTCCAACTAAAGACACTGGAAAGCAACCAAAAGCAGGCATATTCTGGCAGACACTTGACAGATGACACTTGACACTTGATAGATGGGAACAGCACTGAATGTTTCCCATTTTCATGATTTCTAGCCCCTGGCTTTGCCATGCAGGAATGGCAAATCTTTAATAAGAAATCTTCTGGGTTTGGGCCCAAGTGCTTGAGGAAAATACAAGCCCTAAAAAGTGAGGAAGGAAACTTAGAAAGGACAGAGCCAGAGGAGGGGAGCCCAAGTTCTGTGTATATGCTGGGATCACATTTCTGGCTAATTCCCAAACCATACACGTATGCGAGAGGCTCCAAGCAGCTTCTCTGAGGATAAAACAACAACTGAAATTTGAGCTGCTGCTCAAGGGACATAATTTGCAGTTTTAGTCCTACCAAATGAATTGCCCGTAAAATAAACAGAAATCAGTCCTCTTCAGAGGATTATTTAAGAAATTCAGAGTCGGGTCACCTGGGTGGCTCAGTTGGTTGAGTGTCCGACTTCGGCTCAGGTCATGATCTCATGGTTCGTGGGTTCAAGCGCCGTGTGGGGCTCTGTGCTGACCGCTAGCTCAGAGCCTGGGGCCTGCTTCAGATTCTGTGTCTCCCTCTCTCTCTGTCCCTCCCCTGTTCACTCTCTGTCTCTCAAAAATAAATAAATGTAAAAGAAAAATTAAAAAAAAAAGAAATCCAGAGTCTCTATAATACAACAGTTATAGTGTGCAGGATACATTTCAAAATAATATTACATATGAAAATAAACAAACAAATGTGACATAGTCTCAAGTGATAAAACAATCAATAGAGACCTACTCCAAGATGACCCAGGCATTTGAGTTAGGATTTTAAACCATTATTAAAACTATGTTCTAGAAAATAAATGAAAATATGCTCACGATGCATGAAGAGATAGTAATTTTCAGGAGACAAACAAGAGTAATGAAGTATCTCAATGGAAATTCTGGAACTAAAAAAAAATTAACATTTGAAATAATTATATAAATACATATATACAAATACAGAGATATCCGTGGAATCTAAAATAAGAAAGCGTTGGGGCACCTGAGTGGCTCAGTCGGTTAAGTGTCCAACTTCGGTTCAGGTCATGATCTCGTGGTTTGTGAGTTCGAGCCCCACGTTGGGCTCTGTGCTAACTGCTGGGAGCCTGGAGCCTGCTTCAGATTCTGTGTCTCCCTCTCTCTCTGCCCCTCCCCAGCCCATGCTCTGTCTCTCTGTCTCTCAAAAATGAAAAAATGTTAAAAAAAAATTAAAATAAGAAAATGAGCAGCAGCTGGTGCAAGGCCAAATGTTCTTTTTCATTTTAGACTGTTACTCAGAACCTAGGAGAGAACACCTTGGCCCATGACCCTTCAACGTCTGCCAGATACCTCATGAGAGGGTGAACAGAAAAGATGAATTCTTTGGCAATAATTGCCTTATTTTGCCAAAACAGAACCTTTTCTAAAGGCAAACTGTCATTTCATTTGAAAAGAGAAATTTACAAGTAAAAGCATATAATTTCAGAATATATGACCGTCCTTCCCCAAACAGATATAATAGGTGGCAATCTTACACTGACATATCAGAAAGCAGGGAGGAGTGGAGAAGAGGATATATTTCAAGAATACTGATGCAATAAAACTACCATGCAAAGTGTTGGGGTGCCTGGGTGGCTCAGGTCATTGAGCATCTGACTCTTGATTTTGGCTCAGGTTATGATCTCACAATTCATAGGATTGAGCCCTGTGTCCAGCTGTGCACTGAAAGCTCAGAGCCTGCTTGGGATTCTCTCTCCCTCTCTCTGCCCTCCCCCACTCATGCTCTCTCCCTGTCTCTGTCTCTCTCTCTCAAAATAAATAAACATTTTTTCAAAAGCATATTTAAGGGGCGCCTGGGTGGCTCAATCGGTTAAGTGTCCGACTTCAGCTCAGGTCATGATCTCACCGTTTGTGAGTTTGAGCCCCAAGCTGGGCTCTGTGCTGACAGCTCGGAGCCTGGAGCCTGCTTCTGATTCTGTGTCTCCCTCTCTCTCTGCCCCTCCCCTGCTCGTGCTCTGTCTCTCTCTCTCAAAAATAAATAAATATTTTGAAAATTTTGTTAAAAAGCATATTTAAAAAAACAAAACAAAATGTTCTTTAGAGGTACTGCATCATAAGCAATTGTTTTCTTGATATAAATCTTTGAATCTGAGATCCATAATTTACATTATCATGTGTTTTGATACTTCATTTTTATTTTAATCCAGTTTCACCTAGACTTTCTTTTAATTTAATTTTTTTCACAAAGCCTTTTTTTTAAATGAAACACAATTCTTTTCTTTTAATTGTTTTATATAGTTTATTTTTACATCCTCCTCAGAACGTGGCTTTATAAGAAGTAATAGAAAAGATGTGCCCCTTTCTCTGAAACTAGGGGCTTTAAGGACCATATGGGCTGCTGACTGCTGACTGCTGCAGCCATGTGCAGGGAACCTCTCAGAAACATTTCAAGCCAAGGCAACAATTTTCAAGAGATGGGAAGAGACAGAATCCTGATAATGTTGTTAAACCTCTGTTATCCTATGTGCCTGTGTTGAAAAACTTCAGTCTGTTTTTTTCTACTGTCACACAGACATCATACTCATGACATTTCTGATACCAGACGTGTGGGGATTTTCCTCACCAAGCAATTCTCTGAGATACCAGCTGGGTGTCCTACAACTTCACTTAATATGACACTATCTACCTGAAGACAGCGTCAGGTCCCACAGGTTAGGGGCTCCATCCCGCAAGACTGCCTCTTACTTCACATGCTAATCACAACTAGCAGGTCTCCAGGTTACCAGCAACTTCTGTCTGACT
Organism: Cryptoprocta ferox; assembly: GCA_028646485.1. Lineage (NCBI taxonomy): Eukaryota > Metazoa > Chordata > Mammalia > Carnivora > Eupleridae > Cryptoprocta > Cryptoprocta ferox. The sequence goes on from CM053565.1 coordinate 8,029,714, forward strand.
TGGCTACAAACTAGAGGTTCCCATGACCCCATCCTTGGGTTTGATTAATTTACTAGAGTGGCAAACAGAACACAGGGAAACACTTACTTAGGCTTACCAGTTCGTTAAAGGACATGATAAAGGATACAGATAAATGGCCAGATAAAGAGATACATAGGATGAAGTCTTGGATGGTACCAAGTGCTGGAGATTTGTCAACTCCACGGGGTGCGCCACTCTCCCCGTATGTGGATGTGTTCACCAATCCAGAAGCTCTACAAAGCCCAAACTCTTTGGATTTTTATGAAGGCTTCCTCACACAGCCATGATCAATTAGTAATCCCATTTCCAGCCCCTCTCCCTTCTCTGAAAAATGGAGGATGGGGCTGAAAATTCTGAGCTTCCAATCATCCTTGGTTCTTCTCATGACCAGCCCTCACCCAGGAGCCATTCAGGGGCCCAGTCAGAGTCACCACGTTAAAACAAACAATGCTCCTATCACCCAGGAAATTATAGGGGTTTAGAGGCTCTTCTCCAGGAACCAGAAACAGAGATCAATTCGTATTTTCTATTATCTCACAGTGCCTGATGCCAGGTCTGCTTTCTTGGATTTTCCAGTTACAAATGCTAATAAATTCCTCATCTTCTCTGAGTTGCTTTGAGCTAGATGAGCTAGATTTCTGTCACTTGAGTCCAGAGTAGTTCTGACAATTCTATAATCGGACCTACCGACTTCTCTTATCATCACTAAATATTTTAGTAAAATAACCTTTCCGTATTCCATCTGGTTTATATGAACTATACGGCCTCCTCCATATTTCCTATTCTGTCCATCATTCACTGTGAATAGATAACAAAATCATGAGATGTAGAAGTCTGAATAAAACATTCACATATTTTGAGTCAGGACTCATCCGGGGTCCTTTCTATCAGCTACTTGATTTAATTTCTGCAATTCTCCTCTGTCACTACATTTAATTCTCATAACCCCTCTTAAGGTGGTTGATATCATTTTCACTGCTTTACACAGACCCCCCTCCCAGAGTCTCTGCACAGAATTTTAAAGCCCTTTTGCCACCATCACACGTGTTCCCTCCCTCCCCCATCACTTAATTATCTCACAGAAATGAATATGCCATGAAGTCAGATTAATACAACAGGGTATAGAATATTATCCTGTCACCTTTGGGCTTCATGAAAATCCCAGATTTTCAGAGCATCTTTCATTTATTTTAAATAGACATGTTAACAAATTTTACGTTTTAAAACTTTAGAAGCTGGGGCATGCCTACGATTGGTCATACATTTCATCAACAGATTTCTTTTCTTTTTCTTGAGAAGTTTTTATTAAATCAAGGGCATATCAGGACACCTGGGTGGCTCTGTTGGTTAAGCATCTGACTTCGGCTCAGCTCATGATCTCACAGTTTGTGGGTTCAAGCACCGCATGGAGCTCTCTGCTGACAGCTCAGAGCCTGGAGCCTGCTTTGGGATCTGTGTCTCCTTCTCTCTCTGCCCTTCCCCCACTTGCTCTCTGTCTCTGTGTCTCAAAAATAAATAAATGTTAAAAAAAAAAAACTTTTAAGTCAAGGGTAGGGGTGCCTGAGTGGCTCAGTTGCTTGGGTGTCCAACTTGGGCTCAGATTATGATCTCTCATTTCATGAGTTTGAGTCCTGCATCGAGCTCTGTGCTGACAGCTCAGAGCCTGGAGCCTGTGTCTCCCTTGCTCTCTGCCGCTCCCCGACTCACACTCTATCTCTCTCTCAAAAATAAATAAACATTTAAAAAAATCAGGGCTATAACATGCATTAGAAGTGTGTGAGAAAGAAAGAAACAAGGCAATAAGCTTCCCTCGACTTAGGCCAGACCCTGAGTCCTGGGAGTGCATTAGCCCATCTGATGGGTTTCTCAGGCAGCGGTCAACTGAAGCTAGACACAGGAGACGTGGTAGAACAGAGAGTGACAGTAGCAGACTTGCCACCCCCAAATATGCCACTTTGGGCATATTGATTATTTTGTTTTTCAACAGAACACAGAAGAAGCAGGAAAAAACTTTCTCTGAAGTCCCCTGATCTGTTTAGGGAGAGATCTTCCAAAGGGATTCAATCTTCGTAAATCTGCAACCAGGAGCTTCCCCACTGAGGGAAGACTGATTCTTGTGCCGGGGGGGGGGGGGAGCCTAGAAGTTGACGGCCCGCGCAGATCTCATCTGATCTCCACTGTTCTGTTGTGACATATGAGAGAAAACTTGATTACCTTCCTTTTTCATCTGGCTTGCCCAGAGTAGACCATCCATAACTATTTATCGAATAGCGAAAAATGAAGATATTGCAGTTCAGAGATTGTGTGTGCACGTGCGTGTACATGTGTGTGCCTTGCTCCAGACCACACCAGGCATGAAAGGCAGAATCCATGTTTTCTGGTATCTAGCCAGAATATTTTGCCTGCAAACAATAGTCTTTCCTGAGCCTCTGCCTGCCATCCTCTTGGCAAAGGATCAAAATGAGCCCCAGGTCTGACCAGGACCAGTCCCAAGGTGAAAATTTCAGGAATCACATGAAAGAGCAAGTAAATTCTTTCAGAGCTCTGGGTCCTTGAGGCCACGTCGTGTCTTGGGTGGGGTCTGGGACAGAAATGATGATTTTCAGCCGGATCACCAGGCAAAAAAGAGGGAAGGCAGGAGAAGTCTCCACTCTAGAGAGCTGGATCTCTCCATCTTCTGGGAGACGATGCTTTTAATTTTCATCAGTGCAAGACGATGTCCCCTACCAGAAGGGGTTTGCCTAATTCATCATGCTCCCTGGCCACACAATGGGACCCTTGACAAGCAGAACATTGGAGAGCGAGAGAAATGAACATCATCAATGCCCATGAATTGCAAATGCTTCTTCCTTAAAGGATGGTCTCTTGCTTGGGACCATCTGCTTGATATAACTGGGCCCAGGTCCTCGGGCTAGAAACATCTGCCACTTTAATAATTTCACCTCTTAATTAAAGCCCAACCATAAGGGGACCAAGCCTAGCTATGACCCCGGACACAGCAGATATTAGCCATACCGGGAGCAGAATGCGTCTGCCTCAGTTCAGCATGAATGAGAACACATAGGTGTGTAGTTCACTCAATGTATGTGCTCCCTCCTGAGATCAAACAAATCCAGGCGCATGAATCTCCTTTCCCCATTGACTTTGGGTATCATTTCAGAGATGTTTGTCTTCAGATTTAATTGATCTTGCACTGGTAGGGCCTCGTGACTGGTTGTCTTTCTGCTGCTCTGCCCTGCAGCCTCTTGGTCAAGTAGTTAATGACCTGAACATAAACACTTCAATACACTAGGGAAGATGCTATTTAAGGGAACCCTGCACAGATCCTTTTGTACCACGAAGAATTCTTTTATAATGCAAATAGTCACCCTTTAATCGATCTATTTTGTAAGTTCAGATTTTCATATTAATTTCACGTACGTTATCATAGGAATATTGTGTGGAAACACTCCAACACACACCCAGGAAAGCACATAGGTGGCTCTGTGATATCTCACTTTGGGATTCGCCCACATTATCTTGAACTGAGGTCAAATTGCAAGCACGTCAGACATTGTAGGTATGCAACTGTCTACCCCCACCCCCTTAGTCTGTGGTCTCTTTAAGAGTTAGACACATTGCTTTTATTTTGTTTCTCCTCTAGCTGTGTCCTACTGAGTTTTGTAGTTCAGGAGTGGGTGTTGCCAAAGTGATTAAGAAAGAGGACCCATTGTTCGTGCATCGTTCATTCATTCAACAAACACTTACTCGCCATCATTTTGTGCACTGGGAATGTAGCCATAAGCGAGACAAGGTAATGCCTTTGTAGAGTTTTGTTACAGTGGAGCAGAGAGAACGAAATACATAAATAGAGTCCTCAGTAAAATACCAGTAATAAATGTCACCTAAAAAGAACGAAGCAGAAGATTGAGACGGAGAAGCTGTTTTAAGTAGGTTTGGTCATGGAACACCTACTTCAGGAGTCACGAAGAACACTGAAATATGCCGTGGGGATGTCATGTAGACATGCCATGCCATGTAAAAGGTACAGCAAGTGAAGTGGCCCTGGGGTCCAAGTATGCTTGGCATCTTTGGGAAATAGGAAAATGAGACCTACCAGATAGGATGGAAGGGGTAAAGGAGATGATGGGAGAAAGTGAGGTTTAAGAGGCATGTAGGGGCCAGATCATGTCAAACCTTGCGTGTATCAGGGAAAGGATGTTACCATGTCCCAACGGTGAAAGAGAAGACTTATATTCCTACATCCAACAATACAGTTGGAGGACTCTGGAACCCACAGCAGTATTTAGGAGCTTCTAAAAAGCCACCAAAGCATCTAAAACCACCCAAGTGTCAGTGAGGACCCTAAAGACCCAGCACCCTCATTTCACAGCTGTAGCCTCAACAAATTCTGGTATTTTATGTGACCCAGGCTCAAGGAAATGTCTAACAACCAAAAGTAATGAAAAAGTCATTCAAATATTGACACGAAGAATTGTAAGTGAGATTAAATATATACTGAAAGACTGCTTAAAACCCCTCTCCCCTCCCATCTTCGCATGCTCCACCCCTGCTTTATTGCAGGCCCTCCTTTCCTGGTTCTCTCAGCTTCCTTCCCCCAAGTCTCACAGACACCCCGAATTGGTGGGCTCAGCTCTGCTCCTTCAGCCAAACACCCCGCACTTCCTCCCAACCAAAAGGCATCACTCCTGCCCCGGAAGGTACTCTGCACCCACTTGCTGGCTGTGTAAAGTCTGCAATGGCTAAAGAGACCCAGAAGTTCCGCACCCCAATGCTCCTTCCTTCAATAGTCCCTAGAGTATAGCTCTTTCCCCTTCCAACTGCTTTTCTCATGGGTAGGGAACCAGGTAGGGAATCTGGAACAGAAAATCATTCATTTCGTTCCACAGAAAAGAATGGGGAGGCAGAATGTCTAAGAAGTAAAACTAAGATCCCTCTGTGCTTTCAATGCAGCCCTTTTCCTGGGATGGATAAAGCACAACGTAGATGGCAGATGCCAGGCATTTACACATGCACCATCTCGTGGAGTGTCCACAGAGGAAAATATTCGGGCTCTGAAAGGATGGTTCTACCTCCCCAGCTGCCATGTTTAGAGCCTGGATTGGAAGCCTTGGGTACTGAGGTCTAATCAAGTTCTCTTACATCTGGGCTTTTAATTTCAAATCCTGTGCTCTCACACTAGGACGAAGGAAGGGAGTCACTGTCTAGCCTATAAGCAGAGACTGTCAAGAACTAGGCTCCATCTTCCTCCTTGAGGGCAGAATTTGAGAGAATAGCATTGATTTCTTATTATCTGCTTTGTGAATCATCTGTGTCACGTAGTTTATCTGTTTGGGGCTTATCTGTTTCTGTGAATGGGCAATTCAGCCACAGTACAATATTCAAAGGGCAAGAATGGGCTGAAGGGAAAAGCAAGCATCCCTACACACTCCACAGTTATCTAGGTCCCGTACCTACATATTTTCCCAGAAGTATTCTATGCATCTACACATGATAGAATGATGTATCACTGGTAGATTCCTAAACTAATTTCCATCTTGTGGTTTTACAAAACATGTAATGTCTCAAAAATTATGTTTTCTATAATAGTGTATCTTAGATCTTGTTTTGTGTTGGTACACAAGCAACTTTCTCATTCTTTGTTAGAGATGAATAATGTGCTATCATGTGGCTGCATCACAACTTATTAACTGGTCCTCTATGACGGGCCTGTATACTACTTTCACAACTTGACTATTAAAAATCTTGCTGCTGTATTTAATTTCACATCATTTCTCATATGGGCAACTACATCTAGCATATACGAAGTTATTGGGGCGCTTGGGTGGCTCAGTTGGTTAAGCGTATGACTTTGGTTCAGATCATGATCTCATGGTTTGTGAGTTTGAGCCCCCGCATTGGCCTCTGCACTGATGGTGTGGAGCCTGGAGCCTGCTTCGAATTCTCTGTCTTCCTCTTTCTCTGCCCCTCCACTGCTTGCACACTCTCTCTCAAAAATAAACATTAAAAAAATATGTATATGTGTACATACATATATACACATATATACACATACAAACGTATTATACATACATATGCATACATACATATATGTATGGCATATACATACATGTATTCATAATATGTTTACATATGTGTGTATAATATGTTTGTATATGTATGCATATGCATATATATACATATATGTATGTATATATATGTCAAGTAATTTACCTAGCTTGGAATACTGCCTCAAGAGTATAGCATTTTTCATTTTAATAAATATTCAATTGCCAAATTGACCAGAACCTGTACCAATTTATACAGGATTCAGTGAAGTACAAGCAGGTCACAACACTTTTTAAAAAAAATTTTTTATGTTTATTATTGAGGCAGAGAGAAACAGAGCATGAATGGGGGAGGGGAAGAGAGAGAGGGAGACACAAAATCCAAAACAGGCTCCAGGCTCTGTGCTGTCAGCACAGAGCCCAAGACAGGGCTCAAGTTCATGAACCGCAAGATCATGACCTGAGCCGAAGTCAGATGCTCAAATGCCTGAGCCACCCAGGCACCCCCGCCCCGACTTTTGTTTTTAATGTTTATTTGAGAGAGAGAGAGAGAGATGTAAATTAATTATAACTCAATAAAGTTAAAAATTCACCTTCTCATCCCACGAGCCACATTTCAAGTACTCAACAGCCACCTGTGGCTGGTGGCCACTACAAGGCAAGTGCAGATCTAGGCCACTCGAGAATACTCTGAAGTTTCTCTGTGGTCAGTATTTATGCAAACACCAAAGGTCAGCTCTATCCTTCAAATACATGCAACCCACCTACAGCAAATGACTGAGCCTTCCATATATAGCGGCAGAAAGGGACAAGTCATCTCTTCTCTCCTCCCCATGACTTAATGCTTCATTTTTAGAAAGAGATGCAAGTGGCATTTTGAGAACAGCTGGATATGTTCCATTGGTCCTCGTCCTTTGGATTCATTCTCCCTCGTCCCTGTAAACCTCTAGAGCTCCCTGAAAACAGTCATTTCTTTTTGCAACCTCCGGTACCCACCCCGCCCCCACCTTCCCACCTCTCATTCCAAGAGGGGGTACAAAACGTATCTCGGAACACAACACCCCTTCCTCTTGCAAACCCTGTTTTATTCTCTTCGCTCCAGATGTCTGGAATTTTCTTCCACCCAAAGGGCAGATTATATAAAAGGTCATGGGAGCCAGGGAGCAAAGTCAGTTTTTAAAAATGAGGTTTTACAACAGCAAACTTTTCTTCCATGGAATCAGAAGTGGGAGGGACTCCCTGGAGAAATCCAGTAAATAGAGACAATGTAAGATAATTCAGTAGGTTCAGAGCACATGAATTAAAAGTTGAACCTTGACGCTGAGAGTTATGCTAATGTCTTTAGTCTGGATTCCGTGGGTACTAAGAAGATTACATTGTTGAACACACAATTATGGGGGCTTTTTCCCTCTACTTTTTCCTTAATTAAAAAAAAAGTTTCTGGTGCCTTGAAGTGAGAACAATCATTGGAGATGCTTGGTTGCCTTGGTCCTGGGGAGGGGGGCTGTCTTCGTGGGCTCTGTTCTCTAAGATGTTTTCTTCAACAACTAAAAGGAGATTTTGTGTCCACTCTCCCAACCATGTCCATTCCCACCCACCAGAAACACAAACTCCTCAAGGGTTTTGGGAAGAGGAAAAAAAATGGTATGGTACTCCTTAATCCTCATTGATACTACATGATAAAAATATGCCCAGGATACGGAACGGGCAGAAGTTACATGTGTAGTAAGTATTACCATTGATTCCAAGTATAACAATGTTTTTCCAAGGTGCCTAATTGTGTGTCCTGCAGTTGCCAATAAGTTGCGAGCCTGAAGCAGAGCTGGTAGGAATTTGGGAGAGAATTAGAGGTCTTTTGTTTTTAATTCTTTTTAATGTTTTATTTATTTTTGAGAGAGAGAGAGAGAAGAGAGACAGCGTGAGCAGAGGAGGGTCAGAGGAGGGAGACACAGAATCTGAAGACAGGTTCCAGGCTCTGAGCTGTCAGCACAGAGCCAGACACGGGGCTCTAACCCACGAACCACGAGATCATGACCTGAGCCGAAGTCAAACGCTTAACTGAGCCACCCAGGCGCCCCTAGAGGTCTCAAATAAAGGAATGTAGGACACCAAAGCCAAACTGCATCTAATAAAACCAACAATAACAATAATGCCTAAAACATACATGAGACACTAGTTATTTGCTAGCATTACGTCACTTGACATTCAGCTCCGCAAGGTAAGTACTGTTAATATCTTGGGAAGGTTGGATAACGTGTCCAAATTACACATTGAGTGAGTGAAAGAGCTGGGGTCTGAATGTAGGGTCTCCAATTGAGTCCTAGGCTCTTACCCTCCATCTCATTTTGGCTGCCTCTGTGTCTGTGTGGCTTTTAATAGCAGGTCGGATCAGTTCTTAAGCCTGGCCACTTCAAGAATGAGAAGAACAAGCCAACACCATTGGTGGTCATGATGGAGACAACCACAGGACTGAATCTATGATGAGAAGGGCTTCTTTTTTCTCTCACCCAGAGAAATCACTAAGAAGCCACTTGATTTTGTTCCCTAAGACATCACTCAGAACGCTCCTTCCCCGGAGAGAATGGATGAGCCCCAGGCTAACGCTGTATTGCCAGTCCACACCAAGGACCCATCCTGTCCCTTTACTTTACTCATCTGAGGCTTCATCTGAAAACTGCATGACAATTAAGGTTTGGATGACTGTGAGTCCAAAGTACATGCCAACCCCCCATTCAAAGCTCTTAACGTGGTAATAGTAAGTATGTATCATCCAACTGCAAAATGAGTGCAGTTAGACCAACAAGTCCCCCCCCCCGCCCCCCGGACAGATGGACAGCTCTCAAATACTCCATGCTATATGGTCGATCACCAGTCATCAAAGCCAGGGTCCGGACTTTGGGGGAGTCCTATCCTGGGATCTAGACAAAGAAACAGTAATTTGGTTCTTTTCAACCAAAAAAGAAAAAAAATCTTGTGTTTAATGTACTAGACCTGGGGGGTGGAAAAATAAGAAAATGAATTCTGTCCTAAATCTTTAATGTGTGAATTTTGACGAAGGTGAGAGGAACAAGGATGGACATGGTCCCTCCATTGTATTACTCAAGCAAGGGCTCCCTCTACTGGGAGTCTATTTTGAAACCCGTAAGTTGTAATTGACTCCTCGCAATGCCTATTTCGTGGTTGAAAAACCACCCATAAATTAAACTTTCGAGGCTGACATCACCTGTCTACCCAGGTAATGATACCCTTTCAAAATACCTTTGAAGCTAAGGCACCGATTTAGTAAAATAAAGAGTATTTATTTGATTTAGGATGAATAAGATGAATATGGAAAGATGCTCTAAGTCTTGGGAAAATGCTGCTAAAGAATGCCTTTTTGTTGTTGCTATTCTTAATTTGCAGAACTATGAAATTATCCTGGGAAATATTTAATGGAACCCAATGAAGGGCATGATTTTTTCACTCAACACCCTGATGGGCAGTTAGGAAGTATTTCTTGGCTGCCATCCATCTGAGATGTGGCTCACTGTCTATATCTCAGAGATTTCGATCTTGACTAAATGTGTAGGCACCCCAAGGTGATTGTCATACCTCTGCAACTCTTAAACCTCCATGCCTGCCCAACATGGATCAGCACATTGAAGATTTTATATTCCAAATCTATGATGTATTAATAAAGCTTGGGTATTTAAAAATCTTCTATCGCCTTCCTCTTGGCTCCATTGGAATTTTTTTTTAAAGACCAAAATAAATTCCAAACAATACTCATTTGAAATGATAAGCATGTAGAGTGACATTTTGGAATCCACAGATTAGATTGTGAATGATCGCATCTAAGAGACATTATCAATGATGTCAAATCAATAAGTCAATCAACTGTGAATTGTCTTACACTTCCCAGCAGTCATGTGCACAGAAGTGTAGAAAGCCAGTCTTCCCATACAGTGGCCAGAAATACAGACATTCTCTCTACACAGACTGAGTTCAAACCACATTTCCATCATCAACATACACACACACACACACACACACACACACACACACACGTTAATAATACTCGTGAAATCTAACCAGTTGAACAAGCAAAGGATCACAGTTCAATTCAACAACATTCACTGAGAACTTTCTGTCAATTCCATGAGAAATTTGTTAGCAGGAGCAATGTCTAAAAGGCTATGAAAAGGAAAGAGGGTGAGATGTGTTCACAAGTAAGTAAGATTTTTGAGTGTAAGTTAAAGGAGTTTCTTCATTTTCACATTGACCTGGAGATCCATGACTCTATAAACACTTTGATTTTTGTTACGAACCAGTTTTGTGGCAGAAAAATGTTCTCCCTCACAAAGAATATAGCCTTATTCCCCTAAATCTATTATAACGTAGTAGATAATTGGGGTGCCTGGGTGGCTCAGTCGGTTAAGCGTCTGACTTTGGCTCAGGTCATGATCTCAGGGCTCACTGGTTCGAGCCCCGCGGAGGGCTCTGCTCTGACAACTCAGAGCCTGGAGCCTAATTCATATTCTGTGTCTCCCTCCCTCACTCTGCTCCTCCCCCACTAATGCTCTCTCCCTCTATCTCAAAAATAAATAAAACATTAAAAAATATATAGTAGATAATCAATAAAAATGTGTAAAATTGAAATGAGTAGAGTTACATTAAAATGGTGTTTTATAACCAGCTTTCCTCATTTTACAAGGCATTCTGATTATATGTTCCTTTTTATAAATATTCTTTTCCTATATTTCATTTTTAATGACTGTCTGGTAGTCTATTTTTTGGGAATATCATAATTCATTTAAATAGTTTGTTATTTACAAGTTTTTTATTATAAACAAGTCTGACATTATTATCTTTGAAGCTAAATCTCTGCACATAGTTCTGATTATTCTCTTAGAGTAAATCCCAGAATGTAGAATTGCTAAGGCAAAGGATATTTTCACATGTAATAATTTTAATACATATTAACAAATTACCCCTCCAGAGAGGTTACATCCATTCATAATTCTATACTAACTTTTCCAATTTGGTAGGCCACAAAAAAGGATCTTCTTTTAATTTTTATTTTTTCATTCTTGTTTAGTACTTTTTATGATTTTTATTCACAAATTGCCTGCTTATAACATTCAACCATTTTGCTACTGGTGTGTCTATCATTTTTTATTTATTAGCAAGAAATTTTTACATGCAGCATTGAAAATAAGAACCCATCGGGGCACCTGGATGGCTCAGTGGGTTAAACATCTGACTTCAGCTCAGGTCATGATCTCACGGTTCATGAGTTCGAGCCCTGCTTTGGGCTCTGTGCTGACAGCTCAAAGCCGAGAATAGGAACTGATTAAAGATAGGAAAAATGGGGTTCTTGATAAAGACTGGAAAAATTTGGTAACATTTAATATAAATTCTTAGAAATGAATGAATGAATTAATTAATTCTTGGTCAAAATTCCTCTTGAGAATCAAGAGATACAAACTTATTGGGGTGCCTAGGTGGCTCAGTCGGTTAAGCAAGCAACTCCTGGTTCTGGCTCAGGTCAAGATCTCACCGTCATGAGATCAAGCCCCAAGTTGGGCTTATCACAGAGCATGGAGCCTGCTTGGGATTCTCTCTCTCCCTTTGCCCTTCTCCCTGACTCACGCACTCTCTCTCTTTCTCTCAAAATGAGAGAGACTTAAATAAACTTAAAAAAAAAAGAAATACATATTGAAATAAATTATTTTTAAATAACTTAATGATAAGCACTAGCATTCTCATTAAATTCAGAAAAAAATAAAATGACATTTACAATCACAGCTCTTATTTCGCACGTTCTGGAAGTTTTAGATCATCAATAAGGTGATATAAAAAATTAAGAACTATAGGGGCACCTGGGTGGCTCAGTCAGTTAAGTGTCCGACTTCAGCTCAGGTTGTGATCTCACGGTCTGTGGGTTCAAGCCCCACATAGGGCTCTGTGCTGACAGCTCGGAGCCTGGAGCTGCTTCAGATTCTGTGTCTCTCTCTCTGCCCCTCCCTTGCTCGTGCTCTGCCTCTCTCTCTCTCTCTCCCTCTCTGTCTCAAAAGTAAATAAATATTAAAAACAAAATTTAGGAATGCCTGGGAGGCTCAGTTAGTTAAGCATACTACTCTCAGTTTTGGCTCAGGTCATGACCTCACAGTTTTGTGAGGTTGAGCCCCTCATCCGGCTCTGAGCTGAAGGTACAGAGCCTGCTTGGGATTCTCTCTCTCTCTCTCTCTCTCTCTCTCTCTCTCTGTCCCTCCCCTACTCATGCTGTCTCTGTCTCTCTCAAAATAAATAAATAAACTTTAAAAAATTAAACAAAAAATTTAGATGACACAGGTTAACAACAGAGGAAAAACCCAAAGTTTTATTACACATGCATAGAGGCCCAATAACGAAATTGAGACCCAAAGAAATAACAAAGGCAGGCAATTTTTATACAGTTTAGACAAAGAGACATTAACTTTATGAGAACTTTACAGGGTGAGGAAAATGGGTGTCTGGGAGTTTTAGTTACTAAGGAATTCTAAAGCAGAATTTGGGCTGAGTTAGTAGATTAGGTTTGTTTTTACAGCTTTCTCAGCTTTAAAGTCCCTGTCTCTGGTGATAAGGATGTCTTCTTGCTTCTTTAAAAAAAAAAAAATGTTTATGAGAGATGGAGAGAGAGAACGAGCAGGGAAGGTGCAGAGACAGAGGGAGAGAGAGAATCCCAAGCAGGCTCTGCATAAGCATGGAGCCCAATGCAGGGCGTGATCCCACGAATGGTGAGATCATGACCTGAGCTGAAACCAAGAGTCAGATGCTTAACCAACTGAGCCACCCAGGTGCCCCTCTTTTTACTTCTTAATATAGGGAGAACGTTGTCACATGGAAGATTTATTTCCTGCTTTTCAGGGGGAATATCCTTCCTCCATAGGCTGTCTCCTCAGTAACTTTTATTTAAAATAATCAGTGTGACAAAGTGGCACATTTTGGGGCAGCCTGGGCTTGGCCCCTCCAACCTACATGGGAAGACACGATTTTCTCCCAACTAAAATCTATACATTTAACATAAACTCTTTCAAAGTAAATAAAAAATTTTTCTTTTCAAATTAAAAGGGTCTTCTTGTACGGCAGTTTATAGCAGATAAATTCCTCTGGCCGAGAACCACGAAAAAAAATTGGATAAAACTTTTCAATGTCTGTTTGAAAGCATCATTTTGATACCAAGACCACCAGGATTTGAGCCAGCAGATCAGAGAAAAGGAAACCCACTGTGGTGAGCCCACCACCAATCCCGAATTTCCCCTTGAGGGATTTGCCAATTAATAAGCAGCAGACCAAGGGGAGCGTCTGGGTGGCTCAGTCCGTTAAGCGTCCGACTTCGGCTCAGGGCATGATCTCACAGTTTATGGGTTCGAGCCCCGCGTCGGGCTCTGTGCTGACAGCTCAGAGCCTGGAGCCTGCTTTGGATTCTGTGTCTCCCTGTCTCTCTGTTCCTCCCCTGCTTGTGCGCTGTCTCTCTCTCTCTCTCTCTCTCTCTCTCAAAAATAAATAAAGATGAAAAAAATTAAGAAAGAGTAATAAGCGGCAGACCAAGAGATGGAAAAGCTGTGTGGAAGCAGGTGCTAAGGGCAGAAAGATTAAGCAGAGTTTTCAGCACCTGGAGACTTGCAGACAAAACTGGTGTTTAGCGGTTACTAGGACATGGGGTACACGATCCTGGAGAGAAAAGAAATTGGAAGAAAGCATGCCTAACGCTCTGAGCTGCTATTTCGCTCCATGCATTTGCCATTTTGCAAGCAGTCCGCTCCCTGAGACTGAATGTGGGGCAGAAGGCAGCTGCTAAGAGGGTGGTTTCTAATCAAAACTCCATTTGTATAAATTCCTAAGATTGAAATATTTCTCGGAAGAGCTCCGGGATGGAAAATAGATGTCATCCAAACAGTCCCCTGGGAAAACCCGCGAGTCTGTTAGTGAAGAAAGATGTTAACTGTTCATCTTCAATATCCCGTCTTGGTTTTTATTGCTTGGAAGAAATGAGAATCTTGATCGTTTTTGGGGGGGGCGCCTGGGTGGCTCAGTCGGTCGAGCGGCCGACTTCCGCTCAGGTCACCATCTCGCGGTCTGTGAGTTCGAGCCCGGAGTCAGGCTCTGTGCTGACAGCTCAGAGCCTGGAGCCTGCTTGGTATTCTGTGTCTCCCTCTCTCTGTGCCCCTCCCCCACTGACACTCTGTGTGTGTGTCTCTCTCTCTCAAAAATAAATAAAAATTATAAAAAATTAAAAAAATCTTGTCCCTTTAAAAGAAAAAAATAGCCAAAACCACAAAAATAAAAGGCAGATTACTTTTCAAACAGAAAGAACAGACTTAATGAGAGAACTAGGAACAGTGGGAACAGACAGTCGTCTCTTTTCTTTTTTTATTAACAGCTTTATTGAAGTATAATTATCATAGTATATAATTGACCCATTTAAAGTAAATGATTCATTGGTTTTTAGTATATTAATTTCCATGAAAAGATATGTAACCATTATGACAGTCTATTTTAGAACATTATTATCATCTCTAAAGGAAATATGGTACTTGTGAGCTATTACAACACTATATCCCCACCCTCCCTTCCCTAGCCTTAAGTCCTCACTGATCTATTTTCTGTCTCTGTAGAGTCCCCCATTCTGGACTTTCAAAGAAGTTGACTTATGGGGCGCCTGGGTGGCTCAGTCCGTTAAGTGTCCGACTTCGGCTCAGGTCGTGATCTCGTGGTTCGTGAGTTCGAGCCCCACGTCCGGCTCTGTGCTGACACCTCAGAGCCTGGAACCTGCTTCAGATTCCGTGTCTCCGTCTCTCTCTGCCCCTTCCCTGCTTGCACTCTGTGTCTCTCTCTCGAAATAAATAAACATTAAAAAAATGTAAAAAAAAAAAGTCGACTTCCATGATGACTTGCAACCTTTTGCAACTGACTTCTTTCATTTGCCATAAGGCTCCCAAGGTTCACCCATGTTGAGCATAACACAGTACTTATTATCTTTTTATGGACACATAGCATTCTGGCATTTGGATCTATGATATTTTATTTACGCATTCCTCTGTCGATGGACATTTGGGTTGTTCTCACCTTTTGGCTGTTATGAATAATACCTCTATAAACATCCACGGACAAGTTTCTGTGCTTCGTGTGTTCATGTCGCTCAGGTATATTCCCAGGACAGAAATTGCTAGGTCATATGGTAACTCTGCGTTATCCTTTGAGGAACTGACAATGTTTTCCAAACCAGTTGAGCCATTTACATTCCCGCCATCAGTGGATGGGGGCTACCAATTCTCTATATCTTCACCAACATGTGTAATTAATTGTCGGACTTTTTGATTCTAGCTAAGCTAGTGGGTAGGAACTAGTATCTCATTCTGGCTTTGATTTTCATTTCCTCGGTCATGCTGAGCATTTTGGGGTGTGTTTACTTGCCACTTATATTTATTCCTTGGACAAGTGTCTATTCAAGTCCTTCACCCCTGCTTTAATTGGGTTATTTGTCTTTTTTATTATTAAATATAGGGTTCTTTATAAATATATTCTGGATATGGGTTTCATATCAGATATATGATTTGCAAGTCTTCTATTTAGTCGTTTGTCTTTTCACTCTTTTGTTGGTGTTCTTTGAAATACGATAGGTTTTCATTTTGATGATGTCCAATATATTGATTTTTTTTTCTTTTGTTGCTGATGCTTTTGGTGTTATATCTGAGGTTCTTTGCCAAACCCAAGGTCATAAAGATTACTCCTAAGTTTTTAAGAGTTTTATAGTTTTAGCTCTTCAATTTGGGTCTTTGGTTCATTGTGAGTTAATTTTTATATATACTGTTAAGTAAGAGTCAAACTTAATTTTTTTTGCATGTGGATATTTAGCTATTCCAGCACCATTTGTTGAAAAGACTATTTTTCCCCATTAAATGGTCTTAGCATCTTTGTGAAAATCCAGTTGGTCATATTCTACGATCATAGAATGCAATCAAATATATGCAGGTTTATGATATATGATCATAGATATATGGGTTTACTTCTATATTTTCAACCCTATTCCACTCATCTATATGTCTGTTGTTGGGCCAGTACTGCATCATCTTGATGACCATTGGTTTGTGTAGTACGTTTTGAAATCCAGAAATGAAGGTCCTCTACTTTGTTCTTTTGCAAGATTATGTTGGCTATTTTGGATCTCTTACCATTCCATTTGAATTTTAGAAAGAGCTTGTGAATTTCTATAAAGGCAGCTGGGATTCCGATGGAAATTGCCTTGAATCTGTAGAACAATTTAGGAGCATTTCCTTCTTAACAATGTTAAAACTTCTAATCCATGAACATAGGATATCTTTCCAATTATTTAGATTTTTTTAATGTCTTCATCAATATTCTATAATTTTCACACTATAAGCTTGGCACTTTTTCTGTTAAATTTATTCCTAAGTATTTTTTTCCTTTTTGGATGCTATTCTAAATGGAATTACTTTCATAATTTCATTTTTTAATTGTTCATTGCAAATATAGAAATACAATTGATTTTTGTACGATCATATTGTGCCCTGCTTAATTGTTTGCTGAATTCATTTATTAGTTCTAAGAGTTTTTTATTGGATTACTTAGGATTTTCTATATACAAGATCATTTATCTGTGAATAGAGATAGTTTCAGTCTTCCATTTTAATCTCAATGACTTCTATTTGTTTAATCTGATTTGCCTAATTGTCCTAGCAGGAACTTCCAAGTTAATGTTAAATAGAGACAGACATATTTGTCTTCTTCCTGATTTTAGAGGGAAAGCATTAACTATTACTAATACTTTTGATGTTAGGTGTGGGATTTTTTATAGATGGACTTCATTAGGTTGTGGATATTCTCTTTTATTGCTGGTTTGTTGGCTGTTTTTACCATAAAAGAGTGTCAGGGCACCTAGGTGGCTCAGTCAGTTAAGTGTCTGACTTTGGCTCAGGTCATGATCTCACAGCTCCTGAGTTGGAGCCCCCCACTCAGGTTCTGTGCTGACAGCTGGGAGCCTGGAGCCTGCTTCGGATTCTGTGTCTCCTTCTCTCTCTGGCCCTCCCCCATTCATGCTCTATCTCCCTCTCTCTCTCAAAAATAAATAAACCATAAAAAAAATTTTTTTAGAGTGTCGGATTTTGTCAAATGCTTTTCTTGAGTCTATTGGGATGTGGTGATTTTTGCCTTGTTGTAACTTCTCAACAACAAAGTTTCCATTTGGCTCTTTTTCATAATTTCCAGCTCTTTATTAGTATTCTTTATTTGATGAAACATTTTCATACCTTCAATTATTTCTTTAATCATGGTTTCCTTTAGTTGTATGAACATGTTTACAATGGTGGCTGTAAAGTCCTTTTCTGATAAATCTGACATCTGGTCTCTCTCATAGATAGTTTCCCTGCTTTTTTCTGGTGTATGGGGGGTCTTACTTCCCTGTCTCCTTGCATGCCTCATAATTTTGTGGTTGTTGGAAACTAGATATTTTAGGTAATATATTGTAGCAACTCTGGATATGACCCTCTACTCTGGAGTTTGTTGTTGTTACTCATTTGTTTAACTAGAGACACACCTCAGAGATATGGTGGGTACCATTCCAGACAACCGCAATAAAGCAAATACCGCAATCAAGCAAGTCAAATGGTTTTTTTGGTTTCCCTGCGCATATAAAAATTGTGTTTACACTGTACTAGAGTCTACTAAGTGTGCAATGACATTATGTAGGAAAAAGCTAATGTATATACTTTAAAAATGATTTATTTCTAAAAAATGCTATCATCTGAGATTTTAGCAAATCTTAATCACTGGTCACAGATTGCCATAACAAATATAATACTGAAAAAGATTAACATATTGGAAAAATTACCAAAATGTGACACAGAGATACAAAGTGACCAAATGCTGTTGGGAAAATGGCATCGGTAGACTTGCTCAATGCAGGTATCGCCAACCTTAATTTGTAAAAAATGCAAGATCTACAAAGCACAGGAGCACAATGAAATGAGTATGCTTGCATTTAGTAACTGACTGGATCATTTTAGTGAGGTCTCTTTCCTCCCCACAGTGTTCAGCCTCTGATGTTATTCCTTGTTGGGGGTGGCAGGGGCGGTTGGGGACAGCTTTGGAATGTTCACTGTCACCCTGGGATGACAGGGGATTCAGTAGGGCTCTCTTACTCTCTTTCCCAGACCACATCCCATTGTTAGACTCCATTCACTTACTGCTGGTTTCTCTATTGTTTTCAACAACACCTTGGATCATCAATTGGTCTACAAATTAATCCGGTCAAATTTTAACTCTTTGAAGGCATCGTTTCTGAAGTCAGCGTTTGATTCTTTGACCCCAGGAGGCTTCCTCCTACCTGTAATATTCCTTGTTCTCTCCTGCAAACCAGTGGCCTACAGTTTACCCTGGGTCTCGAGTCTCCTCCCAGCTGCCTTCTCCCAGCACCTCTACGATTCTTGGGAGCACCTCGAGGCCTGAACTTCACTCTCTGGGGCAGATGAGGTCTGTTCCTTGGGAAGAGAGTAGAAGCTACCTGTTTTGTGGATGTGTCTCCACCCAGGCAAAAAGCTCTGAGCCAGGGCTTAGTGAGGCTTGTGTATACTACGTGGAATTTTGCAAGAAATTCTGAGCTCGTTGAAAAGAACGAGGTATATGCTAATGTAGAAAGCTCTCCAATTTATGTCACTAAATGAAAAGAACAGCACGGGACCAAACAGTATGAATAGTTTGAGGTACATTTTTTATTTATTTCTTAAATTTTTTTAATGTTTATTTTTAAGAGAGAGAGAGATTGAGACAGAGTGTGAGAGAGAGAGGGGCAAAAAGAGAGGGAGACACAGAATCCAAAGCAGGCTCCGGGCTCTGAGCTGTCAGCACAGAGCCCAACACGGGGCTCAAACTCACTTGCGAACCATGAGATCATGACCTGAGCTGAAGTCGGACACTCAACCGACTGAGCCACCCAGGTGCCCTTTGATGTGCACTTTTTAAATAAATGGATGGATGGATATATGTTTGCATCGCCTTTTTTCCCGGAAGACATCATAAGCTATGTCTTGCATTATCTTTGGCAAGAGACTATGGGAGGTGGAAAAGAGGCTTTCCCATGTTATTTTCCCCTCCAGATGCCTTTAGGATATTATGATCCTTGATATATATTACTTTTTTTTAATGCCAAAAACGTTACCTAGTTGGGAAGATTTGGACCACTTTTGGTTTTCTTCTTTGATCTCACATATATCCATTTTTGGTTTTTAGATAAATACCATATAAGCAAGTTTCTTTCTTTAATTTTTTTTACATTTATTTATTTTTGAGAGACAGAGCGTGAACAAGGGAGGGACAGAGAGAGAGGGAGACACAGAATCCGAAGCAGGCTCCAGGCTCTGAGCTAGCGGTCAGCACAGAGCCCGACGTGGGGCTCGAACCCACAAACCGTGAGATTATGACCTGAGCCGAAGTCGGGCACTCAACTGACTGAGCCACCCAGGTGCCCCAAGCAAGTTTCAAAACACAAGCTGGTGAAGTGAAGTTCCCAGTTTTCCCAATCACCTATGTCTCCCGGGCACCTGGTGGCCATCTGTACCATTGGACCCATCCTAACCAAGTCACAAGAAGGGTTAGCTGGTCACTACTGAAAATCTAGGAAGGGGGAAGCCCTCCTATCACAGAGGCTCAAAGACAAAAGAGCATGAAGTGCCGAATGGGGGCTTCATTCTGGCCTTTGTTACTTAAAGTGTGGTCCTGGACCAGTAGCATCAGCATCACTTAGGCAGGAACTGGAAATGCAGAACTGGAAGTCCTCACCCCAGACCTACAGAACCAGAATCTGCATTTGATAAGATTCCCAGGTGACTCATTAGCACAGTGAAGTCTGAAAAGCACTTGAGGAGCTCCCAACTTATCATCCCCCACTGTGCACTGTAATCACCCAGAGTCCTTTAAATCCGTCAAGGCAGGGTGGGGGCGACACCAACAGAAGGAATCCAAACCTCTCGGGTGGCCCCCTGCATGGGAGATTCTCATGCTGGGCCTGATATTGAGAATTCCCCAGAACAATCCATATCTCCTCTCAATACACCTCAACTGTCACACCTGTGATAATCACTGATTTGCTAATTACCCATCACTGTACTAAGCAGGTTAACAGTTTCATCTCTTGTTCCTCTCTACAATCCCATAAACCTGGCCTTGGCATCTTCATCTTACAGGTGAGGAAATGGGATCTTAGAGCTGAAATAACCTGTCCAGCCTCCTCCAGCGGGTTAGGGGCAAAGGGCAGTTTCAAACCTAAGGTGCCGAATCTGTGTGTTCTTTAATACAGTATAGTTGTCTACATGCACCTCTCACTAAAATATCACCCTTTGTGATTAAGAAGTATGTGATCCTATCTTGATCTCTGGTGCCCAGTTTCACACAGATGCTCAATGAGAATTGGGAAAATATCGAATGCACCGTGAGCTTGATGTATCGCAAATGTGCAATAAAATGTCAATGGGTAAACATGTCTAGGAGTGAGACACGGCCCAGAAACCCGGAGCGGGAGGACATGGTCGGCCCTTTCCCTCCCTCAGGGCCACAGCAGGAACTCCGTTGGTGCCAACTAATGTTTCATCTGGAAGCCCAGCCTCAAGTCACCGAGATGTTGACTTTCCACTATAACGTACCTCCCCTCCTTTCACAGGTTAAGGGTCTGTGCCGCTCATGCCAACGTCCCCTGTATGTTAGGTGAATGCATGACATGCTTCCATGGTCCCCGTGCGGTTCATCAGAAAACAGCACAAGAGAGAGGGAGAGAGAGTTGAGCTAAATGAACACTCAAGTCCCTTCCGGTCCATTTATAGTTTCTGTTTCAGCTGCAATTCTTGGTCCTCCTCAGTGAGCAGACATCTGCACAGGCTTACGAAAGGCATACTGTGCTCCCTGTAGCCTGTTAAGAAACCCAGACCCTGACCTCAACCTTGCTCTTCCCTCTGCTCTGAAATGCACCTGCCCCCCACCTGCGCCGAGGTCGCCACAAAATCCCAGTAGAGATCGGTGAGTTACTCTGATGTTTATTTGAATGCATCTTAGTCCACACACTTGGTATAAAATCAGGAAAAGCAAAGCAAAAAAAAAAAAAAAAAAAAAACGAAAAGAAAAAAAGGGAAAACAAAGGTCTGGAGTCTTAGCATCAGAAGGGCACCGTAAAAACACGTACAGTCGGTGGCCGATACAAGTCATTGCCAGACAGTCCTTGGAGGCAGAGAACAGTCTAGACCCAGCTGAGTCCTGGGAATGCGCGGTCCCGAGGGGTCTAGAGGCTTGTCCCGATGCTCCGACCGTAAGAAAAATGTGGGAGCAATAAAGGCTGTGTTTATTATTTATTTATTATTGTAATAACTGCAGCCTAGCTAGGTACAAAAGCAGTTATAAACCATTTATATGACACAGAATTATTCAGGTCTCCATTCTACTTTATGTCGTAAAACCGTTAATTGAATTTCCAGTGAGTAGTTTAGACGATTAGTGATAATAAGGAATGGTAAATCCATAGCACCATTTCATAGATTTGCTGTCACCGATTTCTCATCACCTAGACGTTCGACTGAGACACTCACTGTCAAGGGCAAGTGTTCCAAAGCCACAAAGCCGCGTTTTTGCCGAGGGCTCCAGTTTGGGGGTTTTGTCCATGGCTTTGCATGGAAGTGTGGGCGGGACCTGTCTCTGTGTGATGCACCGGGTCACCCACAAAGTGAGGGCTTCTGGCCAGTCGGGGTTCCCACCCACGCTTTGGTTTTCTGAATGAGGTGGAGTGGAAGGGAGGTATCTTCTTTCAGATAAAAGGGAAGGGGCAAGATGAGAGTTATTTTACGTCCAGGCCAAACAGAGAAGAACAACAAACAGAACAAAAGAACAGAGCTCGGTTATACGGTTAGGATGTAAAGCTCCTTAGCTACTTCTTTAAGATTCAACACAAGGCTGATGGTCAACATAAAAAGCGAACAATACTATGTACATATATGTAAAAAGTGTTATAAATAGGTTTTATAAACCATAGATATTATATACATCTTCAGTCAACACGAACCCCCCCCTTCAACTGCTTTCTATTTGGTTTGAGTTTGGGTTTTTTGGCTAGCTCTTTTTTGTGTGTGTTTTGGCTTGGTTTTTTTGTGTTGTTGTTTTTTTTTTTTCTGGTTTCTGGTTTCCTTCCTCCCTTCCCCCGATGTACGCTCAGTGCCTCAGACCAACCGTCTGGGCGCCTCATTCGCGTTTCCGCAAGATCACGTAGATGACGCCGCTGAGAAGGGCCAGAGGGAAGGCCACCCAGGCCAGGATGTAGGCGAAGCCGTAGGAGTAGTCGGAGTTGAGATGCCATTCGGGGTGCCTCACCGTGTAGATGGACGCTGCACTCATCACACACAGACCTGGGGAGAGACGGGGACAGGTAGGGGGAGGGAGAGATCATGGGGAGGGGAGGGTCCCCCCGTCCACCACCCCTCTGCAGAAGGACAGACAGACACACACACACACACACACACACACACACAATCTTCTGCAGATAACCCTGTGCTAAAAGCACATGTCTGGGGGGCCGCCTGGGGGCTCAGTCGGTTAAGCGATCATGATCTCGCCGTTCATAAATTCAAGCCCCAAGTTGGGCTCTGCGCTGACAGCGTACAGCCTGCTTGGGATTCTGGCTCCTTCTTTCTCTGCCCCTCCCCCTCTCGCTCCCTGTATCTTTCTCAAAATAAATAAGAAAATAAATAAATAAGTAAGTAAACTTAAAAAAATAAAAGAGGGGCACCCACATGGCTCAGTTGGTTGGACGTCTGACTTCGGCCCAGGTCATGATCTCACGGTTCGTGGGTTCAAGCCCCGTGTTAGGCTCTGAGCTGACAGCGCAGAGCCTGGAGCCTGCTTCGGATTCTGTGTCTCCCTCTCGGATTCTGTGTCTGCCCGTTCCCTGCTCACACTCTGTCTCTCTCTCTCTCTCTCTCTCTCAAAAATAAATAGAGCTTAAAAATTTAAAAAAAAAAAGGAAGAGCATGTCTGATTCTGGATCTGGCAGCAGAGGAAGGGTCTCGAAGATACAGAAACACGGGGAACGATGTGCTCTCTGCTTCTGTCTGATCTATGGGACCCAGAGCAGCATCTCCAAGGTCGCTTGTCATCTTTTCTGCCCCATTTCTCTTCCTCGGACCGTCACCAACTCCTACTCGACAGAAGGATATGGCCAGCAAGAATTCGCCTTACAAGACGAACCAACCTAGCTCTCTCCAAGGACGGCTGGGCATGGGAGTGCCGGGAAACCCGTGCAGCGCTGTACGAATGGGTGGTGATGTCCTGTGAACCAGGGAAGTGAAATGGCACTTTGCCATTATCTGAGCTGTGCCAGCGCAAGAGCCCTGGGGTCCAGGCAGAAAACCCAGAGCCCCTCAGCAGGACTGCGATGGAAAAGACTCAGCAAGCCATGCCTACGGGCACTGTTAGGCAGACAAAGGAATACAGAGAGAGGAAAAAGAAGATGAAGAGGAAGGACAGGATATGAGAGTGGGAAACAGAGAGAGGAAACTATCCGTCCTCCCTTCTAACAGTTCCTGGTGCCCTCACGGTCGGGTCTGAAACCCCAAGAGGAGTGCAAATTTATGGGGTCCACAGACAAATCAGGTGGCCCCTCCCCTGCCCACCTCCGCAGCCCTTTGGGTGTGGGACTTCTGAAGCAGGCAAGTTCAAGAACGATGGTCTGTGCCCACGATGACAGTCAGCACCCCCTGCAGGGAGGGGGCCAGTGACGTCAGCACCCCAGCCTGGAGCTCCACAAAGCCTGCTCTGTCCCCTCTGTCCCCTCCTGAAAACAGGGTCTTTGAGAGGCTCTGAGTGACTCTATTATAAACCCCACGTACTATGTGGGATTCCTGCCGTTCCAGAGCCCCCGGTGCCCCGGACCACCTACATCTAACCTCCCTGCTATTCGGCTGCGCACTGCGACTCCGTCCGAACAAAGCGTGTCAGTGGGAACAGGCTACATTGACTACCCTGATAAGACCGTCCTTCTCCAAGTCAGAGGAGAAAACTCCCACTTGAGTGCTCCCCCCGCCCCCGGTGAGAAAGCCACACAACCCACAGCCCCCGTGGGATCGGATCCAGGACCTGAGACCTACAGAATGGTAGGGAGGCAGTGCAGATGCCTGGGTTAGAGGGGAAACCAAAGCTCAAGGGGACAGAGTGCTAAAAGGCCAGCCGCATGCTCGTCCTGCTGGTAAGGCTTCTAAGCTGGGCACGCGTCTACACAGCACGGGCAGGAAGAACACCACGGCGGCTGTGCAAGCCGGCTGTGCCCAGTTTTCACTGGGAGAGAGCAAACGTTCCGTCTAGGACAAGAGGGGACAAGGGCGGGGGTGGGGGGGGCGGTTACAGGCAGGATATGCAAGTGCGGTGACTCACTAGATGGCCTCCTTTGCAGGGTATTCGCCCAAGGAGAATCTCAGGAGTAAATGAACTTGAGCTTCGCGGCCATGAGCAATCAGCTCAGATGCTTTGCAAAACCAAAGAGTGGATCCACATTTTATCATTATTGTCGGCAGGAGACTGATGCTTTAGGGAATATGTGATTACAAGGACACAGGGTGGCAATGCCATACAGTAGACCTCCCGGTGTCACACTTGTTCCTATAAATGGGCTGTCCCCATACACTTGCTTCCTCAACGACCTGTAGGTGGGGGCGTGGTGATGAAGGTCGCCCCCCACCCCGCCACCCACGGTGAGTGGTCTGTGCCCTGGCAGTGACAAGGACGCCCTGGGAGGGACCCGCGTCTGGGAGGGCAGTCCGCTGAGTGGGGGGCTCTGACCCTCCCCAGACCACATAAAAGGGCTAGCGGCTCAAGACTTTATCACTGTCAAGGGGCACCTGGGGGGCTCAGTTGGTTAAGCGTCCACCTCTGGGTTTCGGCTCAGGTCATGATCTTGCGGTTTTGGGGGTTCGAGCCCTGTGGAGGGGTCTGAGCTGACAATGCAGAGCCTGCTCGGAATTCTGTCTCCCTCTCTTTCTGCCCCTCCCTTGCTCACGTGCTCTCTCACTCTCAAAATAAATACACTTGCAAAAGAGAGAGAGTGAGCGTACCCCAGCGATTTCTGCGGAAGCCATTCGTTGGAAAGCCGGAGTGGAAAAGCCAGAGACACGATGGTTAGAAAGTACAACGTGGGTGGAAGGTGCCTCCTGGCGTTGGTTGGATCAGAAAACACCTGTGACTCACCCCACCTCATCCTGAGGGTGGTAAGGTGTGGCAGGAAGAGGCTGGAAGGTCCATTCCTCTAAAAGCATTGGGCTCTCTCTCTGTCTGACCCACACAGAGCCTTCTCTGTGCCCCTGGCCCGGTTTCCGCTTTCAGCACCCAAGTGTGACCCCGGCTGCTTGGAAAGTCACCCACAGCATGACTGGCTTCTGACCTGGGCACACCTCGTGCGACCTCTGGAACAGTTCATCCTTTTTTGTTTTTTTTTTTTTAAGTTGATTTTGCAAGGAGAGAGAGAGAGAGCAAACACAGGAGAGGGGCAGAGACAGAGAATCCCAAGCAGGTTCGGAGCTATCAGCACAGAGCCCAGTGTGGGGTTTGATCCCACGAACCGTGAGATCATGACCTGGGCTGAAATCAAGAGTCGGATGCTTAACCGACTGAGCCCCCCAAGGCACCCCTGGGATAGTTCATGCCTAACGAGGGTTTCTAAAGGTGGTCTCTGACTGCAGCTGGCTTTGAGCCCCTGGGAATAAGGAGGGCACCATGCTTTTATTCATCCCCCAGATTATTTTGTTCTAAAGCCCTATATCTCTATCAATATGTTTGATGAAAGAAACAGAACAAACAGAAAAACTCACTCAGGTGTCTCCTTTTACCGTCTTTTCTGTTCCTCTGAATCACAATAAATAGGAAGCTGTACAGTGACCCGAGTTTGATTGCAGCAAGGGAACACAATTATCCAGGAATCCAACAAGTGGGTTATTCAGGGTCTTGGGTTATTCATGGTTTTCTATGGGGCATGCGCGGAGCTCGATGCTGGGCGTTACTCTCGAAATTAATCAAAACACGTGGATCTGTCTTTCAGGTCTGCATCTCTATGAATTTCTTGATGTGTTCCCATCGAGGGGAACCCAACCTAACCGAGCTAGGGCCAGGGTAAGCACTGTCTGAGAACGGACGGCTACAGGTTTTGAAAAGACAAAGGACTCCAAAGTCCAGATCCTGGATCAAAATGGCTCTTCTCGAAGAAGGGGGTTTGGAGGAATCTATGGCTTGTGAGTGGAAAGAGTTATCTGCAGAGAAATTCCACTGAGACCTGACAGTGGGATTAGAGAGAGTCTAATGGCCACACCAGTGGTCCTAAGCCTTGATCAGAGTCACCCAGGGAGCTGCCCCTCCTAAGAGCTCTCCAGGGACAAAGCCAGAGCGCTGGCGTTTTTAAAAAGCACAATCTTTATTCGGGGTGCCTGGGTGGCTCAGTCGGTTAAGTGCCCGACTCTTGATTTCAGCTCAGGTCATGATCTCACAGTTCGTGAGTTTAAGCTCGGCATCAGGCTCTGTGCTGGCAATCAATGCAGAGCCTGCTTGGAATTCTCTCTTTGTCCCTCCCTTGCTCAGTTTCTCTCTCTCTCCCCACCCCCCAAAGATAAATAAATAAACTTAAAAAAAAATTAAGGGGATTCTGATGTACAGCTAAGATTGAAAAGCAATGAGGGCGCCTGGGTGGCTCTGTCGGTTAAGCGTCCGACTTCGGCTCAGGTCATGATCTTGCAGTTCATGAGTTCGAGCCTTGCATTGGGCTCTGTGCTGACAGCTCGGAGCCTGGAGCTGCTTCGGATTCTGTGTCTCCTTCTCTCTCTCTGCCCCTCCCCCACTTGTGCTCTGTCTTTCTCTCTCAAAACTAAACATTAAAAAAATTTTTTTCAATCTAAAAAAAAAGCGATGAACTAGATGAAGACGCCTGTTGCTACGTCGCCAGGAAGCAGCCAACCTCAGAAGTATGTAATCAAGGGAAGGCAGCTCGTTAATGTAAGACTTGTGGCTTATTATGGCACGCAGAAGGGGATGAGGCAGCAAACCAGGCAGACCAATAACCATACACAGAGGTGTAATCTAGAGAAAGGCAGAGACGGCTCCCTACATCGACGGTCGGCCCCGAGAGCCCCCCACACCTTTTACCTGCCTTTCCTGCACCCCCGTGTGTGTGACCTACGAAGACCACAGCTGGATCCTTCAAAGGGAAGTGAGGCAGAGACAGTGCAGCCCAAAACAGTCACTTGGGAGACTCCGAAAATATTCCAGGGGCTTCCACTTAAAACACTTCAGTGCTGGGGCACCTGGGTGGCTCAGTCGGTTAAGCGTCCGACTTCGGCTCAGGTCATGATTTCACACTTTGGGAGTTCGAACCCTGCATCGGACTCCGTGCTGACAGCTCAGAGCCAGGAGCCTGCTTTGGATTCTGTGTCTCCCTCTCTCTCTGCCCCTCCCCCACTCACACTCCGTGTGTGTGTCTCTCTCTCTCAAAAATAAAAATAAAACATTAAAAAAACACTTCAGTGCTTTGCATGGAAATCTTCAAGTGAGGCCCTTCTTCTTTGAGTTCTCAACTCGAGTGGGAAGACCTTACAGATCAAGTTCAA
Organism: Cryptoprocta ferox; assembly: GCA_028646485.1. Classification (NCBI taxonomy): domain Eukaryota; kingdom Metazoa; phylum Chordata; class Mammalia; order Carnivora; family Eupleridae; genus Cryptoprocta; species Cryptoprocta ferox. Next base: position 8,057,435 of record CM053565.1, read on the forward strand.
ATGCAACATTCGGGGGCGGGGGGGACCTGTGGTTCCCAGACCACTTACTTTCAGCTCCCGTTAACTGGAGTTAACAGTTCATAACAGAACATTTCTTAGGGCTTGACATTTCTCATCCAACACAACTTCCTATTCAATAGGGGCCGCTAGGCTGATGAACTGATAAACTGAAAACGGGATCCCATGATAGATAAGAAGCTACATTTGAGGGGAAGAAATGAAAAACAAATCATGTGCTTTTAGACGTAGAGGGATTTTTTTTCTTAATTTTTTTTACATCTATTTATTTTTCAGAGACAGAGAGAGAGAGAGAGAGCACATGTGGGGGAGGGGCAGAGAGAGAGGGAGACACAGAATCCGAAGCAGGCTCCAGGCTCCGAGCTGCCAACACAGAGCCGACGTGAGGCGTGAACTCACAAACTATGAGATCATGACCTGAGCCAAAGTCAGAAGCTTAACTGACTGAGCCACCCAGGCGCCCTGAGGGTCTTTTTTTCTTTTCTTTTTTTTTTCTTTTTTTTTTTTTTTTAGAGGAGAATTCTAAGAGGCCTGTATCGAGTTCAGAGGAGATTCAAAAACAGAGAAGTGAGGGTGGATTAGTAAATACCTTTTGGAAAAGCAGTGTTTCTCCTCTGGATTTTTCGTTCTGTAGCAATTCTGGTGGATTCCGTTATCTCTAACCACAAGAAGGTTGCTAACTATATCAAGTCCATGTGGCATCAGAGGAAGTGCAGGCTTCCGATTGTTCTTGCGTGAACTGGGTGACCTTGGGTATTCATTATCCTCTCCTGGTCTCAGTTTATTTATCAATGAAATAACACACTTGTATAGATCAAATATATATATGTGTGTGTGTGTGTGTATATGTGTGTGTATATATGTGTACGTATATATATAACTTTATGAAAGTTCTGGTTCCTAAGTCTGTATTATTTTCTCTTGAGGACAGATCTATTGATGCAACAGTCACAATCATCCGGTGCCTTGACATCAAACTGTAAATGATAAGCCAAAATAGAAATCCCAGAATAGATTCTAGTTTTGTGTATTCCTTTTGGAAATGGAGTGACTAATGAGAATGCTGCTTCTAACCTACCTAGGAATGATATCTTGCTGCGTAATCAGTAATTTAACAAAACTGGCAACACTCTAGGAGCTTGTCTTAGTATAATAAAACCTATGTAGGCAGCAAAGCACTATTTGGTTTTCAAATCCGAAAACTGTACATACTGAAATCTTGTATTTAAGTATCTCAGGAGAAGTAGCTCTCCAGTTTCATTCCTTTTTCCAAGGAAGGGGGGACCTCTCTGGCTTCTAGAAAAGGTCATCAGCATTCAACCTCAGCTTATGTCTTACCATACAGACATGTGTAAGCCATTATATCTGCACATCCGTCCACTCATCCAAGACGTGTGGGCTGTTTTCAACCCTCCAATGACTGTGCCTGAACACAGGGTGGTGATTCAGCACCATGGACCTTCTGAGAACCAACTAAAAGAAGAGATGACCCCATAGCCCTTTGCCTACTCAGTCAGCCAGACTCTAGAACATCTCGCAGTACACAAATAAACTCTGGTACACAGGGAGTTTGTGACTTGTAAACATGGACCAGAGGATCCACCACCACATCTGCCTCTTACTTCTCTCCACTGCCTTCTGACTCAGTCAACTGGCAGTCAACAGACAGGAAGATAAGAGTCAGTGAAGGAAGACACTGGCCAGGACCTACAGACAATGTTGGAAGCTGTCACCCTCTCTAAGAGAAGCTTCTCGGCCTCTGCACATTGTACATACGGATAACCTATCTGGTGGGGGAACTTGGAAGGCGGTTTAAGGAGGAGATGAATGAGAGCTCTCTTGTGTTGTCATGGCCCCATGTTAGGAAATGATGCCATGTGACACAGGGGTGCCAAAGTGAAGACACTGAAGAATGACAACAGTAAGCCAAAGCCCAGTGGAGCCCGGAGCTGGGGTAAAGGAGGGCAAGACTCTGCTACGGCTTCATCACTGCTTGGAGGTAGGAGACACATACTTGGGAACAACCTCAGCAGCACACTGGGGCCACTTTCCATGCTGAAGGAAGGACGGTTCCCTGGGGCATAACATAACATATGGGGATACGCCCTCAAGACTGGCCTTTGCTCTATTCATATCCTTATTAGCATTTACCTCTGATTATGTGTCCAGACTGTAGCTTCGTTCCCGGCACTAGGTCTGGCTTGGTTAGGGAGCTTGGTTCTAGAGCCCCGAAGTCCTATTTCCTATGTACCCTATTCCACGGAGAGGTAAAGAGTTCCCAAATTCTAAGGTATATGCCTAAGTACACACACACACACACACACACACACACACACACACAACCACATACACACATCTGTACTTTATAAAAACCATCCAATGTTCAGATTCACAAACATGAGTCATTCCCCAGCCTTGGAGAGGCACGGGCAGCTTTCTCTTGCACTTTATCATCTCCAACTCACCAGCAAGGATTTGGAAGACTCCAGTGATGTAAAAGCGGCCCCCTTTGGTGAGGGTGAAGAGCTGACAGAAGAACAGGAACAGGGACAGAACGCTGAAGATGATGGACAGGATCATGGTGGCCTGGACAGACTGTAGCCATTCTGGAAAGGGGAGAGAGAGGCACTAGGTTAAGAGAGGTCAGCTTGAACTCAGACCATTCACTTTTCTGTGTAAATACCTACTTACTTGTGGCCATTTTAAGAAAGGGCTGTAAGAAAATATCTAGAGTCCCCCTACTAGGAGTTAAACTCAAGTTAAAATACATTGAACCCTTTCCCAGTCTTGTGGCCAAAGGTGTTACTTGCACATACATATGGGCGTTACAGACAGTTTAAGCCCCGCCCACTGTCTTCTCTCTTCTTGCCCTCAGGGGCTTTTAAAGGCGTTGCTTATTAGAACCCCTGTCTTCAGAGCACAGTTTAAACCCACTGTTCAAAATATCAGCACCCTCAAGGAGAGGTAAAGATCGTGGTGATGGCTGGGAAGAACAAACAGTGTTGGTTGGAGCCAAAGCCAATTCTGCAGTAAGTTGGAAGAAAATGCTGATGGAGAAGAGCATCCTATGAAAATCCATTTGCTCAGCCAAGCTGGGTCTTGGTCCATCTCCATCCTAGTCATGAGCCTCAGCAACAGAGCAGTCTGTGCTCAGACAAGTCACCTGGTGGGATGCCGGGTTATACTTCGGCATCTTTGTTGAATGCCCGTCACCGCCCCCCACCGCACCCCCAGCCTTGGATCAAATCTCCAAGCTTCCGACTGAAATTCAGGTGAAAAAGAGAATTCTGTAGTTTACCATCTATGGTAAAATAGCATCATTTCAGGAAGTAAGGGAGGGAGCCTACGGTGTCCTACTCATAGATCTGCATTTGGCGTTGCTCACCTGTCCCCTGTGTCCTCTCTTCCAAGTGCCAAAGAATCACTGGGGGGCGGGGTGCCCTTCTACACAAGGCAAAGCAACTGGAGAAGCCACAGGGCCTTATCTCCTCCACTCAGTAACCGGCTACTTTGTACAGGCTTAGAAAAACACACATCGATCGATGCTTAATACAGTACTCAAAGCTATGAAATCTGCATGATTTAGAGACAACCGCTTAACAAGATAAACCTGGTTTGAGTCACAAAGAGATCATGGCTGAATCTTAAGGGTGTTGGTTGGGTTAACTGTCACCAGAGTTTCCGTGTAAGATTTTCCCAGATGCACGCGAGTTGGAAGAAATGTCGGAGATCAGCTAATCCGGCTCCTTTGTACTGAAAGAGATTTCCGGAGATGTTCTGAGGAGCCCAACTGGGCACGATCCAACCTGCGAAGCCCTTGATTCCAGTCTAGCATTCTTTCCGCTGTGACAGAAGTTATGTTCCTTTTGTGTTTTCAATTTCTTTGTCAATTAAGGTAAGAAAAAGATGTCCCGGATTGGGAGCCATCTTGACTTCGTTTCTTATATACCTCTTAATTCAATCTGTTTCTCCCTCAGGGTGAGCCTACCATAAAGTTAATGTTGCCATAATACTGTCTTTTCAAAAGTAAACCAATTATCCGGCACTCTGGTAGGTGAGTCTGGAAATACAAAGATACGCGACACCCAAATCCAGAACTAAAAAACAGTGATTTGGTTTTGCTGGGAAACGTTCTTCTGTGTGCACCTTACCAGGGAGCCTGGCTGATTGCAGACTGTACCTGCATTTCCTCCCCGAGTTCTGAAATCTTTATCTCCACTACCCCTAACAACAGACCTCACATTTCGAGAAGACCCCAAATCTTTGATGTTAAATCTACACAAATAGGAAAAACTCCTTAGAGTTAAAAATGTAACTAAAGCCTTCTTGAAAACTTCTTTCACCAATAATTGGAACGTTAGCCCCAACCCCATTGCAATGGAGGGCTTTTGCCATAAGTGGTCAAATCAGATCAGAATTCAGGGGTCAAGGAAAGTTTTATTCGATGAGCATTTGTTGAACATCTATTGTTGTGAGCCCAGTTCTCAGGGTGGTTCTGGGAGATACAAAGTTGAAGAAGAAGGTTTTCAACCCTAAGTACAATAAATAAAACACATACATGAAGACAGTCCAGTCAAATCACCAATCACAATATATGTGAATGGATTTAAATCTCTCATTGGAAGACATAGAATTTCACCTTGAATTACATTAATCCTATCTATAGTCTGAGACAAGAGATACACCTAAAACAAACAGCAGTGGAAAATTAAAAGATTTTAAAAAGGGGCTCCAGGCAAATATTAACAAAAAGAAATCAATTATAGTAATAATAGCATCAGAAAAACCAGAATTTAAATTGAAAAAGATGAGGGGCACCTGGGTGGCTCAGTTGAAGCCTCTGACTCTTGATTTCAGCTCAGGCCATGATCTCACAGTTCAATGAGTTCAAACCCTACATCAGGCTCCGTACGCTGACAGTGCAGAACCCGCTTGGGATTCTCTCTTTCTTCCCAGCTCTCTGTGCCCCTCCCCGGCTCGTGCACGTGCACACGTGTTCTTTCTCTCTCTCAAATAAATAAACTTTAATAAATAAATTGAGAAAGATGAAAGGGGCCAAAGAGAGATAATTCATAGCAAGGAAAGATCCAGTTTGCCATGAAGAAATGGCAGTCTTAAACCTTTATGCATATAATAACACAGCCTGGAAAAAATAAAGCAAAAGATAATTGGAATATGAGAAGAAATTGACAAAGTCACATTCACGGTGAAAGACTTTAGCACACTTCTCTCAGAATAGATCAATCAAGTAGCCAAAAAAAAAACAAGCATAGTAAACATAGTAGCAGAGAGATTATTTACAACAGGGTTAACAAATTCAATCTAGTAGATATATAGAAAATTTGCATCCATATAACAAAGACCGTGAATTATTTTCAAACACACAAGGAAGAGTCTTATACACTCCATATCAGGCAACAAGAAAAAGCTAAATAAATCTCAAAGGAAGCAGATGCCATACCAGCACAGCTTGAGGTGAAGAGAAAGTAGAAATTGAAACAAACTGGCCAAGATAACGTTGGAAGTTTAAAAATGGTATTTGGACAGAGAAATCAAGACAAAAACCAAAACTTTCTTCAGCAAGGATTGGGACTGTACTATGTGCCAAATCTACAGGCGGGTAGCCCAAGCAATACTCAGCAGATGATGTACACCTTTAGAACAGTTACTAAAAAGTAAAAAGTATTGACAAAGAATGAGTTAACTTTCAACTCAAGAAATTATAAAAGGAGTAATGAATCCAGGATCAATTGACTCATTACTGAGAACGGCAGAGATTAATATAATTTTAAAATGACAAAAATACAACTGATTAAAGAATCATGTTCTTTGTGGTGTGGGGGAGAAGGAATCAATAAGGCAGACAAATTTTATTAAATCACACAGAAGTGCTAAAGACACAGAAACATATTATGTCCCAGACAGAAACACTCAAAGTCATAAAGATGCTGTTTTTCCCCAAAGCTACAAATTCAGTATTATCCTAAATAATATCCCAGTTGGAACTTGACACATGCTTTAACAACTTATCTAAAACACAATAAACAACAATAGCCAAAAAATGTTGAACCAAACACAATAACAAAAAGAAAAAGCAAAAACAGACAAATAAAAACAATAAGGCAGAACATCACCTACCAGATATCAAACATATATTATATGTATATGTAATATAGATACATGGGTTATATATGTATATGTATATATTATATAATTTATAATATATGTTTATATATAATAATTGTAATATATATTTATATATAATTTGTATTATATAATATGTATATTATATATAATTTATAATTATATAATTATATTGTATAATTATATTATATATTATATTAAAGGCTTATTTTATAATATAATATTTTATATAATATATAACATTAGATATTAATTATATTATTTTATTGTATTATTATATAAATCTACATTAAATAGCTTATGCTACAAGCTTATATTATATTTATATTATAAAGTTTTAACAGCTAAAACAATGTGGTTATTAGCCATGAAGGAAAAATAAAACAATAGGACAGAATTAAGACTTTGTGAGTATACCTGTGAATTTAGTATATAATAAACACAATATACAATTCAGTAGAGAAAGAATACAACAGATACCAAGTGGTGTTGGCTATCCATTTGTCAAAAACCCAAAGCAGCTCTCTGGCTCACATCATTCACAAAATTCAATTCCAGATGCATCAAAAGGCTCAGTGTAGAGCCTTAGAGACATATGATTCACAAAAGAGAAATACAAATAGCCAATAAACATATTTAATGGTGCCCAACCTCACTGGTAACCGGGAAAACACAAGTGAAATCCACAAGGGATGTGATGCCAATCTCTACCTATCACACTGGCTGAAATCAAAACAATTGATAATGTCAAAAGAGTGCATATATGAGAGATATGTCTGTCTACTGTTCAGAGGGATGACAATATAATAATTTTTCTGTGACCAGCAAGTTGGCAGGATACATTTACATTCTTAAATGCCAGGGCGCCTGGGTGGCTCAGTCGGTTAAGCGTCCGACTTCAGCTCAGGTCATGATCTCATGGTTGGTGAGTTCGAGCCCCATGTCGGGCTCTGTGCTGTCAGCATGAAGCCCGCTTCCTATCTTGGGTCCCTCCCTCTCTCTGCCCCTCCCCCACTGGTGCTCTGTTTCTCTCTGTCTCTCTCTCTCTCAAAAATTAATAAACATTAAAAAATGTTTAAAAAAGATCTCTAGCATTTGGTTTATTTTTAAGATGGAGAATGAACTCATGTAATCTTTGAATGAGTTAAAACGAATTTAAAAGATCACAAGCTAAAGATTAAGACACGGCAGGCCGCAGTGAGGATTTCAAAACTCAGAGAATTGCTGGAACCTGAACAGGATTGATCTTCCACTTGCCCCAAGAGTAAAGGTACTTTTCATTTCGTCACGTGCCATCAAATCAAGAGCTACATGTTGACAGAAGGGAAAAGACAGCGCTGAGCCAGGAGGGAACAGCTTCCACTCCAGCCCCAAACAGGCTGGCTGCAGATTCGAAAGGCCAGTCAGTATGGTTCCAAAGGAAGCCGACAATGTCCTGAGGAGACTCTCAAGTTCACAGGACATTGCTCCAGAGCCAGAATCCTTCATCTGGACTGGCCTGGACCAACAGCGGACAGTAACGGAGAGCAGATATCTATGCTCCTGGCACAGCAGGTGTTCGATCCTGTATGAGGATACGGGAAGCCTGTCCCCTCAGCGGTCGCACACCCCGGTCACAGAAGCCCAGGGGACGCCTCTGTTACCTACTTCCACTGACCGCCAGCTTCACTTACCACTTACCGTGTTTCTGGCTCGGAATTTCTTTTCTCTAACATGACGTACTATCTCATAGAGTGCTTGCAAGGATGAAACAAGCGAATCCTCCAAGGACGATACAAGTAACCCCATTTCAAAAGCTGACGCTGGGGCGCCTGGGTGGCTCAGTCGGTTAAGCGTCTGACTCTTGATCTCCACTCAACTCATGATCTCATGGTTTATGAGTTTGAGCCCCACGTTGGGCTCTGCACTAGCAGCACAGAGCCTGCTTAGAATTCTCTCTCCCTCTCTCTCTGCCCCTACCCTACTCGTGCTCTCTCTCTCTCTTTCTCTCTCTCAAAATAAATGCCTAAACTTAAAAAAAAAAAAAAAGCTGATGTTGAAGACCAGGGTAAATCAGCATTTACAGACCATTCCAGGGTTCTGGGGTCCTCCATCTGGGCCACTCCAATAATGATAAATGGGGACCACAGAATTCACACCAGCCATCTGATTAGTGTACCAACCAGAACTCCAAAAGTATCTTGAAATAACGTTGACATCAACCTATATCTCACTTTCAGCTTAGAGTTCTGCAGGTTATTGGTAAAGAGTCATATTGCAAATACCGCAGGCTTTGCAGATCATATGCATGGTCTCCATGGCAACTATTTGGCTCTGTCACCTTAGCACCAAATCGGTCTTAGTCAATAGGTACATTTCATCCAATAAAACCTATGTACAAAATCAGGTGCTGGGCCAGATTTGGCCTGCAGGCTACAGAGTTGGCCAACCTCTGCTATCGCAAAGCCAATCAGATGTAAAGAAGTCATTCTTAGGGCAGAGATGTCTGCTCTAAGGCACAGAGCTATCAATTATGGATTGATATTAGATATAAAGCCTGATTTATACAGAGCGAACCTAACATGAGGGCCAACATTCCAAGTGGCAAATCTGAACTCCCATCCAAGCCCCAGCGCAGGGACACACTTTCTTTCAAACCGCAAGGTTGCAATCATTTGCTGAGCCCAGACTGAGCACCCACGGTCGCCCTCCAGGCCTCACTCGGTGCCTGGCCCCAAGTGGGTGCCCAGTAAATATTTGTGGAACTCCAGTGACGGTGTTCGGTGCGGAGCACGGGGATTAAAAACCCTAAAACTCTCTGCAGACTTTGTGCTAAAGAAGAGTGCCAGGTCCAAGAGCCTTGGACAGGTTTCGGATGTGGGCCGAGGCTGCAGGCCGACCCAACTTCCCCGGCAGATAAGGGCAAGTCTTGAGTTACTCCACGATCAAAGCTCGCTTCAAGGTCAGATTCCTGCTGCCGTAGCAGCTAAGCAATGAAGGAAATACATCTACCCCCGCAGCTGTATTCTTAGCCCAGGCCTGGAGTCCAGTGAGTTGTGGGCTCAGAAAGGAGGAAGCCCGTTTAAATGCACCAGATCATCTGGGCCCTTCTGCACCTTTCATTCCCAGCACACGGCCACCTGCCCCTCTCATCCCGTGGCCCACCGAGGGTCCCTCTCTGAGCGAGACATAGGAGGTTTCGGACTCCAGTGAGAGAACAGGTGTTCTTGGAAGGGAGAGGGCGGACAGTTGCGGGAGAGTCAGAGCATACCTCGGGGATGCCATGAAAAGAAAGTACCTCCCAGAGAGAAGTCATCGTCAGAGAGGCTAGATCCCAAACGCAAGAGATCGGACCACACACGCGCTTAACGCTGGGCTGTTTGCAACAGCACGTGACCCACACGGCGGGGCGCTCCACCCTTGAAACCCCCTACCCCCCCCCCACCCACAGCCATCACACACATGGCCATTTTTCCTTCCTTCTCAGTATGAATGTCATCCCAGGAATAGCCGACTTGCCGAGGGGCCTCCATCCTAAACAATGTGGCCTTTGCACTTACGCTTCACCCACCCACTGGAGCACATGCACGGCCCCGCGTGGGTCTTCACCCCTGGTGGGGGGGGGGTGGGGGGAAGGGTTCAGCTCTTTCCCCATCCAGACCAGCTGACAGCTTTGATATGAGGTTGGAGCATTGGGCTGAATGCAAGCCAGAGCGGGAAAGCTTCGTGTGGGCCTCTTAAGTAGAGCAAACCCTAGGGCTCGCAACAAGCGAACATTCCCCATCTTCAGCATGTGGAAAGAAACGTCAGGTCAAGGTGTTCCTGTGACACCTGGTGCTCCCCATTAACTGGGTCACTGGTGGACACCGGAACCAGTCTTTCAGAGTCTAACTTACATCAATGGTTTGACACCCATAGTCGCATTCTGCTAAAGAGTCCTTGGGCTCGGAAAGGGAATATAATACGGCACAGAGGTACCCGCCAATATTAAACTGGTTTAGGTTTCCTTTGGAAAATATTCCGGTTGGAAAACCCTAGAAACGACAGGATCCGATTGGGCTAGGCTGTGTTTCTCAAAGAATATTCCGGTTGGAAAACCCTAGAAACGACAGGATCCGATTGGGCTAGGCTGTGTTTCTCAAAGAATTATTGTGCTCGCTCTCTCTCTCTCTCTGCCTCTCCCCTGCTCTCTCTCTCGCTCTCAAAATAAATAAATATTTTTTAAAAAGAAGAATTGTTGTGGGACCCCCTCACTGCAGCAGCTGACTACAAAAACAGAAACAGAGGGGATGGGTTCCATGGTCAAGTACGTTAATCTCTGCCCTTGGATGTTAATTACAACTTACGACGAAACGCTAAAGGCTAAGAGAATTCTTGCAATAAAAGCAGCAGCCTTCTTAACGTTTAGCTGTGTTTTTCCAATTTTTCCAACGGACTTATCAGAAACTTGGTTGTTTTTTTTATTTGTTTGTTTGGTTGTTTTTAGAGCGGGCCACTTGGAAATGTCGGGTTTGGCCAGAGAAAATGGCAGCAGAGGACAGAAAGGCATTGTTGGTGAGCTGTATGCTCCGAGGATCTGACAGCGTATAAGGGATGAGGGGGATGCCTGGGTTTTTTGCAGAATATTTGGGTTTGAAAGGCATTCTCTGTAAAATAATAACCAGGAGCCCCCTCTCCTCTTAATTCCTAAAGTATTTTCGGAAAGGTCAAGCATCATGGCGGTTAAGAGCTAGAACAGAGCCCCTCCGCCACCAGTCACAGTAATGCCCCACCGTCACCTAGCACAACGCCTTTCTCTCCCCTGCATGCCTACTGAAATTCTACCCAGTTTCCCAGGCCCAGCTCAAAGGTCATCTCCACTGGGGACACTCCCCCACCGTGTCACAATTATACCCTGAACGTGCAAAGGGAAATGATGTGGTGGCTTCCAACACCCGCCCGTACCTGTACCTCCAGGCTCGCTCTATTTGGCAACAAGGTCACCTGCCCCAGATTCCCAGTTGCTCAGAGGCAGGCCCAGTGCAAAACAAGGCAAGATGCCCAGTCTACTGGGTTTTCAACCGCGACACACGGGGAGGGCTACTGAGAGGTTCCGTCATACGTTTGAAAGCTCATGAATGAAATGATCCTACGGCCTTTCTGGGGGTTTAGAATTCACAGACGCTGGAGAGGCAGGAGGGAGGGTGGTGTGAGCTTCCCCTATTCTCTGCTCATCCACCTGGCAAGCCCACCCACCGCCTCAGCTCCAGAGGGGCAAGAGGAGGCCTGTGCCGTCCCCCATCTCCCCTCACTCCCCTTCCTCCAGCCAGCACACTCCATCACGCCGGCCTCCTTCCTGCCTCAGGGTCTTGCCCCCTTTTCCATGACCTCCTGGAATATTCTCCCTGTGGTCCTTCACATGACAGGTCCCTCCTGTCTTTAACTCTCTGTCCACAAGAGGGGAAGACAGAGGCCTTTGCGTAACCAACTTCCCCCACGATGGGTGACTTTCGAGGCCATCCTCTGTCTCCTACAGAGTCCTTTCCACTCCCCACACTCACGTATTTATTGTACACTCTGTGTCTCCCCCAAGTAACTGGGAGCCCCACTAAAGCAGAGACTTGGTCTTTCTGGTTCAAGTCTGTGTGGTTGGTTTGCGGAACAGTGCCTGGTACGTGGGATGTGCCCAATAGATTCAAAAAATAAATGAAAGGACCGTGTTGTTATTTAGCTCTTTGAAAATGAAAGAGGTTCTCTTGAAAGGTAGTGAGTTCCCCATCACTGGAGAGGGGACTGAAGTGAGATGCAGCGGGAAAGGGATGGACTCGACCTCCCAGGTCCTTCCCAACATTGGGAGACTACGTGTGTGTCCACAATGACACACTCAGAAGCCTTCATGCTTTTCTCAGGCACCGAAAAAACCCACACCCACAACCTCAGGCCACATCATGGCCAGTCCCTGCTCCCGAAATACAAAAGACGCCTTCTTGACTCTGCTGAAATCCTGGGAACGCAATTAAATTTTTTTTCAAGAGCAAAGACTGTGAGCTTCAAAGGCCACATGGCTCAGACACAGGTTTGAACAAGCATTCGGAATAAACTCCTAGATGTCGGCCTCTGATGGGAAACTCCGAGGGCTGAAACATCACCATTGTGACACCACATCCCATGCCCTGTCCCCTCCCTCTCCCGCCAGGGCCTTGGCAACCCACACGGGCCTGTGAAATCAAGAGCCACTACTTGGGCAGCGATTGTGGGTTGGCCCACGGAGCCACAAAGATTTTAAATTGCAAAACATGACCCCATAAATGCCGAGGGCCTCCTGGGTTCTCTAAAATCTGACCAAGAGCTGAGCCGCAGATGAGGAAATGCTCCGACGCCCTTGCCGAAATGCCGACGCCACCACATGGATAAAAAAGGATCCGTCCAGAATCGTCGAAGACCCAGAGGACACGTGACCAGAGAGGCTCAGGCAGGGGGGGCCTCGGAGACTGGCAAGATTTATATTTTTCTAATTTTCAGTCTGAAGCATCAGTCTAATGCTGCCCACGACCTGACTGCCGTGAGTCTATTGTTGCCGTTGTTGCTTAGAAGGGAAAGGAAAAGCATCGAGTGCTCATTCCGTGGCGTGTGATCTTGTCCCCAGCCCACACTCGGCACAGCAGACCAGCCTGGTGTCACTGGCAAACAGGGGTGCACGTGTGCGGCTGTCCTTCCTTAGGCACCAGAGGTGACCACGGAGGCTCTGGGGACTGGAGGAGGCTCTGATTTTTTCCTTCATGCTTCCATGTTGAGCATGGGCCCCCTCTTTAAAAATGAAAATACATGGGGCACCTGGGTGGCTCAGTCGGTTGAGCGTCCGACTCTTGGTTTCGGCTCGGGTCATGATCTCACGGTTCGGGACACCGAGCGCCACATCGGGCTCAACGCTGACAGTGCAGAGCCTGCTTAGGATTCTCTTTCTCCCTCTCTCTCTGCCCCTCCCCAACTCACACTGTCTCTGTCTCTCTCAAAATAGACTTAAAAAAATATTTCAAGACTTCAAGGACGTATACATTTTGTGTGTTTGACACACCTCAGTATGAAAAAGTCTGTCAGCTCTCTTCTGGGACAAAAAGGACTTTTTAAGTGGTGGCACGGCATGAGAGACAGGTTTATGAAAGATCAACTCCCTGAAACTGGTGAAGATCAGGCCAAGGAGGGCCAGGCAAGCCAGGGCTGTGCCTTTCCAGTCCAGGAGTTCCCAAGCTGCCCGTAGCCTGATTAGGAACTCTGACCCACTGTGCCCCTTACTGGGTCCGCACCAATAAAAACAAACAAACAAACAAAAAAAGAGTGGGAAAACACCTGTGTGTACTTGGACCTCAAATGTGAAGAACACGGAGAATTCAAAAGAAAAAGCATGAGTTCAGGCAACACAAGGCATATGGTTTGCTGAGCCTTTGGGGTCAGATTTTCAACTCAGTCATGGTGCAAGCGGATCATGGAGACAGGTGTCTTCAGGACTTGGGGAGGAGGCTTGGCGTATCCCCCTGCCCCCGCCGCTCCCCAGATCCCAGCCAGAGCTGCTCAGATCTTGTTAGTTTAAAAACCAAGTCTCCAGGAACTGGCCTTGTCTGTCTCTGGGTGGATGTCTGCTCGTGTGGACACGGACCCTGTCTGCCACGCCCCGAGATGCCACTTTCTTCCTCAAGGCAGAGAGAACCTCTCAGTTACATCACACCAATTTCCTCACAGGAAATAACATTTGTGGCTATTTGGAAAATCAAATGTGAAATAGGTAGACTCCTACGAGACTCTGTGTGAAAAGAGAAGGTCTCAGGGCGCCTGGGGAGCTCAGTCAGTGGAGTGTCCGGCTTTGGCTCAGGTCATGGTCTCGCAGTTCACAAGTTCGAGCCCCGCATCGAGCTCTGTGCTGACAGCTCAGAGCCTGGAGCTTGTTTCGGATTCTGTGTCTCCCCCTCTCTCTCTGCCCCTCCCCTGCCCGTGCTCTGTCTCTCTTGCTCTCAAAAATAAATAAAACATAAAAAAAAATGTTTTTAAATAAAAAAAAAGGAAGGCTAAGAGATGCATAGAAAACATAGCAGGTCTAAACGAGATTGTAGAAAGTAGAAATGCACTTATATGTGCCAAACTGTTTATCAGGCTCTAGAAGGGCTAGATGGGCTAGGCCTCTCTCTTCCCACTGTCTGGTCTGCCCTCTGTCCCTCGATGCTGCTGGGCCCCCTTCCTGCATGAGACAGTTCCCTCAGCCTGGAGTCTGCCCCAGGTGTTCGTGTGGCTGACCTGCGGTCATCCCCAAGGGGTCACCCCCACTGGACACCTCCCTTCCCTCACCACACATTACCCTGTTTCGTTCTCTTTGTAGTCCCTATCCCTGCCCCTACATTTATTCATGCTTATGGGTCTGAGGTGGGAAGTTCATGATCAAGGAACTAGGAGAAGGCTGCAACTCCAAGACATGAGGTTTCAAGGGAATGGGTCATTCAGGTAGATTCCTACGGGATTTAGTAAAGATTTCCATCTGAAGATGAAGACCAAGGAGGGGCCCCCTGCGAGGTTTGAGATTGAGAGGCATAGGACTGGCTTTGTATTTTTTAAAAATATCACCCTGGTTTGGATGCGATAACTTGAGTTCCAAAGAAATAAGCAAGGTGAGGGGTTTAGGGGAGGCCTCAGTGGCTCTGATAAGTCCTGCAGGCATGGCGACCCATGAGGAAATAGCCAGCGGCCTGGGGAGGGGAGGGGGGGTCAAGCTGAGGAAGGAGAAGGAAACACATCCAGGCAGGCTGCAGACGTTAACGACATTCACTAAAATACTAGACATCGTCAGAGAGGTGGATTTGGTGCAGGATTTGGTGACGGGTTCGGGGACGCCTCTGAGACACCCCGGGGAAACTGTCCAGTAGGTCGCTGCATACGCAGGTCTAAAAGGTCAGAAGAGGAGTCTAGGCTGGAAGAAAAGACAGATCCAAGAGACAGGATGAAACCATGAGACTTAACGACCGGAGGTGGGGAGAACGAGAGGAAAGTCTAAAGGTTGCACACTCTCCAATATGGGTCTCTGTGAGGAGGGCGGTGCGGCTGATGGAGCCCAGGATACGGGAGGGATGAAATATTTGAATAATATTAATAATAATAATATAAAATAACAGGGCTCTGCTCGGAAACTGCCTAGGACCCAGCAGAGCTGTGGTAAAGAGTATGACTGGGTACAGAGGGGGAGCGGTCAAAGTCCCGGAGAGAACTGCTTCCAGCCAGGCTGACTGGGAGGGGCTTGCTGTTAAATTTCTAGGAATTGACAAGCAATGCTTCCCACGAGGCCAAGTGACTACATTCCCAGCCTCCTTGCTAACTAGGTGTGGCCGTGTGACCAGGTTCTCGTAAAAGAACCCACACAGAAGTGTGTGGTCTCTCGAGACGTTTCGTGACGAGGGAAGGGCACACGTTCCTCTCCTCCTCCTTTCTCCACCCTATTGCTTGAAGCTTGGATGAAAGGGCTGGAGCACCAGCAGCCCTTGCGTCCATGAGGACGAGGACCACATTCCAGAGATGGCAAAGAAAAGAGCTTAGAAAGCGCCTGGGTCTCTGACAACTTATGAAAGCGCCATACCTCCCTCTTCTCAGGCCGCCGACTTCCAGACTCCCAGAGAGAGAGGAACTATCTTATTTAAGCCACGGCCACTTGAAGATGTGCCGTTATGTGCAGTCAATCTTAATCCTAATCGGAATACTAGCCGACTGGTCCAACACATCCCCTGCACTGCTGTCCCCTCGCTGTCGGTCACGTCACTGCCTTGATAGGGATATCCTCCTCCTTGCCTGTATTTATTTAAATCCTGCCCAACCTCTGAAGGCTGGGTCAGATTCCACCTCCCACACGAGACTTCCTCCCTTGAACTCTGGCCCTGTCTGCTTGCCCCCACTCCTTGGGCATCTGGCCTACGCTGCCTTCCCAGTGACTCATCCCTCTGGCTCCTCAGACAGGCTCAGGCCCATCAAGGGCAAGGACCGCCGTTTCCAAGTCCTCGTCTTCCTGGGCCCGAGAGGCAGTCAATACAAGGTCACGATGAATAGGCCCCACTAAGGTTCTTACCCCCCCACCCCCACCTGCAGCCAAGTTAAAGACGGACCCAGACGGTACGTAAACAAAGTTAGAAGATGAGAAGGCAGGTGACAGGTCTGAAACCACTTCTAAGATCAAGAGGTAGCATGACGAAACGATCTGATACATCTCCCTCAGCCGTTTGACCTCCTTGAGGTTCACATGGGAGGGGGCACCGTTCACCCAGAAAACACAAAGGTTGTGATGAACCCTGGAGAGATGTCACCCCCCCCCCAGCCGCCCCCACACATGCACACAAGTCCCTTCAGAGAAAGACTGCGAGTCAGGTCAAACGACGTGTTTTCACATAACACGCGCGCGTGTAACATACTTAGCGAGGTGTCGCTGTCACTAACAAATTACTTTTGACGACCTCAAGCCAAAGGACGTCTGGGACAGCCTGAGAACAAACGCACAGACCCAGGAAAGAGGCTCACGTCACAATACTTGTAACTGCGTATCTTTGTAGTTTGCCACGGAAATTGTTAAACTCGATCAGCGAGGCAAAGGAGGCCCAGAGGACCACCCGCCCCCAGCCCTCCGGGGTCAGAGCTGAAGTTGGAACACAGGCTGACCCACCAGGGAGACGTGGACGGAGATGACAACTACTGGGGAACCTTCCACAGAAATGTCTAACTTTGAAGAAGCCCAAATCCAAACAAATCCAGCTTATTTAAGGGCGTGTCCGGATTCCCTCAAAACAGCGGAGAAGGCAGACGCCGGGGAGAAAACGCAGGCTCCCGGGTCCCCTCGGAACGCAACCACGTGGATTCGGAGCCCACGTGACAGCCCCCGGAGGTGTCGTCGAAGAACCCAAGAAGTGAGCTGGGCACACAAAGAGCCAACTGAGAGACGGGAAGGTGCGTGCTGGAAATAACACTAGACTGGCTGCCGGCCCCGGATGACAGCCACGCACGGCCGGGTCAAGTGCAGCGCCCAGAGTCATTAACGGACCCCGAGGTGAAGGCTGCTCTCCTTCCCATATACGGTTTGAGAGCAATGTAGACAGCAGCTCCCCTGCCCCCGTCCGGGTTCGTGCCAACCCCACGTGGCCAAATGCCACTTGGGAAGGGCCCCCCTGTGGAGGCCTCAGGAAAAATCCCCCTTTGGGGCCGAGTCACCCCGTGTGACCACCAGGTGGCAGGAGCGAGGGGGGCACCGCCCACCTCCAGTCTTCAGGGAACTTGAGCCAGATCCTGAACAGGGGAGACACCAGAGGCTGTGGCTTTGGGGACAAAAAGGGCTACCACCGCACTCTCAGGCACGCAGGAGTATTTCACGTCACTGACTCGGTGGTCAACTCACCACGCAAACGCACTGTGCAGCGTCTGGGGTGTTTTTAACTCAATATCCTTCACGCGCTCCGAGAAAAAGATTCAGGGATGCTCGCTTCCATAAGGACGGGGCTGGTGGGGGGAGGGGCTTTCTTTTCTCTCCCCCCACCCCCAGGGAAGTGAAGACATAAAGCAGGGTTTTCTACTCCTCGCCTACCCTCCCCCACATCAACTACCAAAAAAGTATTCTAGAAGTTCCTCTGTCTACAGAGGTTGGAGATTTGGGGTTGCAATGCATCGGTGACAGCTTGGGTGTTCTTGGGTGCGGAGGCCACAGGGACGCAAAGCCCGGCAAAGAAACTGCACCGTGCAAAAGCCAGAGCCCGGGGCCCCCTCACTGCCTGCTTTTTGGGGCTGGATCTAAACTGGTCTCTGTCCTCAGTTGCCGCACGTCTATTTCTAGTATCTAGAAATCCTAGATCAGGAGTTGCTTCGGCAACAATGGAAGCTGTCCTGTCTTGGGTCTTTTAAAACCCAGGATGTCAGGAAAGTTTGGTCAAATCCTCCAGCGACTTCCCTCTCCGGGCTGAGGACGTATCCCCTTGGGAGCATGGAGCCCATGCCAAGCCCAGCCCACGACGGCCTCGACACCGCCCCTTCCAGGGTCCACTATGCCACTCAATAGCACCCAGCCACCGAAAAGAATGCACCCTGTTTCCCTCTGCCTCTCCAAATGGGAAGACGCGGGACCCCCTGCTGGGCACTCCTCTCTCTGAGTACCCTCTGTCCAGTGGGCCCCTCGCTGCCAATTATCCCCTTAACTTGAATCCAAGCAAGCCCAGTTTCAAGTATCTCACAAGCAACGATGCTGAGGACAGAGGAGAAACCCAGTCCGCCGGAGGAAGGACGCTCCCAGGCTCCCGTGGAGCATTTTGCAAAGAGCTTCGAGTGGCCATCTTGCAACACGGAAACAGTCAAAGGTTTGGATGCTAAATGGTACCACCACTGAGGCCCATGACCTCGAAAAGCAGTCTTGCCAACGGGGGGACCAAAAGCTGGCCCAACTACCCCCTGGGACCGTCACTGGAAACAGGAAGTGGCAGGACATTGCTGCGTAGGGACAGCCACCAGAGCAACGATGCCAGTTGGGTCAAAAGTCCCCACTGGGTCTGCCTAAGGTCTTGCCATTGGGCCACATTTATGGCTTCTCCGTGTCCTCATTTCTTTGCTGACAAGAAGCATTACGCTAAGTGATAAGGCGGAGCTCTTTCTAGTGCATCTTTCCAGGGAGAGATAATGTGCAATGACAGCCAGGGTCTTAGGTTAGCCAGGGAAACTTCCGCCCATCTCCTTCTGTCTCAGATCCCTGGTCCCCTGTTGCATTCCGCCCCACCCCAGCAACAACTCTGGAGCTGAGTCTTCCCAGAACAAGCGTTTTCCAGCTCTGGACTGAGACACATGCAGCAAAGACCCAGTCTCACCATTTGCTGACGATGAGTAACAGTGGTGGACGTTTCCAGAAGAAGAGGTGCTACAGTTCTGCCAGAGGTCGGTTGCATGTCCATTGCCCACGATCCATTGCTGGAAAGAACCAGACATCTTCGGTCAGACAGGGTGGTGAGGAGCGAAAGGAAGAAGAGAGAAGAGACGAAGGGAAGGCAAGAGCGGTCACATCCACCCGTCTATGTGGCCTGCCCCTGCCCTGCCCAGGGTGGCCCAGCCAGAGGCCACCATCGTGCTGGAGACAGGACAGAGGTGGGGGTCTGGCTCAGACATGGTGTTGAAGGGAAGGCTGGTGTTTTACAAGGGAAAAGCACTTTGTGAACAGAAAAGTATCACACACACACACACACACACACACACACACACAAGGTAGTGTGTGCACAAGTATGTACTATAGCAGAAGAAGCCATGAACTCAAGCCAGGACACCTGCATTCAAGCCGGCTCTCCTCACCCGGGATCTCCTGGGTGTCGCTCCCCCAAACTACTACCTCTCTGAGCCTGTCTCCTTACTCGTAATTCCTATCAATCCAACAGGATTAAGATGTTGTAAAACTGCTTACAAATGACAAAACAATCCACAGATTCCCCAACGACACGACCTCTCACTCTGACATAATTACTTCTCAACCTTTGAAACAGACAAGA
>CM053565.1:8077183-8127867 GCA_028646485.1 Cryptoprocta ferox
CTCTCTCTCTCTCTCTCTCTCTCTCTCTCTCTCTCTCTCTGTCCCTCCCCCACTCACGCTCTGTCTGTCTCTGTCTCCAAAATAAACACTAAAAATAAAATAAAATAAGTTCAAGCCACAGTCACGTAACTGCCTGGGTCTGTCTCACCTTCACAGCCAAGGAAGTAGTTTCAAATCTAATCTGCTTGATGTTACAGATGATGTTCTAAGGACCGGTTCATACGATGGAGGCCTTAGAGCGTTAAGGGGTTATGTCCGCACCATAAAGCGGACCCCGGATTGTGACCTCTTTTCCGGAAGAGCCCATTTTAACCTTCCAATCTCCAGCCCTAAAGGGTGTTCCATGACATGTGGAGAAAATCAAACCTTCACAAATACTCCACTTCCTTCCTCAAGGAATCGACAGCAAGAAACAAAAAAAATGCCCTGCAATCTTATCAAACGAAGGTCGGAAACCCTGAGGCTTCTGCGCTCAAATTCTTTGGCTTCCATGGAGGCCTGCGCCGCTAACCTAGTCCAGAGATCGCTTCCTTCCTACCCCCGAATCTGCTCCGGTTTTCTCAAAACAACTGAAAGGGGGCAGGCTGCCGGAAACTGCCTGCCAAAGGCCCCGGGGCCGTCCGAGACTCCCACGTTGTTTGCAAATAACGACACCGCGCGGACCCTAGGGGAGCGCAGCTGGAATCGCCGCCCGGGAGGCCCGAGCCCTGGGGGAGTGGGGGGGGGGGAGCTCCGGGTGCCCCGCCCGCGCCCCCTCCGCGCTGTCCGCCGGGCACTCACGCTGACGATCGTGGAGACGAAGAGCAGCACGAGCACTGCGACGTGGAGGACGATGATGCCCAGCAACAGGAGGAGCATTCTGGCGGCTGGTTCTGCTCAGCGGGGTTCCTGCCTGCCGGGAAAGAGAGCCGGAGCTGGACGTGAGGCCCAACCAACTGGCCCGAGCGAGCGAGCGAGCCAGCGAGGGAGGAGGAGCGTGCGGAGGGAGGGTCCCCGCGCCGGCGGAATGCAGGGGCCTGGCGGCGCGCCCGGCCCGGGTCGGGCGCCTTTCCCGGCGGCCGACCGAGAGAGGGCAGCAGCCGATCGCAGCAATCCCCGCCCGGGGCCACACACCATCTCTTGGTTTGGGAACAAAACAAGGGGTACGCACGTCTAAGTCACCCCGGGAGGAGAGGTTTTTCCAGAATGACCAGCGGAGGCCACAGCAGACCTCCACCCACCCGGGGTTGCCCCCGGAGCACAGCCTCACGTGGGGAAGGAGGAGACAGCCCCCTTGCCCTACGGAGTGGAGGTTGGGGGTCAGGGGCTGGGCGCCCAGATTTCTGCCGGAGGCCCGGGGCGGGAGGGGGGGGGGCACCAGCGGCACGCTGCGAGGGAGAGCGCGCCCCTGGGAGCTGGTTTTCCCAGACCCAGTGCGCTCCGCATTCCGCTAGTCTCCCAAGTTTCCACCGCGTGCTGCCAGCGCCGGGGAGCCGTCCTGGCCCCAAATCAGCCTGGCATCCACACCGGCCGCTCCGGAGAGGAGGCACAGGGCCGGGGGAGTGTGGGCAGGAAAGAACGGCCCAGAGAGTGGCCGGGCCCCGCGCTCCCGGGCTGGCCCCTCGCCCGTTCGCCCCGGTCCGGGCTGCGCCCCCGGCATGCAGAGACGAGGCGCGACCCGGTCCGGCCTCGGCGCGCCGGGACGCGCGCCCAGGAGCCTTGCAAGGAAGGGGGCAGATGTCCGGTGGGAAGGAGAGGCGGAGGGTAGAGGGCTGAGTCCCAGGAGAACCGCAATCCTCCAGAGCCGGCAGAACAGCTTCCCCCGCCCTCCTCCCGCAGCTGTGTGGTCCTAGCCCCTCGTTTTACAGCCCTTGGGGAACCAGAGACCGGGGTGACCCGTTAGAGGGTACTTTGGCTGTGAAAACCCAGGTGCATTTGGGGGGACCGTCTCAGCACAGGGCCTTGAGCCAGAAACACCTCGTTTCAATAACTCCGTTTTAAAAGTACCCAATACCAGGCCTCTCCACTGCTTTCCTTAAGCAACACAGTCCAAGGAACCCCTGGAATGTACGGGAAGAAATGAGCACGGCTTTCTGATGTCTCCCAGAAGGTTTACATTAAATCCAATGGCTCCTAGAGCCGGGAGGGACAAGAGAAGGATAATCGGGTATATGGCTAGAAATCGGGGGGCGCACGGGGGTCCAGTAGCCCCAGCTCCGGTGTCCACCGCTAGGACTGCTTTGCCAATGAGTCCCCCAAGTAGGCGCCTCTCCAGCGAGACCCAAAGTGCCCAGCCCTTGCCGCGCATCCCGACACCACCACCCGCGCCCCTTAACGATTTACGGACCATAAGGCAAGGCCACACCGTATCCCTACAAGCCCCGCAAGAACCAGACGAGCCAGACCGTGGTCCCCCTGTCCAAGCCCGAAAAGACAGCTCGCGGGCCTGGCCACCCCAAAGCCCGCGCCTGCTCCGCGCTTTCTGGCACCATCGACGGAAGATGCCCACGTTTCTCCTCCATCTCCTGCACTTTCCCTACCAAAGCACTTACAGCCCAAAGGGATAGTTGTCCCCGACCCTCCAAGTGGCCTCCGGCACAAACGGCGCGGTTGGCTCGGCGGCTGGCGTCCCCGAAGACAGCTGCGCTGCGGGGCTGCGCGCGCGAAGCGAGGGGCCAGAGGGAGGCTCCCGGCGTTCCCCTTTAACGGGAACAACGCCCTGTCTGCGTCGCTGCAGTAGGGTGTGTCCCTGGGTCAGCGTGTGCAGGGGGGCGGGACTCGGGGAGGAGAGAGGGCAGGAGGGACGGAGGGCGGGAGACAGTTACTCCGCCTTAAATCCGGCTCTGGAGAAGGTCGATCACTGCAAAACCGCTGCGACTTTTACTCGCTAGTTGCCGGCGGCTGAGCTTTCTCACCTCCGCTTCCTCTGGCTCCCCGAGTTCCTGGAGACCAAGTGTCGGCCAATAAACTGGCCCCTCCGCCCCCTCGGCCACGTGGGAAAAGGCCTCCCGAGGTCGCCCCCGCTGGGGCGCACGCACGTGGACTGCGCCCACGCGGGGACCGAGGCTGGATTCCTCTCCTCCCGGGGAGGAGGGAGCCGGGCACTTAAGCGCAGGAAGACGGCCCTCTCCTCCCGGGTCCCGGCGCGCCTGGCCTGCCCTGGCATTTGAGCTGGGCACACCTGCACCGCGCCCGCCCGCGCTCTCAGTGTCTGCGCCCAGGCCGGGTGCCGGGATTCCTAGGACTCGAGGGACCCACTTTGCGAGCCGGGCGTGGGTGACAATTAGCAGGAGGAGGAAGGAGAGTCCCGCCGACTGCAGAACGGCGCGCCCGGGGGAAGGGGGTCTGGCTCCTGCCAGCGCGGGCAAAACGGGACCACAACCGGGTAGGCTCCAGGCGAAGTTCGCCTGGCCCGGCTCCCAGCCTCCGCTGACGTCCCCAGGCCATCGGGTGGGCAGTTGGCCATCGGAGGTGGGGGAAGAACGGCCAGGGAAATCCGCTGATTCATAGTCGCCTGAAAGTGGTCCGCCCAGCGTCACGGGGAGACGGAGGCTAGCCCTTCTGGGCGTGGCACAGGTGGACCCAAATAAGGCTTTCGGATGGGAGTTTTGATGCGTAACTGGGGAGCCTTAATGTGGATGTTAAATGTGTTTGCATTCTAACGCAGCAATTCACACACACCCGGACTGCTGGCGTCCTGTCCTAAAACATCATCATTCTAACTGATTCAGACAACTCCATCCTATTTTACTGTTTGAAACCAGCTGTTTAGGGGGGCCTGGCTGACTCAGTCGGTCAAACATCCCACTCTTGACTTGGGGTGGGGTCATGATCTCTCGGCCCCTGAGTTCACCCCTCCTGGGGCTGTGCACTGACAGCCCAGAGCCTTCATGGCATTCTCTCACTCCCTCTCTCTGCCCCTCCCCCGCTGGTGCTGTCTGTCTCTCTCTGCTTCTCTCTCTCTCTCTCTCTCTCTCTCAAAAATAAACTTTAAAAAGTAGCTGCTTATGGTAGCTGATTGTCCATTCTTGTCTTTAAGTAAAAATACATTATCTGAAATATTCTTCAAACAATGGCCTTTTAAAAACTCTTATCCGATTACAAAGAAGATGACCCGTGAAAGTTTTACTCAATGCTCGTTATGGGACAGGGGCACACATGGTCTGGGAGAGGTGGTCTGGGGCAATGCTCAGGCATGCTGGCTCTGGGCTCAGACAACGCTGACTACTCAGGGTTGTGAATTTGGGCAAGTTCCTACAGTTCCATGAGGTTCCATTTTCGCATCTACAAGCAGGACTGAGAATGCCTATTTTAAAGGGATATGGAGGTGTGTGGAGGGGACAAAGTGTGTGAGGCAGTTAGCGTGGTGTCCCGAATGTAATAGGGACCAGGACCCAGTAAACTGTCACCATGGTTACCATTATGTCACATTTTGCCTTCCCATCAAGCTTTCAAGGCAAGGCTGACCCCCCCCCCACCCGGTGAGCTAAAATAGCTTATGCAAATAGCATAACCAACCACAAGAACCACAGTGTGTTCTCCTCCAGGGTCCCTTTATAGGTCAGGTGTGCCCCAGGAATCATGGCCTCTCTTTATGCCGTTCAGACTTTTATTCATTTCACCAACACTGATGTGAACACTATGTACCCAGTACTGTTCTAAGCACTTTGCAAATATTAGCATATTTAACTCAGGATTTTCTTTCTCTTCCTTTCTTTTTTTTTTTTCTTTCCCCAAGTAAACTTTTTACTGAAGCGTATGCACCTAGAAGAGCACACACGCGCCGTAAGAGACAGCTGGCTGCTTCCTCTCCCCGAGATTTTAGTCCATAAGCAGGTGACACCACACTGTGAGCTTCGGAACCGTGAACTTGAACCTTTTTTTGCTCCTCCCTTACTGCCTCTCTCACCTGTCTCCTGCGTGCTTGGCTCCCAGGCTGGAAGACAAAACACGCCCAGGGCAGTGTCCACCAGGCTTGGCCACACCCAGGGGCCAGACCAGGGCTTGACTACAGGTAGCTTCCCTCTAACCTCTCTCCCATCCCAAGGTCCCCTGCCGGCTGTGTGTGCAGAACTGTTCCCCATCAGGACAATAGCATCCGGTCCCCTTTCTCCCTTCAGGTCTGGATGTGAGGGTTTCTAGATGCTCTCAGATAGCGCTTCTCACCTCCCCAACCAGAGTATACACCCAGCTCTTAATCAAGGATTTGAAAAAATCCTCGGACCCTCCTTCATCTGCAACACAAAGCCCTTTCTCCCCTGTAACCTCTACCGTTTGTGGTTTGCAGGGGCTGGGGGACTGGGCAATTTTCTGAGAAGCAGAAGCTTGAACTATGTAGAGGGACAGTTTGCCAAGGAAACTCACCGGGCCGAATGGTGTAACCCCTTCCTCCACGCGGATTTCTTTGCTTCAAACACACGGGATGCCAAGGCGGGGCCCTCCCCACAGGGCAGCGGAGAGACCAGCAGCCAGCAGATTCTAAGCCCCACTGCTCCCAGCCAGGCTCCCTGAGATGTTCCCTGGTGGTGCTCCGAGTAACTGAAGCCAGACCAGGCGTCTTTCCAGTTTATTCAGGGGCTGGTCCAATGCTGGGATATGTCATGGTGGCCTGAGAGCTTCTCAGCCTCTTCTGCTTAAAGAGACAGCGCCCAGCTTTGCGGACTCGCCAGGGAGCACAGTGATCCTGAGAGGCCCTGCAGAGCCTGGAGAATCTGGGATCCCCAGGGCGAGGGGACCTGGGGTGTGCCTGAAACCTGGGAAGGCGAGCCTGTTCTCACCGCTGCTGTGCCTGCCCGGGTGACAGCAAAGTGCCTCTGGGGAATTTCCTCCCAGAAGGAAATCTACCGCGTGATGTTATACGTGTTAATTGCAGACAAGTTTCCTTTTGGAATCAATATCATCATTTGAAGGCGCTCGAACGTCGCACAGATAATGTTGAGCTTCTCGAGATCATTCGATTCAAGTAAACAAGACTCTAGGGAAGACATTGGAACCTTCTGGCTGGGAGAGCAAATGCAAAGTTACGGAGAGTTGGGCTTTTAGGGCGCCATCTTCTTCAGGCTCTTTGCATTATATGCTCCATCAGGCTCTCAGAAAGGGTCCTCCATCTCTAGCACATTCTCCTGGGTGGAAGTCCCAAGACAAGGGCACTTAGTTTTATTGAAGGAGCCTCCTGGAATTCTGGCAATTTCCACACCTCTTATGACAAGGATGCCAATCTGTAGTGCCCTGGGGAGTCTGGGGAAGTCTCTCTCTCTGCCACAAATACCTTACCTTATGTTGGGCTCCAAAGTCGGAAGGGGGTCCCAAAGGCCCACTCCCTACTCTGCTCTCAGCGAGGATCTTTCCAGGCTCTTTGAAACAGTGTAACTAACCCAGGTCTGTCCTTGGGTCTCATTAGCTCTTGACTGCTCATTAAAATTACGGAGAGCTTTGCACACAGCCTGGCCTGGGTCTGTGTGCAAGAGCAGCTGACTTAGTGGTCTGGGCTGGGGCTCGGGTGGGGGTGACAGACTGTCAGAAGGCGTCAGATGGTCGCTGGTTTCCTTCTTGCTGCCTTCTGCCCCAGTGCCCCAAATGGAAGCAAGGCTCAGTGAGGGCTGTCAGACAAGTTATATTTCAGAGCCTTGCGAGGTAACCGAGGGGAGTATGTGTATATTTGGGGTGTGTGTGTGTTGTGTGTGAGAGAGACAGAGAGAAGTGAGAGAGAGAGAGAGGCTCCCTCGATCCTCCCCTGACCTAGAGGGTGAGGGTGGGGGGCCCAGTGAGCAAGGTTTTCAGCTTCCCCGGACAACCCCCTTCCTCGATGTCCCCTACTTGAAGGCTGTGGCTGTGCCTCAGGCCAGACTAAGCCTGACGACATCTGAGAGCATTTCTGCTCCAAGGGCTAAGAGTTCAGAGGAAGAAAGGGTGCGGCAGGGTGCAGGCAGGAAGCAGGGAGTTTTCTTCTGGTTGGATAGCGCCAATCTGGTGAGCCTTCCATCCTCCCAAGAGCGCCTTGTCCCAGGACCTGCTCTCTTGGCCCTGTGTGTCCTTCGATCCCCCCATCTCCCACGCAACCCAGCCCTGAAAACCAACTGGCTTTGGCTGAGACCTGTTCGATGACTTCATCGAGGCTTCAAGTCACCAGAGCTGGTCCCTGCTGTGTTCCAGCGGCCCATCCATCAGGCCCCAGCACACTTGTCTCTACCCACCTGGGCCAGGCTCTCTGCCTCCTCCTGGGCCACTCTCTCCCCTTTGTGGGGGCCCCCCTCGGCCCAGAGGAACCCCAGTCTATCTGTTTTGAGCTGTGTGTCCTCAGAGACAGGAAGACTAACCCCCGGGGTCATTTTTGCCATAATAATGAATAGCATGTTCACCAAGTCATATTTATTATTATAGTAGTAGTATTATTCTCTCTGCCCATTTTATAAATAGGGTCCAAGGGCACCTGAGTGGCTCTGTCGATTAAGCGTCCAACTTCGTCTCAGGTCATGATCTCGCGGTTTGTGAGTTCGAGCCCTGTGTCGGGCTCTGTGCTGACAGCTCAGAGCCTGGAGCCTGCTTCAGATTGTGTCTCCCTCTCTTTCTGCCCCTCTCCTGCTCATGCTCTGTCTCTGTCTCTCAAAAAAATATATATGTGTATATATAGGGTCCAGGAGAGTTAGGTAAACTTCCTGAGGAGACGGTCAGTTCACAGCAGATGGGCTTTTCTGCTGCCCTGTGCCAACTCAGCTTGGGAACAGCAAGTCATATCTGTAAGTCACTGATAAAAGTAATAAGAATAATAGTTCATATTTACTTGACATTCACTATGTGCCAGGCACCGTTCTGAACATTTCATGTGATTATTACTCTTTAGAACAACCTTATGAAATAAGCGCCCCATCACCCTTTTTTCATTGGAGGGGACACTGAGGCACAGCAAGACGCTGAGTGGCTTTCTCAAGATACCCCACGAGAAAACGACAAAGGCCGGATTCGAACCAGGCATTCAGGCTGCAGAGCCCACACTCTGTATCCGATGCTATCTTGCATCCTGATTATGTTCTGGCACTCATGCCACCATGTACCTTTCTCGTGGTGCTTCCATACGTGGCGTATAATCCAATTTCCTTTTTTCACCAAAGATCCTGATACAGTATACCATCGTTACATTCACCTTTCTTTTTTCCATCAAAAAGGCAAGAAAGGGGTAGCTCACTCTGTTGAGTGCCTGACTTCGGCTCAGGTCACGATCTCATGGTTTGTGAGTTCAAGCCCTGCACTGGGCTCTGTGCTGATGGCTCAGAGCCTGGAGCCTGCTTCTCTCTCTCTCTTTCTCTCTCTCAAAAATAAATAAATAAATAAATAAACATAAAAAATTTATTTTAAAAAAGGCAAGAAAATATCCTAAAGCCCCTCCTGCCTCCGCTAGTCCTGTGAGTTCCCCTTTTAAGGTCCCACCTTGTTCTGCCCCCCCGGGCCTCCGTGTCACACACCCGTCCAGCCCCGCGCCAGGTGGGTCTTGCAAACTTGACAGTTTGATGTCCTAAGACTATGAGTATCGTCTATGGGGAGTAGGATCCCAGCAGCCTCTAGAAGTGGAACACAGCCCATTCTTTTTCCTGCATGTAGAGCCACTGACCTGCTATTGCATGTAGCATCTTATTCAACAGGGAGCGATTGTGACCATCGTCTATGTGAAGAAGTTGGGGCCTGGGGAATTTGCAGTGTGTCCTCCAGCCAACGGGGGTACAGAGTTCCTCTACTTTCCAAACCTGTGATGTTTCCATTATGTGGATGTTTCCCACTCCCCCCCCAATGAAAAACAGAGGTGAGTCTTAGTTGGGCATTTCTCCTGTTGATGAAGCTGTCGTCAGAGTGTCTGTCTCGCTAGGCACTGACTGGGTCAATATCTGGGGAGTGTTTACAGGACAGATGAAGCCTTTCCTGTTTCGCTGTGGCCAGCAGCCTGTGTGGGCGTTCTTGGCGAGGCCCGGACACATCTGGTCTGAAAAGGTCCTCAAAAGTGAGGTTACTGCCTCATCTAGACGCAGCTGACTCTTTTGAGAGGCTAGTGTTCAAAGCTCAAGCACTGTGGGGGGAAGGAAGGCAGAGGGGAAGGAAGGAAGGGAAGGAGGGAAGGAAGGAGGGAGGAAAAAGAGAAAGAGAGGGAGGAGGAGGAGAAGGGAGAAAAGAAGAAATGGAAGGAGCCCGTTTGACCGCCCTGAGCAGATCTCTATAAATAGACCTGTTTGGAACTTATGGCAAATCCAAGCCCCCAGAAGATGTTCTCTATAAACAACAGAAGCAGGTAGAAGCAGCCTGAACACACACGCACGTGCACACACACACACACACGCACACACACAAGCTGTTCCCTAAATTACCTCTTTAAAATTTACACACGTGTCTTGGGATAAAGTACATCTTTAGTGCCTTCACCTGTGGGAGAGAGGAAGCACAGAGCGATGCTGTTGTGCCGTTGGAACGATGCAAAGTACAAGGAGTTCTTTGTCCCCAAAAGCTTGCTGCTTAGGAAAGCCAGATTCCATTGATGCCAGCGGAGGGCGAGAAAGTGGGCTTTTCCGACACCTCGTGAGCCAGCCCAGAGAGGATCTGGGAATGATTTAAGCAGGAGAGGGTCCGAAGCCGATTTGTGCTGGAGATGAAAAACTCTGAAACTTTTCTAAGACCCTTGCTCCTCAGTGATGTTTTTTCTGCTCCAGGAGGGAGAGAGGCCCCCGGAGGTGGGGAGGGTGATCCATCTTGCCACCCAGCAACGGCTGGGATAGGCGGGAGAGGACGGATCTTCTGGGCCCCACAGTCCAGCAGGACAAGGCCAAGGACAGCAGCCTGGGCTTCACGTCAGAGGTTGTCCTTTTGGAAGAAGGTGGATAGGGAAGTCCGTGATAAGCCAAGGCAACGCCTGATTCAGGTGGACGAGGCCACACCAAGCCGGGGGGTGGGAGGCATCAATCTCCCACAAGAAGAACTAGGGGTGCACAAACCATCCCGGAAGACAGCCTGAATGAATAAGCCCCAGGATGCATCATGGTATGTCATCTCTGAGCTGCAGGCATTTGCACTATAAATGAACTTGAACGCAGATGTTTTCTTCATCTGGGAGTCCCTGAACTACTTATCAAGTGTGAAACCTCAGCTCAGGCCAGGGAAGTTCATGGACAAAGGTCAAATCCCTTTGTGAGGTTCAAGGCAGTTCAGGTATGTCTGCTCTTCATTGTTAAAGACCAGGAAATATCTATCCAGGGGACGTGAGTGGTAAGCCTGGGTTTCACGCGGCAATTACCTTAGAATTCTGATCCAGAAATGAAAATTCTAGAAATGGATCTCACAACAGGGATGGTTATACAAAAATGTGGCTGTGACAGCTCTTTTTACAACGAAGGAAAATGTGAACATCCTAAATCTTTTTTTAAATTTTTTAAACATTTTTATTTATTATTGAGAGAGAGGCAGAGCATGAGCGTGGGAGGGACAGAGAGAGGGGGAGACACAGAATCTGAAGCAGACTCCAGGCTCTGAGCTGTCAGCACAGAGCCCAACGTAGGGCTCCAACTCACAAACCGGGAGATCATGACCTGAGCTGAAGTTGGACGCTTAACCAACTGAGCCACCCAGGCGCCCCATGAACATCCTAAATCTTAAACAATGGGGAGTTGGCCGGAGAAATTTGGATGCAGTCATTAGATGAAATATTAATTGGATACTAAAAATAATGTTGAGGGGGTGCCTGGGTGTCTCAATCAGTTAAGCATCTGATTTTTTATTTCAGCTCAGGTGATGATCTCATGGTTCGTGGGATTGAGCCTTGCGACGGCCTTTGCACAGAGTATGATGCCTGCTTGGGATTCCCTCTCTCTCTCTCTCTATCTCTGCCCTTCCCCTGCTAGCGCACGCTCTCTCTCTCTCTCAAAATAAATAAACATTAAAAAAAATAATGTTGAAAGTTATTTAATGTAATGAGGAGAAGTCAACAATGCATGCTTAGTGGGGGGGGGGAGTTACAAAGTGGGGGAAAAGTTACAAAATACTATACCTATAATTTATTGGGCACTTGCCTCCCGGGTGCTGTGCAAAACCTCTCATTTAATACCTACAACAATCCCTAGGGCACCAAGAGGTTAATGTTGTGCCAAAAGGCACACAGCTGGCCAAAGATAGAGCCAAAGGGTACACTTTGCCAATCCGAAGACAAGACCCTGTGTTCTCAACCACTAGGCACGAACAAATGTATACTTTCACACATATCCCAAGTTGCAGGGTGACAAAAATGAAAGCAAAATCTGAAAGACTGCAAAGTTAGGAGAATGCAGTGCAATACTGTGCTTCCGAGTTCAACATAAAATGGGAAAAATACATTTGCCTGGAACTGACGTATCACCGGGCCAATCGTGATTAACAATCACATGTCTTAGTCTTGTGTCTCCATCAGATGAATCCGTGACTTTCTGGCTTAAACAGAGGAGATGGGCACTAGGCCTAACCCAGGGAGGGGTCCCGTGGCCCAGAGCCACAGGCAAAGTCTTGCTTCCTCTCCTGAACTGTCTCCAAATGGAGTCACACACCCAGACACAGAGGTAGGGTGTCGGTGCTGAATTAAGTGATGCATCTTGCAATGAAATAGACTGTACATCTTACAATGTTGACGGTAAAATGTAAGCACGTATATGGACCATGAGTTTGGTAACCTTATTTGGTACTTATGTAAATACATCAGGAGACTCAAAGAATTAAATTTAAAAAAAAAATGGAAGTATCTTGGAGTCTTATTGATCTTGAGGGACCATGAATCAGCCAACAGTCCATTGGTCAAGTTATGTGACTTGGAATCTGAGAATTTGTATGACTCACAGAAAAAAACATGGTCAGATGTAGTTCAGATGAGTAAAAATCCACTGACCAGTTACGGTCCATTTGACCAAGGGGGAAAGCCTTACACGGTTGTCATTGTTCTATCACCTACCAAGTTGTCTTTTCTCTCTCTCTCTCTCACTCTCTCTCTCTCTTTCCCTCTCCATGCCTCATCCATCCATTATGGTATGCAACCATAATGAAATCAAAATACAATTACTCTCTGAATTTCATGACCTTATGAACTCCTCAACCTTTGGGAGACCTCAGGATCCTTTTGAAATATCCTTCCCAGAAAGGTATTTTCAAGAGACTTCCTAGGGGGTGGTGTACTTGCTCCTATATGATCTTGGATCACTGAACACACCACTGTGCCTTGGGAACCTTTAGGCAGGGACCAGATAACGAAGCATTTTTTAAATTTACTAGACCATGCAACTTTTGTTCCCAGAGTCTCTCCAAGATGTAGGTTTGATGGAACTCACTGTTGGAAACACTTTTATTGGAACACTGTCTATGTGACTTCTCCAGCTCTGACGTTCTGGTCTTTCTTTACCAATGAGGGAAAATAGAAGGAATGGCATTCCTTCAAATTGACTATAGACATTTCAGGAAATGAAGAGACAGATGTGAAGACAGGAGGCTTCAGCGAAGGACTCCAGGCCGGCTAAGTTTCCCCAAGCAGGGAAGAGAAAACATGCATGGAGGCCAACCAAGAGATTCACCACTGTGATCCTGAGGAAGGAACTGGGTGGGTGTCCTCTGAGGTCGTGCCATGCCACATCACTCCCAGTGTCATTTGTTTATTCTCCTACTGGAGAAAACAACAGGGTTTCAACACCGGGGGTGGGGGGTCTCATTATGGTCTTTGGAAGAACACTGCAGAACTCAGTTATGGTGTCATATGAAAGACCCAAAGGTGGATTTCTCACTGCAGACTGAGACCTGTTTGCTCAAAAGCCTGCTGTGTCTAATTTAAACTTTTACACATCAAATTATTTTTAAACATAACTCCAATGAGCAGATTCTTATCCATCTAGATCTGTCTGCTTTGCACACCCCCTGAAACCTCCCTGCATCTCTAGAGGCCATCGATGGCATAGAGGCTTCTATTTATAAGACCCCAAGCTGCTGTGGCCCTTCAGAGTTCTGACCCAGAGACTCCTCACTATGTTGATGAGCAACATCGCCTAGACATGACTGCCCCCTTTTAGAATCCTGTCTTCCAGGAGTTTCTTCTCCCTCTTCCTTTCGGATGGTAGTCTCTGTGCCCACAATAGTCACTAGAGAGTCTCATGCTAAGAGGGACCTACCCAAGCACCATCTAATAAAGTGTGTTACATTTTACTCCCTCTGTTGGTCCGTCTTTTTTTCCTAGATCCATCCCAAGAACCTTTACATGAACCCCCACATGTGCATAGAGAGATGTGAGCCATAGAAGATGCTGGAAAAGACACACAGAAACTCAGTAAGGACGCTAGGATTCACGCATGCAGAAAAGGGCCAAAAATCCTCCAGAGAAACAGAAGAATCCCAGTGATGGCATCAACAGGCCATTCTCATCTTCCTAAAATAACCCAGCTTAATGGCTTCCATTTCCAGAGAGGTCAGAGTGAAAGTACTTGACATGGGTTGCCAAGCGTAGGCTGCCAACCGGAAGACCCGAGAAAGGACCTTCTCACTCTCAGGCTGAGGGAGAACACCTGTTACGAGGCTGAAGCCATGAGCTAGTCAGTTATGGAGCTCTGAAAAAAAACATAGTGCGTAGACCTGTACACAGTCTGGTGACAGTCCAGAAGAGCCCTACACTTATCACACCATCAAGGTGGTCTCCTGCTCAGGTGACCGATGGACCCATTGTTTATCCAGCAATTTCAATGGCAGATCCTTACCCACAGGGCTATGTGTGAATGCCTAGGAAGGCTGAAATTGGCCAGTGTAGTCAACAATTGCATAACGAAAACATCCGTTCCCAGTCTACACTGGTGGTTGCTTCTAGAAAGGAAACAAAAGCCATATAGTTCCTCTACTAAGGTCACTGGACATTGCTGGCTTCTTTCCTGATGAGAGAGTAAACAGAGGATGACTAAGTGTTCTTGGCATCCAAAGCCATCCACAGGCAGACCCAGACTCTGGGCAAAGTGTACTTCGAACATCTTAACCTCAACTATGTGAGGGGAAGGGACACTAAAGCTATTTATTGAACAACTGTTATAGACCAGAAGCAAGAAACATCACTTGGCCTCTTCCATCTCCTTAGGATGCAAAAATATCCATGAAGGATTCCCATCCCTGTAGACCTGCCTCTTCACTAGGTAGCTTTTCTATTTTC
Source organism: Cryptoprocta ferox (assembly GCA_028646485.1). Classification (NCBI taxonomy): domain Eukaryota; kingdom Metazoa; phylum Chordata; class Mammalia; order Carnivora; family Eupleridae; genus Cryptoprocta; species Cryptoprocta ferox. The sequence continues at coordinate 8,091,330 of CM053565.1, forward strand.
TCCATCAAAAGGCACAATCTATTCCTCCACTCTTTGAATCTGGACCTGGCTGTGTGAGGTGTTTGGGCCAATGGGAATTTCCTGGCACAAGCAGAGGCGTACAGAGTGCTTGCTCACTGCGGCTCACCCTCTTCCTGCTCTTATTCTGCCATCATCCAAATGAACCCAGGGAACCTTGCTGGATACTGAGAGACCAGCCATCCCAGCTAAGGCCCAAGAGATGTGAGCCACCCCAGGGGAGAACAGCTGAGCATGGCGCAGACCATCAAGCCACACAAAGCCCAGCCAGCAGTCAGAATTGTAAAAACTAATAATTCGTTGTTTCAAGCCACGAAGATCTGGGGCACTTTGTTACACAGAAAAAGCTAGCTGATACACTAACAATCCTAGAGTTGGGGCTAGGTGCCAAATACATTCTTTAGCAGCAGGGCTCTACGCCCACAGGGCAGAGGCAGTCAATTTCCTGCAGTAGCAAATTGACTTGCACTCCCCTTTGGTGCTCTGGGGCCTGGAAAACTGACTTTAATTCTTGGCTCAGGTGATTCCCTGAGGGAGGAGCGTGGTAGGGTCAGTGAGATTGAGCAGATTCTGTGGGAATCACTGAATTGTCTGGAAACTCTCCCCGGCATTTTCTGAGAGTTCTGTGGTTCTGTGGAGATGCTATGGGTCTGTGAAGAGTCCCATGGATTTGTGGGGTGCTCTGAGATGCAGAGTCGAGCAGGACTGCTCACACTAACTGTGGCGAAGCACGGTGTTTGTTTTTTTTCTTTATTTCTGATCCATTCCAGGAACCTGCATGACCCCACTGGACAGGCAAGATGGACGTGTCCATTGATCATGGACTTGGGTGCCATGCAACATGAAATTACTGTGAAAGCTTCTAAAGTCTTACTCTCAATTTCTCTGCTTATCCCACAGCAGCCTTATACCAGTTTGTGTGCGGGCCTGGGTCCCCTGGGTGAACCACACTTTGAGTAGAATTTCTGCAAAGACGGCTGGGGCTGGCTCTTTCTGTATGTATAGCCCCCTGGCCCAGGACCATGAACTCTCATCAGTGGGAGGAGCCTGACTATTAAAGTCTTGCTTTGGACACCAAGCCAAATGGCATTTCTTCAACCCCCAATGCAAGGCCCATGGAAAGTCCAATAACAGGACAACATTTATAGAGAGCAGAATCCTTACTTGCGAAAGGCGCTGAATAATAAAATAATAACTCTCAACATGTAGCACCTCACTGGCCAGAAGAAGAAGTTGTACTAAGAACATTGTTCTGCAACCACTTGTGAGTCATGGTCTTGATGCCAGGCTGCGTGCCAGCCTTACCCTGATCGCCAGTGCAGGGACTGCAGGAAGAGTGCTCTGGCCAATGAGATGATGCACCTCGACTCCTAGCAACCATTCTCCTTGATGGAGCCACCACTTTCTTAATCTGCAGACGGCAGGAGAATAAGTAAATTCCAGAAAAAAATCTAGAGTGCACTAAGGAGCATATTCCTGGGGGAGGGTCTTGCAACATTGGATAGGGGTACCGGAAACATGTAGAAGGAAGAGCTAAGGACTTTTTTTTTTTTTTATTTTAGAGAGGGAAAGAGAAAGGATGAGTAAGGGAGAGGGGCAGAGGGAAAAGAAGAGAGAGAATCTCAAGCAGTGCTCGGTGCACAGCCCGATACAGGGCTCAATCCCGTGGCCATGAGATTATGACCTGAGTCAAAACCAAGCAAGAGTCAGATGCTTAACCAACCGAGCTGCCCAGATGCCCCAGAAGATGCTAGGAAGATGCTGGGATGTCCCAGAAGGACATTTAGTGAGCACCAAAATGCACCAGGACTTAAGGGCCTAACATACTATTTCTGTTTCTTCACAACAACCATAAGGTCGCAAGCTAACTGAGGCTTGGAGACATTAAATGAGATGCCCAAAGTCACACAGTTACCATCTGCTTAGAAAGAACATTGCTACTTTTACGTGAACCCCCAACAAAATGACTCTTTTCCACTGATCGATGATGCCATTTTCAAAATTTTTTCCCTTAAATCTTTTTTGTGCCTGAAGTGAACCATGTCGGCACCCCCATTTGAAATACAATCAAATCCTATTTTATCATTTCTGTGCATCTGCTCCTCAACCTGCTCCCATCATCGTGTTTCCAAGGGCCAGTGCCTACAAGCTCTTCTTTTGAAGGGCTGTCCTTGGACTTCTGGACCACTCTACCTGCAGGCGCGGAGAGCCGGGGATGCCCGGGAGCCCACACACCCACCTCCCACCCACCATGTTGGCCATTAACCAGACTGCCAGACTGAGAACAACGAAAGCGCAGATCCCTTGCTTTCAGTTGGGGCGTTTCTGAGGTGGAACTGATTCTCCAGGGCTCCCTATAGATTTAGGAGAAAGCTACCCTCCACAGGACGTGGCAAGAGATGGTGGTGGCTTTGCTAGGCTCCACTCAACAGCCCTGCCTCTCCATCCTTTACCAGATCCCTGTGGGGGGATCTTCTTAGTAAATCCCTTGCTTACAAATCCTTGTCTCGGTGCTGGCTTCTAGAGAACCCGATCTAAGGCAGTGCCTCACACCTTTTCTGAACGGTAGCGGGGAAGGAAAGGAAAGAAAGAGGAGAGTAAGGAGAGCAGGAGAAATACTTTCACTTTGGATTACCCTTCACTGGCCACGGCCTTGTACATTTTAGCTTGAAGTTTCTGAGACCTTCGTGTCCACGTGACTTTTCCACATAATAGTTGCCTTTGTGCGTAAAATCACAAACATAACAGGACATTAAGTTTGTAAAATAGTTACATAGACTAGAAGGGACCTCAGAGATTGGAAAATGGGCAACCAATAGGCTGATGCCAGCCCACTGACGTTTGGTCTACACACCACAGGGCCATGATGCTTTCAAATTGAACTCACTGCTAGCATTTCAAACCTGGAGTCACGTGAAAATCTCTATTTCTGTCTGGCTTCCCTTGGAAAACTGGGATGCTTGTGCATACCAAGCCCGGATTATAGCATGGCGGCAGCCATTTCCAGCTGATCAGTGGCTCAGACTTAAATTGTGTATTAATGAAGACAGAATGGACTCAGATCTCAGTGACTTCACCCAACAAAGATTATTTCTCATTCACTCCAAGTCCAGTGGGGTCCATGGGGGCTCTACTCCAAGCTATGACTCCAGTACCCAGGACTTCTGCTTCTTCTTATGATACATCATGTAAATAAGTAGGATCTAAGATCACTGTGGGAAGGAAGTCTGAGAGAGACACACTGGATCTGAACCCCCCAGGTTGACATTTTTCTTCAGCGTCCCTTGGCCAAAAGTAATCAAATGAACCCAACTGAGCTGTACAGGAGACAGGATGATGTAAGACAGTACTCGGTATCTGGTAAGCATTGTCTCCATCACACACATATGTGTTCTCTGTTTTGGCCAAATATCCACAGACTATTACCCACTGGACACTGACATATATCACCTAACACCAGCCTCTTCACTCATTCCACTACCCTGGGTTGAAACGAATTGTATCAAGTTGGAAAGCCTCTGGATCCGTCAGGCTACGCCAGCTCCTCCTTCAGGACTGACAGCTGATGGAAGTAGCCAAGAGCCTTGGACAGGCGTCCCCAGGGAGGAAAAAGCCCTCAAGCGCTTTGGATGAACTCTTCATCCACTGACCAAAATAATACCTGTCACTGAGACAGAAGTGACGCCCAGCTGTTCCCAGAGGCCAGACCTGTCACCCACACCTCTCTGTTTCTATTGCAACAGACATCTGGCAGCCGGTTAAAGGACTTTTTGAACAAACGTGGTTTCTTTTCTCTGCATGTCACCCTGCATCTCTCTCAGGAAAACAGTGTATAAAATGGTGACTGTGTCTCCAAACCAGGCCACACAACCTACTTAACACAGAATGTAGCTGGAATTTCCCCCATGTGGCTGAGACAGGCTTTTGTGGCTTAGCTAGGAATGAAACTACCAAACGACGCTACGGGAAAAGACATTTTGGGGCGCCTGGGTGGCTCGGTTGGTTGAGCGTCTGACCGGCTCAGATCATGATCTCGTGGTTCATGGGTTCAAGCCCTGCATCAGGCTCAGTGCTGACATGTGGAAGCCTGGAGCCTGCTTCAGATTCTGTGTCTCCCTCTCTCTCTGCCCATCCCCAACTCACACTCTCTCTCTCAAAAATAAATAAACATTAAAAAATAATAAAATTAGACTTCAAACGTTCCTTACCCTCAGAATAGGAGAAGCTTTTAGAAGCTACTAAGTATCAATCAAAATGTGAAAAAGCCATTTACTGTTTTCTACAATTGCAAAATAAATAAAAAAATAAAATAAAAATCCTCTATATCAGTACTGTCTAGATCATTACGTCCTATTTCACTCACTTCCAAATAGTTTCTAATTTCTTGGACCTGTAGATTGTTTAGAGGGATGTCATACTTTCACAAATATGGGAGGACATTTCCCAGATCTCATGACTGATTTTTTATTTAATTCAAATTGTCATATGGGGACATACTCTGTCTGACGTTAATCATTTTAGATTCATTGAGTCTTCTTTAGGATCCTAATATGGCTTATTTTGATTAATATGCCATGTGTACTTGAAAGGTTTAGATATTTCCACTCTTTGCATTCTTTAAAAAGATTTTTCATTCCTTAAGTGTCCAATGACTGCCCAATTTTTGATGTAAACTCATTAAATTCAAAGAAAAATAATTTATATATTTTTATATAATTTTATATGTTATATATCATATATTTTATATAATTTATATGTAAATTATATATTTTTGCTGTTTCTGGACGGGGAAATGTTAATTATAAATGTGAATTAGACCCATTTGTTGATAGTGTGGTTCAAGTTTTCTGTTTCCTTTCTGATTTTCTGCCTATTTTTTTCTATCAAATATTAAGGAAAGGGTGTTATAACATCTGATTCTAATGGTGGATGTGGCTCTTCTGTTTTTGCTCAATTTATTTTGGCCTTCTCTTATGTGCATACACAGTTAGGATTATTGTGTCCTCTTGTTGGATCGATGCTTTTATTATTATAAAATTTACTGCTGCTCTGAAGTCTGATAGTAACTGTCCTACGTTAACTTAATCACTCTGGCTTTTTAAAAATTAGTCTTGGCAGATCATATCTTTTTCCCTTCTTTTCCTTCTAAGCTATTCATGTCTTTATATATCCAGTGGGTTTCTGGGATCAATGTTCTTTGTTGCTTGATGTCCAGGGTGCAGTTTACAAGTATTTTGTCTGGTTTTGTTTTGTTTTGTTTTGTTTTTTGTTTTTTGGTTGTTTCTGGCCACATGGTAAACCCAGTCCCCAGCATGCCTTCTTGGCCACAGGTTAAAGTTTGGTTTGTTTGTTTGTTTGGTTTTTGATCGGTATTTTCAGAACAGGCAAGGGTCCTTATCGGTACATGCTTCATCTACCAAGAATCTGCTCCCAGATCACCTCCTTCATGAAGCTTCTCCTGACATTCCCCCCCCCACCCCCGACCCCATACCCTTTATAGAGAAGAGAGCTTTTCTAGTCACAGGAATACATTCCAAGCACCTCATGAGTCCCCACAGTGGGGTCCACCAATAGAGCATACCTGATTTTTACTAAATGCTGTTTTCTGGATAAAAAAATAATTCCTTCCTTACTTTCTCCTTGTTTCCATCATTGTCATTAGCAGCTGGCTTTTGTCTCAAGATTGTTTTCCATGATAGCACGGAGATAGGATTTTATTACACTCTGAAGATAACTGTACTGGTGCCCATTCCCCCCCCACCCCCCCTCCCATAGAGAGCCAAGTCTCTCTGGAACTCGATGGATGTGTGATCAGCTGGTGTCCTCCCTAGTGTGGTGACTGGTTCCTGTCCATACACGTCACACTGCGCCTTCAGCAAAATGAAAATCATTGCATGTCTAAGTAAGCTGTGATGCATCTAGACAATGGAATATTATTGAGCACAAATGAGCTCTCAAACCATGAAATGACACGGGTGAAACTTAACTGCATATCACCAAGTGAAAGGAGCCAATGTGAAAATGCTATCTGCTGTATGATGCTGACCATATGTGTTCTGGAAAAAGAAAATTATGGAGACAACCAAAGGATCCGTGATTGCCAGGGGCTTGGGGAAAGGTGGGGGATGAAGAGGCAGGGCAAAAAAAGATGTTTAGGGCAGGGAAATTACTCTGTATGATATTTTAATGATGTTGATAATGGGAGAGGCGGTCTATGGTGTGGGTAGGGCGAAATGAGGAACCTCCGTACCTTCTTCTCAATCTTTCTGTAAAACTAAAACTTCTCTAAAAAAAAAATGCAGTCGTATAAAAATCATGTCGCAGATCTGTGTGACTACTCATAGGCTGTTGACACTCTGAATACCAAAACCAGTTGTTAAGAATCTAATTACACTTGGGGCGCCTCAGTGGCTCAGCTGGTTAAACCTCCGACTCTCAGGTTTCGGCTCAGGTCATGATCTCACAGTTTGTGAGATCGAATCCTGCCTCAAGCTCTGCGCTGACTGCAAGGATCCTGCTTGGGATTCTCTCTCTCCCTCTCTCTATCTATGCCTCTTCCCCACTCTCTCTCTCTTTCTCTATCAAAAATAAATAAGAAACACTTTTAAAAAAGAATCTAATTATACTTGATTACATTTTTACTTCTTCTCTTATTTCTTTACTATACTCCTCCTTCAACCTATAAGGCTTGGAAGACTGGGACTTGTCTTGTATTTCCTGATTCCTATGCCTAAGTATAGTCCCTGGCATAAAATAAGCACTTTACTAATATTTGTTGAATGAATGAATGAGAGTATAGTTAGAAAAACGCACGAATCTCCAAACCTCTATGTATTTCTAGAATGCCTGCCCTGTGGTGACCTCATGTTTATATGCACCACCCTTTGGCTGCTAAACATTGTTTTGAGCTCTTTTACAACTCACTTATTTACATTGCGTCAAACATCTTATATTTCCAACCTAATGGTTCACCTTGTATCCATCCATTCTGTCCCTTGGAATTGAAGACTGGTTTAAAAAGAAACAAGAAACAAGAAATAGTACTTTAGAATCACAGGATGTCTCAAGAATGCCTAGAGTCACAACAGCTATGGCGATAAGGAGCATCAGGACATTATCCTTCCGTCATCCTCTGTGCTCCTTCCTATGAGCGCCTATTGTGTGCAACAACTTTGAGAGCCTTTCAAGTCAAACCCTTTCTGCTTTTCAGTCCAATTAAACATTTAGGAGCCATGCCTATAAATAGGCACACTATTAGCATTATTCTTATTCCCATTTTAAACATGAGGAAAATGAGGTTCAGAGTGTAAAGACATTTCCCGAGTCCATTAGCCAGAAGACCATAATTGGACCCTCTTGTGAGAGCATAATGCCCCTGCCACTAGCTTTGTCTAAAGCTTTCATTTGGGTGGTGCCTGGGTGGCTCAGTCATTTAAGGGCCCAACTTTGGCTCAGGTCATAATCTCACCGATCATGGGTTCAAGCCCCGCATCGGGCTCTCTGCTGACAGCTTGGAGCCCGGAGCATGCTTTGGATTCTGTGTCTCCCTCTCTCTCTCTGCACCTCCCCCACTTGCGTTCTCTCTCTCTCAAAAATAAATAAATAAACATTAAAATATTTTTAAATAAAAAATAAAGCTTTCACTTGCTCCCTGGTTCACTTTATCTCCAAAAGATGAGCACTCCTCAGTGTTGGGTCCCCAGAACGGTGGATGTGGTAACTCTCCACTAGCACGGCTTGGAACAGGGTCAGGATTTTCCGTGAACTATTTGAAGGCATCTGATGAAAGGCTGTTCGGTGAGAACATTCAGTCATGCTCAAAACATCTGAGGGACTGAACTATGTTTATCCAGACCTGGCAATTCCTGTGCTCAAAACTATTTTCCTGGAGCACTCTAGAGGGCTTAGTCTTTGCCAGGGAATGTTCCTATAATGTTTCTCTCTCGAGTCAGAGGGAATCACCACCCCTACTCTCTACGTGCGGGGACAGCAGCTGCTGTTGCCACTGGACTCCCTGGGGGGCTCATGGGGGGCGGGGGCAGGGGGTGTGGGAACATTCAGTTTTCATCGAGGCTTATAAACGCCTCATTTACTGTGCAGCGCTCCCGGCAAGTGCATGGGGACACCGCGGCCATACAGATTCCCAGGATGTCCAGACTGCTGTGTTAGTTGTGATGCCGGATCCTATTGCTCCTTTTTGGGGCCACAGAGTCCAACCGCAGGCCGTCTGTGGTCTGAGTCTTAACCCCTCTTTCAGCACATGCGGACACATGGCTCCGTGACAAAATGATGGAGCTCTGCTGTGAGGGCTTCCCTTCCGAAGGCAAGAGGCATCAACGGGATCCAAAGGCATCAGTCCCTGGACTGATCCTTTTATGAATGGGATGGGTGGCTAGATGTCTTAAAAAGCAAGCCATTTCTTACAAGCTTGATTGCCTCGTCGTATCTTGGTTTGTGTGTTTGGTTCCCCCTTGCTGTCTCCCAAATCTCACAAAAGCCTACTTAAAATGTCTTCCCCCGGCTGTGCTATAAATCGTCAAGAGCAGGGTGCCTGGGTGGTTCAGTTGGTTGAGAGCCTGACTCTTGATTTCGGCTCTGGTCATGAGCTCACAGTTTGGTGAGTTCGAATCCCCCCCCCCCACGTCAGGCTCTGTGCTGATCGCCCAGAGCCTGCTTGGGATTCTCTCTCTTCTTCTGCTCCTCCCCCACTCACACTCTCTCTGTCTCTCTCAAAATAAATAAATAAAGTTTAAAAAAATAAAATAAATAAATCGTCAAGAGAAGTCGTCTTCCATGCACATTGGAAGGGTTTGGCGGGGCCTTCATATAGAAGTACCACAGGCTTGAACAACAGAAATGAATCATCGCGTGGTTATGGAGACTGGAAGTCTGAGATCAAGGTGCCCCCTCTGAGCCCTGTCCTTGGCTTATGGTAATTTATGAGGCATCTCATTAATCTGAGGGAAGAGAATGGCCATCTTCCTCCCGAGTCTTCACACAGCCTTCCCTCTGTGCATGTCTGCATCATGTTGGTGGAGGGCCCACCCTCGTGACCCCATGTCATAACTGAATTATCTTTTGTGGGGACCCTTCCTCCAAACACATCACAGTCCAAGGTACCGGGGTCTAGGACTTGAACATACGAATTTTAAAGAGACACAATTCAGCCCAGCACAGTGGGGTGGGGCCTTGGCAATTAATGAGGCTTCTCCAAAGGGAAGAGAACTTTGAGAGAAGAGAAGGGCAGCTTCGAGTCCAGCAACCCCTTCCTCTAAAAGAGATTCTCCTTCCAGAACAGACTTGGAGTTTCTGGGTTCCTTCTCTCCTCTCTCCCTTCCTTCCTTCCTTTCAATGAAAATTATATTTCTTGGCAATCTGTCTCTTACCCAAACTCACTTTCTTCCAAACCTTCTCCCACCCACCACTAACTCTACCACCACCCAACCCTCCCTTTCTCCATAAACCCCACAATGATGGTCAATGCATCGTCTCAAAGCATGGCTCAGTCCCATGTCTTCTCATGGACGAGTCTGTAAAGTTCAAATCACTCCCCTAGAGGGCTCTAATATATCTTCCCAGGCATGATCCCCACTACTCTCCTTCACAGAACGCTTTGTTCAGCCAACTAGAAAGCACACCCCCTTTCTCATATCTCTATTCATACTATCTCCTTGATACTTTGTCACAACTCATCCTATAAATCTGTCTCCACCTTGAAACATCACCTCCTGTATTAAGCTTGCCCTGATCCAAGAAACAAGAGCTTCCCCACTCCCATCCTCACGTCCTAACACCACTTACTTTGTCCCTCTTGAATGACACTGAACCTTCTTCATGGGATACCTTTGTAGGAATGACCTTCCATGAGCCCTTGAGCACTAGGTCAACCCTGTTTCCTTTCCCGATCACTATGAAGTGCCCAGCACATGACTTGGCCTATAAGGATCCAATACAAGTTCAACTGCATAAAGTTGCTGCCCCTTTTATGTGAGTCCTACCGACACGTTCAAGTTCTTTTTTTTTTTAATTTTTAAAAAATGTTTATTATTTATTTTTGAGAGAGAGACAGACAGACAGAGCATGAGTGGGGGTGGGGGTGGGGCAGAGAGAGAGGGAGACACAGAATCCAAAGCAGGCTCCAGGCTCTGAGGTGTCAGCACAGAGCCTGGTGCAGGGCTCAAACTCACGAACCATGAGATCATGGCCTGAGCTGAAGTCAGACACTTAAACAACTGAGCCACCCAAGTGCTCCAAGATATACTTTAAAGTCAACCTGTATTGAATATATCCATCCTGTACAATGAATGAGGCCTACCTAATTCATTTAAGCTTTCTCTTATTTTCTTTGCACTTTATACTTTGTTTTTTCATGGGGTTTGTTGTTGTTGTTGTTGTTGTTGTTGTCACTCGTGTTTTAAATCCTCGGTTCACAAAAAAAGAATCAATGACTCCAAAGCGGTTTGTTAAATAAGAGTGTAATGAAAATAGCAATATAAATACTACGGCTCAAAATAAAATTATAAATATAAATAGGAAAGAGGATTCCAGTCTAATTCAAATATAGACTATGAATCTGCATGTGCTAGAAGAAGTGAAAGGCAAGGGGATCTCTTACAAACAACCCCAATTGAAGACTTGAAGGGGAGGTCTGACAAGTTTTAAAATTGGATTTCACTGGGGTCCCCTGGCTGGCTCGGTTGGTAGAGCATCTGACTCTCGATCTCGGGGTCATGAGTTCAAGCCCCACATTGGGTGTGAGATTACTTAGAAATATAAAAAAAAAATTAAAATTGGATGTCACTGGACCAAGGAACTTATTTGTTTCTACTTTGCAATGATTTGTCTGTTCAGAAATTTTGTTAGACAGGGGACGAAGATTTTGCATCATTTTCCAACAGTGACCTTTTTCATAAACTCAGTGGGAATTATTTTTTTCTAGAACAAACACATGATCTTGCTTCCCAGTTGTAATTTGAATATTTTTTTATCTAAGGAGTCTAACACATCAAAGCCTACATTCAAAGCCTTCTGCAAAGCATAAACAGGTTTGAGTCAAAATATTTTCCCGAGGTTTGGAAAACCAGTTTCATAACTTTTGACACATTTAGGCTTGGCGAGGAAGTCAAATAAGCATGTGGAAGCCATTAGTACTGTTCACCACCTATTTCCCATTCTTCACCTTCCGTGTGCCCAACAGCACCACATCTCTCTGCTACCTTTGAAGCTAGGCATGGCTGTGTGACCTGCTGTAGGCAGAGAAAGGAGAGTGGAAAAACAACTTTAAACGCCAGCGTGCCGTTCACCATGTTCTCTCTCTCCCGACGTCCATGACCCCTCATCCACGTTCCAGTGGTGGCCCTTCCACCAGCCTGAATCCCAGAGTGAAGAAGACATTTGTACAGCCTTCAAGTGACGTGAGCCAGACGTGAAATTCGCTCGATGAGACGTAGGGGTCATTTGTGACCGCAGCATAACTTAGCCCGTCTTGAGTGATACATGGTCATGGAATTCTTTAATCAGCGGCCACAAGTTGAATGAAGCAGAGTAATTACAGCGCATAGCACGGAAGAACAACGTCATGAGGGGTGGTAGTGAGGCTCGAGTTTGGTTTTGGTTTGTGGTTGGGTTAAACCACCGAAGTACCAACATTTGAACTCACTCTTGGAATATGAGTGACATGTATTCAAGGAAGAAGAGGCTGGTGACGCTGTTACATTGGAAACTGGTGTTGGAGAAGAGATGTTTATTTTAGTTAACAATTATTTTGTGAGTCATGGTGAGGATTGGAAAATGTGTTGGGGTCAGGTACATGGAACACTAGGGAAGTAGGCATGGAGGAAGGGAGTTGCCCTGAAAATAAAAGAAGTTGCTCCTAAATGGCAGTCTTCTCAGGATTACGCTTACTAAACATCACACAATAACACAGGAAATGCACTCAAATTGGAAATTAAAATCCAGTGGGGGCCGTTTGGAATATGTTTCTTCAGTACGTGGTGTGACTTTATTTTTGGGGGGTCTGGAGGGCTCAATAGGTTGAGCGTCTGACTTCAACTCAGGTCATGATCTCACAGTTCGTGAGTTCGAACCCTGAGTCGGGATCTCCCCTCTCAGCACAGGGTCTGCTTTGGATCCTCTGTCCCCCTCATTCTCTGCCCCTCCCCCACTCATGCTTTCTTTCTCAAAAACGAATAAACATTGAAAAAACAAGATTTTATTTTCTACACATACTGTATTGGAATAAAGGCACTCAAGCGAGTATTTGAAATTAAAAGTGAGCTGTGTGTGTGTGTGTGTGTGTGTATGTGTGTGTGTGAGTGAGTGTGTGAGTGTATGTGCGTGTGTGTGTTTTAAAGAATTACTTCATGGCACTACTAATGTCAATCAATTTCTTAATTAATCAGTCCCTTCAATGATGTCAAGTGACTTGTCCATGTGGGGTTTGGCATACCTTATCTATATATTTGGCAATTTATGAGGATTTTTAAAGAGTTGGACACTTGGTACAAATACCTCAGTTGCAAATAATTTGACTCCTTCTCGGTATTTGATGATTTTCACCAATTACTAGAGGAAGAGATAGATGATATTATTGAGTAGACAGTATTTTTTTTTTTTAAGCAGGCTTCATACCCAGGACAGAGACCAATGTGGGGCTTGAACTCATGACCCTGAGATCGAGACCTGAGCTGAGAGCAAGAGTTAAGACGCACAACCCACTAAGCCACCCAGGCACCCAAAACGTATTTTATGTATTTAAAAAAATTTTTTTAACATTTATTCGTTCTTGAGAGACAGAGAGAGACAGAGCATGAGTGGGGGAGGCGCAGAGAGAGAGAGGGAGACACAGAATCGGAAGCAGGTTCCAGGCTCCCAGCTGTCAGCCCGACGTGGGGCTCGAACTCACTGACCGTGAGATCATGACCTGAGCCGAAATCGGACGCTTAACCAACTGAGCCACCCAAGCGCCCCCCCAAACGTATTTTAAAACTGTAACCAAATGATACCACAGAATTTGAAAAACTCCAAAGCCCAATTCAACCAAAAAAAAAAAAATGCAATAGGAACCGCTCACTGCTTCCTCCCAGCTTCTGAGTTTAATACACTCTTATTGGGCTTCTGGATACTTGAAAAGGTTCAGAGGGAATAGAAGGCTTTCCTCCCACAGCTACTTAGTTCTACATCAAACGTTTTCTAACAGAACCACCTAGAATTTTCTTCTAGTTTCATTGGCCTATAGCTGTGAGTTAAAATTTTATGCTTTTCAGGGGCGCCTAGGTAGCTCAGTCAATTAAACATCTGACTCTTGATTTCGGCTGAGGTCACGATCTCCCCGTTTGCTGAGTTCAAGCATGTGTCAGGCTCTGCGCTGACAGTGCAGAGCCTATGTGAGATTCTCTCTCTCTCTCTCTCTCTCTCTGCCCCTCCCCTGCTTTCTCTCTCCATCTCAAAATACATAAACTTACAAAAAAGAATTGTATGCTTTTGATATGCTGAGATTAATATTAAATTTACCTACATTTTCTTTGAGTGCTTTTATGGTTTTTAAACTCTGTGGGGCACCTGGGTAGCTCAGTCGGTTAAGTGTCTGACTTCTGCTCAGGTCCCGATCTCGCGGTTTGTAGGTTTGAGCCCGCATCGAGCTCTCTGCTGTCAGCACAGAACCTGCTTGGGATCCTTTGTCTCCCGCCCCCCTGCCGCCTCTCTCTCTCAAAAATAAATAAACATTAAAAAAAAAAACCCTCCGTAACCAGCTATTTTTATGTTAGTATCCCATGAAATTATAACCTAATTTTTTGGCAAATAGCCAGTTATTGAATAATCCGTTTTTTTCTCCTGCTGTTTTGATGCATTGACTTTATTAGATCCACATATCTGTGTGGGACTGTTTTTGGACTTCCTGTTTCACTGATCTGCCTATCCCACTTTCAATTACTACAGCTTAAAAATACTGTTTCAGGAATAATAAACAAGTAGGAAGGGTCAAAAGTTTTTTTTTTATTTAATTAATTAATTTATTTTAATTTTTTAAATGTTTATTTATTTTTGAGAGAGAGATAAAGCAAGAGAGAGCACATGCGAACAGGGGAGGGGCAGAGAGAGAGGAAGACACAGAATCTGAAACAGGTTCCAGGCTCTGAGCTGTCAGCACAGAGCTTGACAAGGGGCTTGAACTCAAGAATGGTGAGATCATGACCTGAGCTGAAGTTGGACGCTCAACCAACTGAGCGACCCAGGCGCCCTGAAAACGTTTTTTTTTTTTTAGGATGTAGAGTGTGTCTGTGAAATTTCTCACTCTGTCCTCTGGCTTCTTTCCCTTTGCTTACAAACGTAAACACGTTTTGGGTTTTTTTTTCCTATCTTGAAGAAACTTGTGTTGACTTCCTTGTGTTTTTCTGGTTATTGCTTTTCTGTCCTTCCTTTCACTGCCAGTCAGCCCCTGCGACCCATGGAACATAGTCCTCTTTCCCTTAAATTCCTGTGTTATCTGGCCACGCTGTGCTCCCCAAAGAGAACTATTAAAAGTTATCAGCGACCTCCCTCATGTCCTTCAAGTCTATTTCTGATCTTCAACCTCCCGCGACCCCTTGCATAATGTTACACCAGTCACTACACCGCCTGGACTCACCTTTCTCCTCTCTAGCCACTGCCCCATTCTGGGACCCCTCTGACTTTTTTGAGGGCGACCTCCCTGCCTCTTTGCTCCTCCTGTACTTTCTGTACATATTTCTCTTCCAAGACTGGCTCGTTGGTGGCTTTGAACAAGTTACTTAACTTTAACTCTCGCTCGATTCTAAAGAACATGGCTGGAGTGGTTTTCACTGTGTTTATCAGGCACCAGCTGGAACTTTCTGCAGTTTGGTCCATGACCAGTTAAGGTCCTCCAGACCTAAAAATGAGCTGTTGGCCTTCTGGTGGACTCCTAGACCAGATCTTGCTTTTGATGTTCCAATGCCACCACTGACTCTGGCACCTCTAAGACATCTTTTGGGCGTGAAAGAAATGACCCCCAAGTCACAAAACCTTGATACATGGTTCTTCCTGAAACCCCCCATCTCTCCACTCCAACACTACAACTGGCTTATTCTTACTTCCTACTTCTTCCATAGCTTCCGCTGAGAAGTTCATTAAAAGCTTCTCTGGCTGACTGTTGCCAATGGATCAAATCAAATTTCTTAGCCTCACACTCAAGACCACCAGACTCAGTGCTCAGACTATGTTTACAGCATCCGTACCCATCGCTACCCTCATTAACACTGGGGTCGAAAGGATCTGGATTTCAATTCGGACTCAGACTCTTCGTAGCTGTGTGGGCTTGGATGAGTTCCTTAGCCTCACTATCCCCAAACCCAAAGACCTTGGTGTGTCACAGCGGAGGAGACTGACCACCTGTAGCTTGTGTGTGTCAGGCACTAAAGGACCTCCAATGATCAAAGAGACTTGCCTAATGAGCACAGAGGCAGAACTCGATCCATCTTGGGCAACAGCCATAGTAACACCTCTGGACTCCTGAAGGTGAACCTAGGGACTGTTCCTTTTCTTCTTTGCTCTTAGAGGTCAACAAAGTGATTCTCTGCCCTTTTTTCTAACCCCTTTTTGACCCAACGAGGCTATCCTATTTCTTGGCATCACCAAAATATCTAAAGCACCTAATAGACACTCCATAAAACTTTGCAAATAAATGCTTGTTGAGACCTCCCATCATGGTCTAGGGAAAAGATCACTGAGAGTCAGGAGACCCAGGTTTATTTCTGGAGTTGCCCTATGCTGGCTCCATGATACGGAACTACTAACCTAGCATTCCTGAGCTTTGGTGCCCTAAATTTTCATGTGGAACTCTAGTTAGCGTTCAATAGCCATGCGTGGTTGGTGGCTACCATTTTGGATAGAGAAGATACAGAACATTTCTATCATTGCAGAAAGTGCTGTTTGACAGGGCTGATAGATAACACATCACAAGGATTATGCCGGGTGTGCCCGGCAGCGATGTCATAAAATCGTATTTGTGGGAAATGCCTGGAACCGGAGCTTCACCGACAACAGAAACACAGCTGCATTAAGTGGAAGAGATAGCCAAGTGTCTCTGGAATGTACTGCCCGTGTATCTGAGGAATTAGATTAGTGGAGATTCAGATAAACAACTGAGAAACCTCATCATAATCCTCCGGGGAGTTATCTGGACTCACTGAATGATAAGAAGGAAGAGAGGAAAGTAATCCCATCTTATATGGGAGTCTCTAGCGTTAAGCTGAAGAAATGGGGCAATTCCAAAAGATATTGTGAAGCTTCAAATGGGAAATGGTGATTTTCAGACCTTTGAGCTTCTTCATTGATTTAAGAAATTGAGATGTGAGTTGCAGAGGGAAAAAGTACTGGGTGTGTTTATCTCAAAGAAGAGAAGACTGGGGGGAGCCATGGAGGAGATTATAGCTTTTCCCAACGACGAGACTGTATTAGATGACCTTCCTTCAATTCACCAGGATCCTCGTCAGTATATTTCTGTAACGTATCACTTTTATTTTTTAATGTTTATTTATTTATTTTGAAAGAGAGAGAGAGAGAGCACAAGCAGGGGAGGGCAGAAAAAGAGGGAGACAGAGAATTCCACCCCCTGCAGTGGGACTCAAACTCACGAACCATGAGATCATGACCTGAGCTGAAACCAAGAGTCGGACGCTCAACCACCTGAGCCACCCAGGTGCCCCTATAACGTATTACTGTTAGTAATACCCCTGGTACAGCCGTACTCTTAAGTTCCAAAAGGGCAGTAATCGTGTCCCGCCTTCCATTCTTCACATCACAACCAGAGTGGTCTTGAGGAACCAGGAATTGAGATATGTCCCTCCTTGCTTAAGACCCTCCCACGCCTGCATATCACAGTGAAATCAAGCTCAAACTCCCACAGTCGGGACTGCCTACAGACTTTGGGGGACACAGTAAAAAATGAAAATTCAGAGCTCCCTGTTCAAAAATCATTAAGAATTTCAAGACTGTGACAAGAGAGCATAATCCAAGCATGAGCCCTGCTAAGCCCAAGGCCCTGAGCGGCTGGCGGGTCTCATGTCCACGAAGCCAGTCCTGGCTGTAAATAACACCTGTATATAGCCCCTCAAGTTTTCACGGTCTTTTAAAATGTGATTCTCTCTACCCAAAACACCCTTGGGGTGTATCTCCCATCCCTGCCATATTGAATATTGGTTTCTTACTTTTCAGATAGTTACTTAAAGGTCTTCGAGAAAACCTACCAAGGAAATAACTTAGTTCTTTGTATGATTATCTTATTGTCGGTCTAATCCACTTGTCCGTAATCTCCATGACTACAGAGACCATGTTTCATTCATCATTTTATCTCCAGAGTCAGCTACAGCCTGAGAACATGAAATGTACTCAACAAAAATCTATTTATTGAGTGAATAAGTGAATTGCAGTTTTCGCATACTATTTCTTCACATACTATTGATTGGTGAAGAGAAGAGGAAGATGACTCTGCAGGAGAGTATATCACAGCTCCCAGCCCAGAGTCCAGTTCCCAGCTTCGTGTCCTTCCATACGCCTTGCTCTACGCTGTGCTGAGGAATCAACCAGCCTGTGAGCAGGGACACAGAGTAAAACCATGGCTCCAATGATTTGTTATTGAACCATCTTACAATCGCTACTGGGTCTCAGTGTATTCTCACGTGCTGCTGGATTGGACATATATTTTGTTTAAGGATTTTCACTGGTTACATAAAATACTTGATTAGCGTATTTCTTTGAGCTCTGTGGGGTTTTAACCCCTACACCGAAGGGTGTAGTGATGATTTCCAAAGAGCCAAACTAAGAAGTCTTTACAATTAACAACATGAGACTATCTCACCAAACCAATACTAGTACTTACCTCTAAGGAGAGAAACGGCAAGAC
This sequence comes from Cryptoprocta ferox, assembly GCA_028646485.1. Lineage (NCBI taxonomy): Eukaryota > Metazoa > Chordata > Mammalia > Carnivora > Eupleridae > Cryptoprocta > Cryptoprocta ferox. The sequence continues at coordinate 8,109,247 of CM053565.1, forward strand.
TAGACGCAGTGGGCAAAGGAGAATTTAGCCCTATCTGTAATGTTTCCTTATTTTACGAGGATAATGTATTTTATAGTATTATGTAATTATGAATAATGTTAAAATAAAACATATAAATCTTATGCTTCATTTCCCTGGCCGAACAAAATTTAGAACTTTAATCCCTAAAAACTAGGGTGTCCTAGCCAAAATATATATACAATAACACCTTGGTTTGTGAGCATAATTCGTTCTAGAAACTTGCTTGTAACCCAAAGAACTCGTATATCAAAGTGAATTTCAAGAACCATTGGCTCAGTTGTGATCATGTGACATTCAGCGTCATGTACTCCTTGTATTGCAAGGCATGGCTCGTTTATCAAGTTAAAATTTATAAGAAATATTTGCTCGTCTTGCAGAACACTCGCAGAACAAGTTACTCGCAATCCAAGGTTTTGCTGTATATCTAGCTATCTACATAGATATATTTAAAGATATATAGATAGATAACCATATCTATCCATATATAAACAGATATATGTGATATATATTATATATACTAACATAATATAGGTGTATATATTAGTATATATAACCGTATATACCTATTTATACCTATATATAACCTATGTAGTTATATAGGTATATCATTATATTTATAGCTTTTTATGTAACTATATACATCGATATATGTTATATATAGTTATATGTGTGGTTATATATAGTTATTACATAAATTTATATTGTTATATAGTTTAAATGTTAAAAATAAACAGCTGCCTTGATTATATCAGTCACATAACTGACTTTATCTAGCTTTTCGTCATTGGGTTAATTTTGTTGACTAGGAATATTTCCATCAGGTCCTTCATGACAAGTCTAAAACTTGTACAAAGTCCTTCAACTAGGTGTAGCCCACGTGAGCCTCTCCCTCTAGTTTCCCTGTTGCCATTTCAAACTTAACGTTAGAGAATGTCAAGCTCCTTTTATTTTTCATAAATGAAATTAAACTACATTATCATGCTGTTTGGCAGACGTGGAGGTATGTGTATTTGTGTATTGTACTCTGAGTTAGGTCATATCTCTTGATTAATAGCTATGTATTTTTAAAGTCATTTTCTGGGTCTTAGTTCTCCTAACTAGTCTTCAATCCAATCTCCTATTTCCTTTCTCTTTTTTTTTTTAAAGTTTATTTATTTTGAGAGAGAGAGAGTGGGGGAGAGAGAAAGAGAGAGAACAAGCATGGGAGGGACAGAGAGAGAGAGAGAATCCCAAGCAGGCTCCGCACTGTCAGTACAGAGCCCAATCTGGGGCTCAACCCCACGAACTGTGAGATCATGACCTGAGCGGAAGTCAAGAGTCAGACACTTAATCCACTGAGCCACCCAGGTGCCCCTAAATGTATTTTCTGACAATATTTTCCACTTAACGATGGGTTTATCGGCATGTAACAACATCATAAGTCAGGGAAGATCTGTATCCCTTTCTGTCTAACCCCAGCTAGAAGAGATTGTTCTCTCACAAAACCACCCAATACAGACAGTCATTATTTCACTACTGATGGGTCTTTCTGTCTCATCCCTGAGCCTCTGAGCTTTCTCCACCTCAAGAGATAAACACTGTCCTTCTCTTCTTGAAGGATGAACAATAAACACATCTCAAAACTTTTGTCTTCTATGAAGGCAGTTACTCATCCTGAGTATCAACCAACAAGAACACAGATGTCTCTGGAAATTCTCACTAGGTAGCTCTGTGCTTATAGATTTGGGCTTTTTATTGGCTCCTTCTCTCTATATTTCATAATTAGACTCCTTACATTCTCTAATGCTGTCACACCACAACGCTTAGTATCCATTTTATTAATATGTTTTGGTGTCTCCTGAGCTCCATATGAGCAAAGAAATATGCTGTGAACTAAGGGTCTCAAAATCCACAAGATGAGATGAAGAGAATCCAAATCAAGGACACAATGGGAGAGACCTAGTTCTGAATTTTCTTTCCTCTCTAGAGGAAGTCAAGGAGCCATTTCTGTAACTATAACTCCAGCTCAGATGACAACACAAAATGCACTTATATGGGAAAGAACCTATTTTAGGTAACAAGCACCAAAATGCTGGTGCACGTGGTCACTAAACACAATTACTTCCTATCTGGGACTGAATGCTCTTTAGGAAAAATGCTGCCAAAGACACAGGACGTGGAGGGCAATCTTACAATCCATCAGTGTCCATGGTTATTGCTGACAGGATTCTAGGAGACATTGAGTGGAGAACGACCTGATTTCTACAATTGAGTACTTTCTACCAAATTGTCAGAGCTTTTTTTTTTTTAAGTTCATTTATTTATTTTGAGAGAGACAGAGACAGCACAAGTGGGAGAGGGACAGAGAGAGAGAGGGAAAGAGAGAATCCCAAGTAGTCTCTGCCCTGTCAGTGCAGAGCTGACTCAGGGCTTGAGCCTACAAAATCATGAGATCACAACCTGAGTCAAGTTCAAGAGTTGGACGCTTAACTGACTGAGCCATCCAGGCACTCTGAGATTCTTTTTTCTCCTATCTGAAAAAAAAAAAAAAAAAACACAGAATACACCCAGTTATTGCTCTTAAATTCCACTTAAAGTTAGAATCAAAGAAGTTTAGATCTAGGATTTTGAAATACTATGGTAAAATTACTTTATTGTGTTTATGGGACTGTTCAAAACATTATATCTTCATGAATGTCTTTGGAGAAAAATAGCACATTGGTAGTAAAATTAAAAAAAAAAAACCTACAACCTTTGAGAATGTCTAACTTCATCCTAAAGAGTTAGGAAGGGGCAATGTAGTAATGTAACAATGAAAATTTGGAAGTGAACCTATCTCAGTTCAGCCCCTGACTCTGAAACTTACTAGTGGTTTGACTGGATTATTCTACTTCCCTAAGTCTCAATTTCCTGATTTTTTTAATGTGTCATTATTATTTTTTTAATATATATTTATTTTGGGGAGAGAGAGAGAGCATGAATGCAAGTAGGGGAGGAGCAAAGAGAAAGGGGGAAGAGGACAGAAGATCCGAAGCAGGCTGTGTGCTAACAGCAGAAAGCCCAATGCAAGGCTAGAACTCATGAACCCTGAGATCGTGACCTAGGCAGAAACTGGACACTTAACTGACTGAGCCACCCAGGCACCCCATCAATTTTTTAATGTAAATGGTTACATGTGTGCACCTTAGAGAATAGCCTGATTGTGAAATAATATATGTAAGGTTCCTCTGCTCAGCACTAGCTGGCTATCATCATTATCATTGTATGTGTTAATATCGAGAGGTGGTCAATAGCCCAGAGGCTGGATGCCATTCATGCTTTAATTTTATGCAAATTTTCCAAAATTAAAACTTTCTTATGTGCCTGTGTCCTCAATTCTAAATCCATCAGTGCAGTCATTTTACATGTGTATTAGTGAGAAAGGAGAAGGAGGAGAACTATCTGGTCACCCTCTAACAGTATAAAATAGGGGTTAAGAGCTCATATCCCAGTGTCAGATAAGGGAGATAAACACTCAATCCAGCATTTCTAGCTGACTAACCTCAGACTGGTTGCTTAATGACTGTGAGTCTCAGTTTCCCCATTTGCAGAGTGGTAGTAATAACTGTCTCATGAGATTATTGTGTTTTTTGATGGGAACCTAGTAATAAGAACTTAGCAAATAGTAGCTTCCCTTCCCCTGCAGGCATTGGATGCCTAAAAAGCCAATGAAAACTTGTTTGGGCTATCCCTGTTGTGGCATAAAAAATTATCCAAGAACTTAGTAGTTTAAGACAACAGTTTATTATATCTTATGATTCTGTGCACTGGCTGCACAGTTCTGCCACCCATGGTGTCAGTGGAGGCACTGGGAGGGCAAGAAGATTGCAAATGGCCTCACCCACATGACTGGCAGTTGGTTCCTCCCTATGGGCCCATCTGCAGCTGTTGGCTGGGGTTCTGTCCCACATGAGCCTCTCCCTGTGGCTGCTTGGCTTCCTTCACAGTATGGAAATCCCATGGCAGTCACACTTCTTATGTGGCAGCTATGTCTCAAGAACATAAAAGCAGAAGCTTTCAGGTCTTCTCAGCATCTAAGCCTGGAACTGGCCCAGTGTTACATTTCATTCTGTTGGGTCAAGTGATCAGAAAGTCAGCCCGTATTCAAGGAGAGGAGAGGACTTTGCAAAGACGTGAGTACTTGGAGGTATGGTTATTTTCCCCCAAGACCCTGAGAAACACCTATATTACATCTATCTTTTAGGAAACTGAGAACATCCATTGTCCTTTCCAGCATTATTTTAAAGTCTCAATGCTCGGGGTGCCTGGGTGACTAAGCTGGTTGAGCATCCGACTCTTGATTTCTGCTGAGGTCATGATCTCACAGTCATGAGATTGAGCCCCGCATCAGGCTCTGTGCTGAGCATGGAGCCTGCTTAAGATTCTCTCTCTCCCTCTCCCTCTGCCCCCCATTCTCATAAATAAATAAATAAATAAATAAATAAATAAATAAATAAAGTGTCAACGCTTCAATCTCTCATACTGTGGTATGGGTGGTGCTCTTAAGTCTTGTCTGTGGCTCTGGCTTATTTTTTTCCTCTCAGGTTGCCTGGCCTCCTCTCTCTTAAAGAGCCTCCATCTTTGCTACATCCATCAAATGGCCTGGGGTTGAAAGGTGAAACCTACAAGCTTGTTGCAAATAAATGGATACCCCCCCCCAATACATAAAATGATGTTCGCTATCAGTAAATACATGGGTTTCCGTGAAGAGCAGGTTCTCAGGCAAGCAGGGCACCACTGGTTGGGGACTGGGGGTGTAGGAAAAGCATCCTTATGTCTGAGTGACTGCAGGGCTGAACTACCCAAGACTGGAATCTTGACACTTAGTCCAAAGATATCAACTCACCTCACAGGGAAGGAAAAAATAGTAACTGAGAAATACAAGTAATTTGTGTGGTTTCCACAGCCCTATTCTTCCATACACAACGAGGTACCATTTAGAGCAGTACTCAAGGGCTCTGTGTCCCCAACAAGCTCCCCCCTCAGAGTGCCATGATGCCACCGGAGTTGATATTCAGTCTTGGTGAGCTCTTTAGAAGGCCCTTTGGCTGAAGGGGAAAAGTTGGCCACAGAAAGGGTCTCCTATTAGCCCCTAGCAAAATTAGCAAAAAGCAAGTTGCAGAGGGAAGGACACATAGATCACAAAACAGAACCTTTTGATATCGACAGAGAAAACTTTGAGCTGCAGAGAGTTCAGAACCTTTAGAGCAGGACTGACAGTATTTGTGCAGATAACACTTGCAGATAACAATATCCTACGGCACCTCTAGATCTTACCTGTCCAACTCACACAGGGCCTCAGAATCCTTCTTAACTCAACACTCCATAAATGCACACTATTCTGATCTAGAGCTGGTCTGCAAGGTGAACTAGAGCATCCATCTCTGGTGAGATTAGATATTGTCTCTTTTCCCCATGAGTGCATAAATATATAGGGCTCCAAAAATACTGTCAGCACACTCTGCGTAGAAGGCTGGTCTTGACACCAATGGTGAACCCATCGCTGCTGGGAACAGCAGAAGGGTCAAGTCTGGCAGAGTGGAGACTGACGGGAGAGACTGGGGACGCAACATTGAGCGGCCACTCTGCCTCCTCCTGGGTGCCTTGGGTCAGCCCTTGGGTCAGCCCTGCCTACGAAAGGAAGGACTCCATCCTTGTTTTTGGAGCAAAACAAAACTTTTCACCCCAAACTAGACCCCACCTCGGCTATTTACAGCATAAACTCAGGACTCAAAACAAGTGCCAGGTGAGGTGTTTATGACAACACTTCCCTGGAGGCATAAATGGAAATACTAAAATTATAGTCGACTTGGCTATTTAGGGGCAGTTACGCGCATTTCTAAATCTGAATGATGCCTGGGGAGGAGGAAGCCTTTCGCATTCCAGAAGCCCTTCTTAAAGCCACATACTATGAAAGATACTCCGGGCCTGAATATATATAAAGCCGCATCCTGTGTTGATATTTGCCTGCTGGTGATTCTTAAACAGGATCACACTTAGTGATTCTTGGCTGTTCGTGGAGATCAGCGTTAGAATATTTACCCTAGTGAAGCGGCCGCGACATTTCAGACTAGAAACCGAATGTTTACTTGTGGAATTTAGCCTTGCCCACGGTTTACCAAAATTAACAAGAAAACTAGCCTTTTTCTGTGTCTGAACTACATCGTCTTCCCATCACATTCTTGTAATGCCGGGAACATATGTTTAAGTTAAAAAAAAAACAAAAAACAACAACAACAAAAAAACTCCCCAAGCATATATTCCTTAAAAAAGGTAGCAATTCATGGAAAAAGTCAGCAAGATTTTCCCCGAAGGTTATAACAAATAAACAACATGCGGAATTTGTTTACCGTCCCTACTGTCTAAAAACGATTGCCTAGTAACACCTCATTGCTCGAGTTGCCTAAGTGTTTGAGTGGCACTTATATATCTTTGTTTCCATTAGAAGCGAAGGGAGAATGCAAAGCCTACAATTTGATTTCTAAAATGATATACTGAGACCACAAAAATAACCCTGGTCCCAGCTTATCGTGTTTACATCAACTCTACCTACATTTTGCGATGTTTCATGAACTTGACTGACCACGGTCTGAGAAAGTTTTAGGAAACAGAGAGAGATGAGGTTTGGGGTTAGTCAACAGTGGTTGGATGAGAGCAGGGAGGACACACACAGATGGTAGCTAGCTAATGGGAGAGACGGGGCTACCCCTAAGCGAGAAGGAGGAGATCCAGAGAGAAACTCTTTCCTTCTGGTAATTCCATCTTCCATGTCGGGGCTTCTGTATCAAAGGATTCAAATGCTGTCGACATCCTTTGAGGCTGAACTCCAGATGATTAGATGTAAGTTCAGAAGACACCAAAGGAATTAGAAGAAATTATAAGTCAATAATCTTGAGATGAGGAAGAGTTTTCCTGGTGGAACCCCAAAGGCGTAAACAAATCATAATGGAAGCAATTGTACACTTCACCCTCTGTACATTGAAAACCATAAACAACACATGAGGGAGTGCCGTCTAAAGGATCTATGGTCAGTACAGATGTGGAAGCGTCCAATGATTGATACACAGGGAACTCTTAAAAAAAAAAGATAAATACTCAGGGGAAACAGGCAAATAACAAAAACAAGCAAATAACAGAAAAAATTCCAGGGTCCTGGGAACAATGCTCTAGATCACTTAGTGTCTAAAGAACAAGATGTTAAGTGGTGAGACCATTTTTATACTATTAAATGTCTCAGGTCAGGATCCCACAGTTCATGGGTTCGAGCCCCTTGAACAGGCTCTGTTCTGACAGCTCAGAGCCTGGAGCCTGCTTCAGATTCTGTGTCTCCCTCTCTCTCTGCCCCTCCCCTGCTCATGCTCTGCCTCTGTCTCTGTCTCTGTCTCTCTCTCAAAAGTAAATAAACATTAAAAACAAAATTTAGGGGTGCCTGGGTGGCTCAGTTAGTTAAGTGTCTGACTCTCAGTTTCAGCTCAGGTCATGACCTCATGGTTTTGTGAGTTGGAGCCCCGCAGGGGACTCTGAGCTGAAGGTGAGGAGCCTGTTTGGGATTCTCTCTCTTTCTCTCCCCCTCCCCTACTCATGCTGTCTCTGTCTCTCTCAAAATAAATAAACTTAAAAAACATTAAACAGAAAATTTAGACGAGACAGGTTAACGACAGAAGAAAAACCCGAAGTTTTATTACATGCGCATAAAGGCCCAATGATGAAATTGAGACCCAAAGAAATGACAAAGGCAGGCTCTCTCTCAAAAACAAAATAAAAACATTAAAAATTTTTAATTAAAAAAGGGCAGTTTAACAACACACTGTAAAAATGTCTTTTCCCAAATGTGTGTAACTGCTCATCTAGTGGTCCCATTATCTAGGAACTTCTCTTAAGGAAAATATTAAAGATGTTTGCAAATGTTTGCTAATGTTTGCGAACATTTAGGTAACAAGATTAAATCGTGGCTGCATTGTTTATGATAGGGAAGAGAAAGGCATGCTATAAATAGCCAGTCGAGGAAGTTGGTTATAGAACATTCTAGAACCTCAATGCAATGGTACATCAAAAAGGCATTAAAGATGAAGTTGTAAAAAGATGTTTAATGACAGGGATAAGTGGACATATTATTAAGGGGAAAAAGCATAAATGAGTGGAGGTGAATGAGGCACTGAGAATGGTGTCAAGCACATAATAAGTGCTTTATAAGTGCTCGCTACTTTATTCAGAATGATTCTGATTTTTGGAGAGGAGCGCCAGTGGATAAATACATAAATAAGATAAAAATCTATGTACCTCAAAAGACCTAGTTTCTGAAGTTTCCACAAGCAGTATGTATTGGTTTTTAGAGAGGGGGAGGGAAGGTATAAAAAATGACACTAGGGGCGCCTGGGTGGCTCGGTCAGTTGAGCGTCTGACTTCGGCTCAGGTCATGATCTCACGGTTGGTGGGTTCGAGCCCCGCATGGGGCTCTGTGCTGGCAGCTCGGAGCCTGGAACCCGCCTCGGACTCTGTGTCTCCCTCTCTCTCTGCCCCTCCCCCACTCACACTCTGTTTCTTCTCTGTCTCCCAAAAATAAATGTTAAAAACAATTCTTTTTAAATGATGCTCTGATCAATGGCTAATGATGTGGAAACCCATTTATAATATGTGACTAGGGGAGAAGAGACCACAAATCAACAGTGCGATTCTAAATATGTGCTCAATTATGCATTTAAATACAAGCATATAGTATATATGTAAATAACCACAGACATTACACATTAGACGCGTGTGTAGATGAACAGTATATACACATAGGCTCAAAACAACGACATGGAAAGTGGACATATTATTAAGGGGAAAAAGCATCAATGAGTTGAGGTGAGTGAGGCATTGAGAATGGTGAGAGACACCTAATAAGTGCTTTACAAGTGCTCGCTACTTTATTAAAAGCACGGACAGTAAGATGTTGACGAACCTCCGTGATTATTGCTGCGTGTTAGGATAACAGATATGTTTTAGGAGTTTGCCTGTGTCTGTGTTCCCTAGTTCCCAAAATACGGCATGCAAATGGTTTTCATTTATAGTAAAAAAAAAAAAAAAAAAAAAAAAAAAGCTATTTAAAAAAAAAAACACCCCCTGAGATACCACAGGACCTCCTGGAATTTAAGCAATGCCCCATTTTGCTGCTTATCCAGGGTCAACACCTCTGTCATCCTGCACCCTTGGTGTTCTGCATTTCTCCGGTCTTTGTTTCCACGGCCATCTCTCTGATTTCATTGCTCAGGCGTGATTTCATCGGGCCATCTCCCTCCTCGGGGATGTCCGACTGCTCCCCCAACTCCTTGACCCGGGGGTCAAGGCCTCCCGACCTTATATACCCCGCATCATGAATCACAACCTGGTCTCCTTAACTGAGGCTCCAGATGCACTATCTTTCCACCCGTGTTTTGGCTCAGACTACCCCCCAACCACCGCACACCCAAGGGTCTTTCTCCTTTTGTCTGGGTTTCCTTTGAGGCAGAGCTGAAAATCCCCCCACTTTGTGACTCCGACCCCCACCGCCTCAGAGGAAATGCATTTCTCCTTCCCAGCCCATTCATGCTACACAGAGAATAACAGGAATAATACAAATAATCTTTTTTTTCCTACCATCTCTTTTCGATGGGTTGTATTCCTTTATTTCCTTCCCATAGCTCAGAAGCCTAGTAAATAGTAGAAAATTAAGGTTTGGAAGGAGACAAAAGATGTTCCAGGACAGGATGCCGGGACATTTCTCTCAACACAATCGTTTAATAAGTGAAGAGATTAGCGTTCGGCTTCAAAGCTGCCACAGGGCATTGGTTCTCTTTTTCCATTCCTCCTGGGGGTCCCTAACAGTAGCCCACCAGCCGGAGGGTGTTGGGGAAGGTCTTGCGCATGCTCATGCATTTTTCCTGGTCGATGTACAGGGAATTGGCTTTGATGGCCAGGTCGTGCTCCAGGGTGGCTTTGGTGTGGACCAGACACTGCAGGGTGTCCTCCGCCTCCCTCAGACGCTGCTGTAAGGTCTGGATGGTGTCATCCACCTCGTACACCTCATTCACAAGGCTGCGGAGGCACAGAAGCACCCGGTTAGCTTGGCAGAAGTCACATCCCCAGGACTGGCTATGTGCTGAATTAAGAGCCTGCGTGGTTACTGGATTCCTATTGGAAGGTGGCTGCTGGGCTGAGTGCACGGGGGACCCCGATGTCAGAAAAAAGGAAGCAACACTTGTGCTTCCTTGTGGTTCCAGCATCAGGCCAGAGCCACTCCCACTAACTATGCCCAGAATCCAAAAAGCAAGCTAAGTGTATTTTACGACACCATCAAATTATCATACACGCGTATATTACATTGTTATCCTTTATATTTTATATTTATATTTGAGCTCAGTTGGTTAAGCCCCTGACTCTTGGTCTCAGTGCAGACCTTGATCTCAGCGTTGTGAGTTCAAGCACCTCATTGGGCTCCGCCCTGGGCGTGGGTCCTTCTTTTTAAAAAAAATGTTATATTTTAAAACAGAAGCAAAACTTGTAAACCTGCAATAGTGCGGTATTTTTTTAAATAGTAAAAGTGGCGGCAGGGGGGAATCAAAGCTTAGCTGGACTTTCTTATATTTATTTTATCATCGAAATTATTTTCATTGGTAGGGGCTTTACTCAGTGGCTAGAATTCAGCACAACCTGTCAGCATATCCTGGTGGTGGCAGTGGGAGGGGTTAGTTAATGGGACATTCATCAGAGCATAATGCCCCTGCCCCCCAGCAGCGTCCCCAGGTAATGCCTCAAGGTAATGCCTTATTATACAAATAATCTTTTTTTTTTTTCTACCATCTCTTTTCGATGGGTTGTATTCCTTTATTTCCTTCCCATAGCTCAGAAGCCTAGTAAATAGTAGAAAATTAAGGTTTGGAAGGAAACAAAAGACGTTCCAGGACAGCATGCCGGGACACTTCTCTGAACACAATCGTTTAATAAGCGAAGAGATTAGCGTTGGGCTTCAAAGCTGCCACAGGGCATCGGTTCTCTTTTTCCACTCCTCCTGGGGGTCCCTAACAGTAGCCGAGGGTGTTGGGGAAGGTCTTGCGCATGCTCATGCGCAAAACGTAATAGAATGAGAAACTGATCATGCTTGAAATCAGCTACATAAAACTGTGGAACCGGCTCTCATTCTAATTACCTTGTGATGATAAAAAGAACCAAAACACGTTTTTCATTAAGATAAATGAGAAAAAAATTCATTCTATGGAAAAACCTACAGCATCTCCTCAAATTACATGAGTCAATATTGTTTTAAGTGTCGTTTCTTTGAGTTATCAGTGAACCTTCCCCAAAGGTCTGTTGATCTTGTTGCATTTCTTCTGTGAATTGCTTCTCTCCTTTGTTCTCTTTGCTACTAGGGTATCACTTTTAACATATTCATTTGCAAAGAGCTCTTTCAGTATTAGGCATATTGATTTTTTTTTTTTTTTTGGTCTGCCTTGCTTTTTGCAAATGTTTTCCTTAATTTTTTTTGCCTTTTTAATTTTGGATATGATGTTTTTATTATATGTATGATTTCAATTTTTTTACAGTAAGCCAAATCTTTCTCTCCCTCCCCGCCCCCCTTGGATTCCTTCCATTGTGTTTGTTTTTAGAAAGTCTTTCTCTTCCTGAGGAGCAATTAAGTAGGGGCCCCTTTACCCATTGATTTGGTCAATTACACTGAGGAGAGATTATCGAGGTCACTTAAGAGAAAGAATAGAAAACAGTTTATAAAAAAACAATAAATAGGGCCCCTGGGTGGCTCAGTCGGTTAAGCATCTGACTCTTGATTTTGGCTCAGATCATGATCTCACCGTTCATGAGTTCAAGCCCTACACCGGGCTCTGTGCAGAGCCTGCTTGGGATTCTCTCTCTTTTTCCCTCTCTCTCTGTCCCTCCCCCACTAAGGCTGTCTCTGTCTCTCTGAAAATAAATAAATAAACTTAATAAAATTTTTTAAAATAAAAATTTTAAAAAGTTTTTAAAAAATTTAAAAACTTTAATAATAATAATAGCAACACACTTATTAACTATTACATATAAACATAGTATATAATACATATGTATTATATATATAGTGTACATGTAGTATATATATAAATATATATGTATATACAGACCTAAGTACTTTCCATGATCAAACAGTTTAATCTTCATAACAACACCACAAAGTAGATACTACGATTATCCCCATTTTACAGATGACAAAACTGAGGCTTAAGGAATTTCGGTAACTCTCCTTATAGTTTTGCATGGAACTACCCATCAGCTGCTTTTACTTACCAGGCCCGCTCCCCTGCCTGACTCTAGTCTGTTGAAAACGCACCTCCAAATTTACCAAATTGTAACTAGTGCTTCCATATTAAGGTTTTCTTTATTTGGGAATTCATTTGTCAGCAGACTGGAGGTGCGTGGAGTTAAATAAAATATACAGTAATAGAGGGGCATCCGGCTGGCTCAGTTGTTGGTGCGTGTGGCTCCTAATCTCTGGGTCGTGAGTGTGAGCCCGCATTAGGCATGGAGCCTACTTAAAAAAAAATAATAAAATATACAGTAATATAAAGAGAACAGAGACAACGAACAAAATGAAGATACGGTGTCCCTAGAGATAGAAAGAGATGTCTCCATCACAGCAAAACACCCAGGCCATGTGAAAATCATTCTATCAAGGCATCCGCAGAGCTTCATAGAACCTTGAAGCGGGAAAATAAATGCGAGAGGTCATGAAGCCTGGCTTCCTTGGTTCGCAGACGAGGAAATCGAGCCGGGGGACTGATGAGCTGCGCTTTCCACAGGCACGTGGCCCACATGCGTTTGTGAGCTTCGCACGGTTATCCAGGAAACCAAGAAGGAACTAAAGAGCCTCACTGGCCATCATAAGGAACTGGGTCCTATTTCCAGCCCCGACCCTCTCAGCTCCCTGCAGAAGCAGAGACCCCGGAAGCAAGTGGTCCAAGGTGTTTGCTCTGTCTCTGATCTCTGCACCCTCCGCCCAGAACACTCTTACCCCACACTTCGTCCCACTAATTTACGCCATCCTCAAAGCCCAAATGTACCGGCGCTCCTTCAAGAAGTCCCTCCTTTAACTCTGGGACTAAGTGGCTGCCTGATGTCAGGTGTTCCAAGAGCACCAGCTCTTTTGCGGCCCTCCAGTGCTTGGTGGGGCCTGTTTGTTACATCTGCACCGCGGGCCATCATCGCTACAAAGAGAGCAGCTTCCTGAGCCGGCCCTGCTCACTGCGGTCTCGGCAGCCCCTTCCGCAGTTGACAGACATGCCGAAGATACTTGTTGGATGAAGACCAACGTCCATGTCGCCGGTGAAGGAGGTCACAGAGGGAGGTGGGAGGCTGCCTGCAAGTGCACGTCCACAGAGTTTTCCAAGAACAAGCACCAGACCCCGGGTGACGAAGAGGAAGGATGGTCCTGGGGAGACGCCTGGAGGGGTCTGTTCACACGAGTCTAGTGGAAAATTGATCTATGAGGGAACGTTTGAAAACACAGATGATGTCAATGCCTTTTTTTTTTAAAGGGAAGTCAAGATGCATAGAACACAGGCAGCTAATGCTCTCGTCTCCTGCTGCTGCGTGACCACGCCTGGGAAATCCTGAACTTCCCTCCACTTGCGCCCTTAAACATCTCACCCATCTTTCTTTTTTATTCATAAATTTTTTAATGTTTATTTTTGAGAGAGAGAGAGAGAGACAGCGCGAGCAGGGGAGGGACAGAGAGAGAGAGGGAGACACAGAATCCGAAACAGGCTCCAGGCTCTGAGCTGTCAGCACAGAGTCCGACATGGGGCTCGAACCCACGAATGGGGACATCGTGACCTGAGCAAAGTTGGGCACTCAACCGACTGAGCCACCCAGGCGCCCCTTCTCACCCATCTTTCAAGGTCCCATCTCACCCTTGTCTTCCTTGTTCTCGGCAGATCCCAGAGAGCTGTTCTGCTGAAATCACTCATTTCTGGGGAAGAATTACAGAACTGAAAAACAGTTTGCATTGAAATACAAATAGAGCTACCGTCATTTTTTTTTTTTTAATGTACCAAGATTATTTAAGTAAAGCAGAGCCCGGTCTGGCCTGCCACCAAAGATGCCAACAATGTTTAGCGTTGCTTTTGAAAGAACCCGTTCAGAAAACTTTAAATGAAAACAAAAGTCTTGAAAGGAAAACTGCAATTTTTCTCTGTCCTCACTCCCCTGAGTCCATGGTCTTAACTTGTTTCCTTCATCGACACGGCCCGAGGAGGCCTCTGAGAATGATCAGGTTGAATAAGGAAAAGAATCCCCTCCCTCAATCATAATCCCAAACTTCACTGTTGTTCCTCTAGGACCGTATTTCTTGGCAACGATACTTTCACAAGAAATCTTTACGGAAACAACAGTAGGTTTTGTCCTGAAGTCAAGAAAGGGGCAGAGGAAACAGCCATACTGAGGACTCTACATGAAGCAAAGGGAGAGTAAATTTCGCGTAGCTGTGGAGGGGAAGTAAAAATGAATGCCTCCTTGTCTGCTGACTCCAACGTCAAGTTAGACCACGCCTTTAAACCCTTTAAAAAAATTTTATGTCTTTATTTTATTTTGAGAGACAGAGAGTGAGTGGAGGAGGGGCAGAGAGAGAGGGAGACAAAGAATCGGAAGCAGGCTCCAGGCTCTGAGCTGTCAGCACAGAGCCCTACGCGGGGCTCGAACCCACGAACCGTGAGACGATGACCTGAGCCAAAGTAGGACATCTGACTGACTGAGCAACCTGGGTGCAGCCCCACGTTTGTACGATGTCAGTCTGAACAATTTATGTGTCCCCGTCTCTCCTTCTGGTGACGCTGCAGAGAAACTCTCAGAGAATGAAACGTCGCTCAGCTTCTCCTAATGATATTTGCAGAAAACCACAGTCTGTGATCAAATCCTAACTGGCCAGATGGGCGTGCTTGCACTCAGGATGCATCTGGGGAAGCAAACGGACGCTGCACACTGGCCTCCAGAGTGATGGAGGTCAGCTTATCCTGAATAAGGCGCCGGCTGTGAATGGGCAGGGGTTCTCTGGAACCCACTTTGGGAAGCGTGTGGCCAGCCTGGGATGCACTCCTGTGTGGCTAGGCCCAGAATGCACCGCAGCTCCACCAGGAGAAATGCAGCTAATCCGTTCGCATACATTCTAAAGCATCCTTCTCAGCATCTCACATCTACGATGTCCATACGGTCCGGGGCGGGGGGTGTTTTGCAGTAATAATCTCCTCTGTGACCCTCAGGT
Source organism: Cryptoprocta ferox (assembly GCA_028646485.1). Taxonomy (NCBI): domain Eukaryota; kingdom Metazoa; phylum Chordata; class Mammalia; order Carnivora; family Eupleridae; genus Cryptoprocta; species Cryptoprocta ferox. Next base: position 8,124,548 of record CM053565.1, read on the forward strand.
TCATCCTCTGAGAGAGAGATGGGGAGACAGGCCCTGCTTTGCCGACTCGTTCCACGTGGGCGTTGAGGAGGTCAGATGAGATCAGGCACACGACACGGGGGATGGTAAAATCACCATCCCCGTGAACGACGGGGAAGGAGCAGCCAGTAGTCGGTTCGGCAAAGACTCAAACTGCGTCTCTACTGCATCAAGTCACTCAACCCGCTTCTGCCTCGGTTTCCTTATTTGTAAAATGCAGATAGCGAACGGGGCCGTGTAGCACTGAGGACAGGGCCCAGCACGGACTGAGAGCCGGGCGGCTGCTCTATTCTCGCCATCACCATCTTTATCATCTTCATCACTGTGGGCCTCACAACGATCCCCCTTGCCTTCCGAGGAATCCACACTCGTTTCTACAGCAGGGCTCAACGTCATTTTATCCCGAGGATGAACCCTCTGTGAGGGTGAGGAACCCCATCATGGAATCGGGCAGGAGACAAGATGAGTGGGCGCCCCCCGCCCCACGGCCCCGGAAAGGAATCTGGAAGTTCGAAGCGCAGCCCGTTTGCTCCTCCATTTGCTATAAAATTTGATTTGCTTCTGCGCGGAGGCTTTCCTAACCTGAGGAGGGCAACGATGCAATCCAGAAAGAAAAGGCAAACTTGGCCGGTATTGGGAAATTGGAAAGGAAGCCAGAAGGTGGGACGGAGCCCAGGGGGTGGGCTGGGGGGGAAAGCTTTGCCCGATTCCCGACGGACCCATCCTAAGAAGGGATGTTCCAAGCTGAAATCACCGTCATAATAAAAGGCATCTAGTGTTTAGCGGCCTCCAAGTCTTCCTGTTACATGTGTGTGTGGGACATGCAAATGGCCAGCTGTTTTCGATTTCTACTGAGAACAGAACAAACTGAAATGAGCCTAACTAAAAGGGTCCCGGGGGACCACAATGATGGTCTTAATGAGCAGAGGAGATATTAAATGCCAAGAGAGGCCAATGAGAACAAGTGAGTGAGAGCAAGTAGACAGGGGTCATTGAAATTGGCACCACACGTCCCTTTTCTAATGTGTCCCAAGCTCTGAAATACACACAGGAAACAACACTTATAAGAGAGGTGTTCTGGAAACTCCAGACTCCAGGAGACTGCAGAGGAACCCGGATGCCCCACTGGCCCCAGTGAATGAGCCTCAATTGTTTATTATCACTTTTTTGCATACAGTATTGGTATCATCTCCTTTCTTAAAAAATTGTGGTGGAATGCACACAGCACAAAAAATTTACCATTTATTTAGTTATTGTTTATTTTTTTTTGAGAGAGAGAGACAGAGCATGAGCGGGAGAGAGGCAGAGACAGAGGGAGACACAGAATCCAAAATGGGCTCCAGGCTCTGAGCTGTCAGCACAGAGCCCGACGCGGGGCTCGAACCCATGAACCGCGAGATCATGACCTGAGCCGAAGTCCGACGCGTAACCAACTGAGCCACCCAGGCGCCCCCATCTGAACTATTTTTAAGCGTATGGTTCAGTGACATTCAGTACTTTCAAACTGTGGGGCCTCCATCACCACCACCCGCCTCCAGAATTATTATTCGTCCTCCTCAGTTGAAACCTCATGCCCATTACGAATAATTAGGAGCCCTTTTGAAGAAGGCTCCTACAGAATGAGCAGAATGAGCAGGAAGCAGCTTCATGAAGAGCACGGAGCCACCCTCGGGCTGGTGGGTTGGTGCCCCCCTATCCCCACCCCGTGCGTCCCCCCAGCTCGCCCCTCCAGCCAAGGGCGCACTCCCGCCTCACCGTAGCTGAGCCAAGTCGCGGCAGAGCTCTATGTTGGGTCTCCTCGTGCGCTCATCCAGTCTGGTCTGAGCCACCTTCAGGAAGGCGGACTTGTCCTTGATGGCCATCTTGATGGATTCTAAGGTCATTTCAGTCTGGAATATCTCCTGCAGGGTCTGTAGGAGGAGAAGCAAATGCCTGAGGCTTCTTGCACTTGAGGCGAGGGCCCCTTGCCCTCTCCAGTGGGGAGGTGGATTCTCCGAGGTCCTCGCTCCCTCCCAGCCCCGGCCCTGCAAATCTCTGGAGAGCTGACTGTGGGCACCTCTTCCGAAGTCCAGGTGTGATCTGCAAGGTGGGGAGAGTACTTACGCCATAGAAATGAGCAAATACTGCAGATTGGAGCTTCCTTCCCACCCACCACCCTTAGATCACCTGTTGTTAAATATTTACCAGCACACGTGTGCGCGTAAGGCCGTGAGGTGTGAGTGGCCCTCACTTTCCTCTTCCATCAGTACATCCTTCCTCTGTATCTTCTTACTAGCCTCAGAGAGGTGTTTTCCTTCAAGGATTTGCCTTGAAGCCAATCAAGTGCAAGTTTCTGAGAGTCTCGCTTGCATGAGAGGAGCACCGGCAGGTTGGGGGTCCTGATTTTCTATTGTCTTTACGTAAAGAGGGTTCCCCAAGTCGCATCCACCTGGATCCCTCCCTGGTCTCTTCTCCTCTATTCTGACAACTCTGCCTTCTTCTACGACCTTGACCTCTGCGCTCCCACTTCTCCCCATCCGCCCACGCCTCACCGCTTCAACCACCTTCCTGTGGCCTGGAGACACACCCAGTGTCACCCAAGTTCTTTTAAAACCTCCTGTCTTCACGACCACGTTCTCCCACCCAGTCCCACCTGGGAATTCTCCGACTGGTACTCTCCCATCCCCTTCCTCACGGTCACTGCCACAGGCAGTCAACAGCGGCCTTGTGCACTGCCTCCACTTCGACCAGCTAAGCTCAAGGTGGCCCCCATATTCCGGGACCTGGTGGCCCTCATGAAACTGCACTCTCAAAGTGGGCAATAATCTTCCCCAACGTCCACCTCGAAACCCCTGTCCCACTTCTCTTCTCTGGCCAGCTGCTGTCCTAATTCCTTGCCCCTCTCTGCAGCTCCCTTGCATCACTTCCGGTGCGAGGGTCGCCTTTGGGACACTCCTCCCCTCCATCCTTTCTCCCCTGCAGAACTCTCATGTAACCCCACGGATTCGACGCTCTCGTGATCCAGGCACCCTGCAATCTGTCGCCGGAGCCCTGACCTCTCTCCCAAGCTTTCAACAGCCTGTTGAAGGCCATTCCACTATTCCTGTCACCAAAGCCACCCTCGGGGCTCCCTGCATCCTGAAGACATCCCCGTCTCTCACCAATGGAAACAACTGTTCCTTTTGCTGAACATACTTAATGTCTTCTTTGCAGCCCCAAGTTCTTTCTGCACTTTTCTGGTCTTTTCTACTTTCGTGCCTTGTCTCTCTCTGTCTAAGATACAAGATGGCAGGACCAGTGTGTTGCTCAATGTGTGTTTACCC